>OX438763.1:18168690-18276075 GCA_949316455.1 Acleris holmiana
TTTACTTATTTAGCTATACGCTCACTGCGAAATGACAAGTTTTTTTTTATTGTACATATTGTGTATATCTAATCTATAACTTAAAGTGACTGCCGATTTTATAATAAATGTATATTTATAAATAAATACTCTTAATTCAATTTAAACGCTTTTATTTAACAAACTTTTTACAATCTCGTAAATTATCTAATGAGAATGAAAGTGCACGTTACTATTGTAAAAGTGCGAGTTACCAATTAGTAAATGTATGCTTTACTTCAGTCTCGTTAAAGCATTCCATAGGGTTTATGTAAAAGCGAGAAGGCCCGGGGCACTATCAAAACAATTTTTACTACTTTCTTTGGTCGATATCCTGAACAGGTAATTGGTTTCATTTGTAACCAACTGAAAGCCCTTGTAAAAACTTTAATTGTAGAGCCACTGTAGAACCCTGTCACAAAAAAGCTAATGATTAATTTTGACGCAATATTATTTATCGTGACTAGAAGCTGTCATTGTAACAGGGGTGTATGGTGACATTGGTGACTCGAATATCTCAGTTGTTCGAGCTTGACAGAAACGCGTGGAAATAACCCAATACGCTTCTGATTAGTCCACACGAGAAAATACTCTTTTACCGATACCAATAAAAGTCCATGGCGATTGTCTATAAATAACTCGACATTGGTGAAATACACCTTAACAGGAGTGACAGCCATTATTTAAAATTAGAACAGAATATAATGGAATTTAACTTGTTAACCGTCCCTCCATAACAGCGTCTTATAGCGTTTAGGTAGTTCCTTATGGCATTGGACATATGGATGGAATGTCTGTGATAAAACTAGCATCGACACGTAACACGAAACATTTTTATTTTTAATTAGCCATTTCACCGCTATGTCAAAAAGATACTTAGTATAATAGTCGTCACTCTTACATCAATGACGGCTGATAAAACCGGAAATTTCAACCTTACGGGTATGTGTATAGGTTACTTTTACACTGACGACTGTTGCGGACAAAATCAATCAGTGGCGGTGGAAAGGTTGAAACTCCGTTACATTGTGTATTTTTTCATTACTAAGACGTAAAATATGCCTGTCGTCATTTCTAGATTGTATGCAATCGTCAAATGACGCCGCCGTGGACAGTATGCCTTATTGGTGAAAATCGTTATAAATAAAATAACTCTTAGGTCACTCTTAGGTACTAAAGCGCGGACGCCGACGAATATCGTACATTAACTTTAATGTAGTTAGGGCGCCATATTACTTTGTGGCGAAAAAGTGCCGGCGGTCAATGTGAGAACGCGACGGTAATACATTGCATTGTACGCAAATGAAAGAGACCAATTAGGTATAATGGTGAGTCAATGTGCGAAATTCTTCGTGTTCCTTTGCTCGTGGTAGCAGAAATGTGGTGGTTTTCTATACAAACTGCAGATGAAGACTTCTCATGAGTCATGAAGGAGGGCGACAAGACAAAATTCGAGGACTTTAGACTTAGGTACAAGTATATTAATATATTTATTTACTTACTGAGTTCGGTCCTTTATAGTCTTAGGCCTAGGGTGTCCAATACCATAACGAATTACACAGATAATTTAAAATTTTATGAAATGTAAAACACCGCTTTGAAAAGTTTCTGCACCTTTTATAATTTAAAATATCATGGTAGGTATATTTAGGTACCTTTATACTTAACTCCTTATTACAATATTTGGGAAAAATATAGCTTATTTACAATATGCAACTGGTTCTATACATTAATGGTAACCTATAAATATACATATGAGGTGCATCCCAGTGGAAAGCGTCGATGAGAGGCAGCTAAATCGGAGCACTGAATTTACCAATAGGATCACTTTATTTTCCTAGGCTCCTACAGCAGAGCTATTCTCTTAGTGAATAATCCCTCGCGCACCACTTAGCGACGTCTTACAGCGATTATGGACACACATCCTTAAGAGTCTCCTATCTCTTCCTAGCCACGGTACCCAACCAGCCAGCTCTAGCTAAATACTTTACTTTCGTTTGCGTAGAGATCATTATGTTCTGATTAAATAACGCGAATATACTTAAACCAAATTGTCACTGGTTATAGTCTGACTAGAGAGGTGTGTCGCAAGCTGTTTAAATCCTTTGTATGGAAAGTATTTGTATCTATGGAACAAACTGGGCATTACCCTGAAATCTGTAACCAGACAAGGATTTTTCAATTTGCCTATTACTGTAACAACTTGCTAGCCAGGTCAGACTGATTAATATCTTATGCTTGAATTCCTTACTTAAATCCATCCCCACTCTTTACCGACTCGTAACATCACAGTAAGTAATTCAGTAAGTATTATTTTTTTTAAAAAGCCGGAGAGGTAGGGTTTTTCTTCCTAGTTAAAAATAAAATAAACTAAGTATTGTGTTTAAACATTTATCCCATAATGGTAGGTACAGTCTGCCAATTTGCGTTCGACACTAGACCTCGCGTTTTCGTAGTTATTGGACCCGCAGTGTCTAAAAGTACCTTATAGTACCTTGACATTGTCTATAGCGTATTTTTTCAAGTTAAAATAATTGTACTTTTTCTTTTAATGAAAAAGCGAACTTTTAAAATCTGTCATTGAGTGATTGATTATAAATAATCATTTAGCATTATTTAATTGTAAATATCATTTTATTTACAATATTTAGTCAAATTGCGAAATATTTAGGTCCCAGCATGTTTTTATAGAAACTTAAACATCAAGGCGGTCAACACTAACCCCGTCGTTACGCAAGAGCTGTTCTAAATTATGTAGAAGACATTCATGTTGTTATGAAAAAGTAAAATTAAACACTTAATTTCCAATATTTAAATTAAACAATGTAAAAAATACATCTTTAACGTCGACCGTAACTTACCTACAGTGCAATAGCTCTTAAAAGTGTTTATTATAATAAGAACTTTGAAGAGCTAGTGAAAATTAAATACCAGCCTGAAGGTAATATTAAGAGCTAATGCAGTTATGTGTAGAGCAAAACACAGGCCATATTATATTCAACAACAAAAACAGTTTTTACACAGTTCTTACACAGTTTAGAGCACCTACCTACTTTGCTCGAGCTTTGACGCTGACTCTACCGTTCTACATCCACCTTTTTCAACAATTACTGACAATCACCTACTACATGATTCATCACAAACACGGCAGCAGTCTCTATATAAGCACTATAGCTAAAAAAGTCTGACTACTTCGATACATTCAGAGGGGCCGAGGCATTTTTTATATAGTAGATATCTACTCAAACACAGCTCTCAAATTCGCCAATAACATGACAGTAGAGAACATGACAGTTGATAAATATTTATATCCTTGGGATATATAATTAACTTTATAACGCACTTATACTTCGTGTTTATTTTAATTAGAATAACGCATAACGGTCGTAATCGCACACGAGAGAACCGAAATAAAATTAAAATATTTATGTTTCTTTAATATTCAAATTCCAGTTATTAATTATTTATCGAAGATACAATGGTATTCAATTCTAATTTAGACTGCCATGCGAAATTGTTTCACGAGTGAAAGTGATATGATAAGATAGGTGGTACAAGTTTGAAAATGTACCCAAGTACAACCTTTAAAATGGCAGTATTATAGATTACATGAACCTACGATTGAGGTATTGACTTTACGATCAGTCGGAATCAATCATAGATTATTGTACTTAAAGTTGAATACTTCGTCGCTTTAAAGTCATATTTGAACTACCGCACAATTTTGTAACAGGTGTTAATTCGACCAGGTTCTAAAGTGTATAGCCGTTCTGTGATGCAGACAGTACCATTAAAATGTTGCCTGCGATATTAATTCACTACTGCACATGTTGCTTGCGAAAGGCGATTGAGTAGGGCTATTATTAAACATGCCGATAATGTAATTCAGGATTGCCCCCGAGTAGATACCTCTAAAATATCTAAGTACATAACTAATAAGTAATCTACTTGCTCGGACCTAAAAAACATACGGTGCATGCACGATGGAATAAGATGAACACGTTGGGTCTCAGAGGCGAGTTGTTCTATTGTAGCAGCTAAAACCAAACGATATTTATTATTATAAGTTATCTAAATACACAAAAATAAACTAATATTTATATGATGTGATGTGCACAGGTCGATGGTTATGGTTAAGCTACGTGACAGTAGGTGCAAGCATGATGGGTATGAAACTTGTATAAACACGGTTCAAAGTTCGTGTCTAGTACAGCATACTATAGGAGTGCACTTGTGTAATTGTACAGGATGTCCTGTATTTAGAGGTCCAAAATCAACCTGTATATAGACGAGCGTTTGCAATATTTAAACAACCCTAACAATATAATCTAGTAAAAATCTTACGTTTTTTTAGTTCATCGTAACTTACTGTAATTTAATTTTTTACATATTGGTTCTGTTTTATTTACCTATTTATTATTTAGATCTAGACACACGGCAGTGTGTCCGTAGAAACCGGATAGGTACGAAGAGAAAGCCGAGCGACACGCGGTGTGTACATTTTCAGGAACCCATTCAGGCCCTTTTTCCACCCTCATGATAGATTTAGACATATTTGACTTGCAACACCTCACCCATACTCGTAGGTATCTTAGTACCAATTTCACCATACGATGTTAAATTTAATCAATGTTAATCGACTGTTAGTTCATACATTTTGATAACTGTTAACGCTCTAATAGTTAGTTAAGTGGTTAGTATGGTGAAATTGGTACTTAAGGTAATAAAATAAATCTTTCCTTCGTTGTTATATTTAAAAAGAGCTTTTTAGTGTACCTACCCTACACGTAACGTGGGGATGTATTTTTTTTCTCGTCTACCTCGAAGTACGGGTCGTTGTTGGGTAGGTCTTTCAAAAATATTGTGGGTTTATGAAAAAAAAAACGATCAAGGGATCTGTTTATGAAATATTAAGCTTTAAAGCGAGAATTTTTGTTAGAGTCAAGTGTCCCCGCTCCTCCCCCCTCCCTACAGCCAAAACTACAAATAGTAAAAATCTGAAAATAAACTTAAATGAAAGCACATATAACGAATTTATAAGGAAAACTATCACGACGACGTAGACATCATTGGTTCTTTGAGATACAGGCGATTAAATTGTTTATACCTACTAAAATCATCTAAGACGGCACCAAACGACTTTAAATAGAAAATTAGTTATTACTTGTTGATTTTTATGTTTGTAGTAAGTACTTAACGGCTTCATAACTCTACACTGAGCATGGTCCGACATGCTCTTGCCCGGTATAATACAATTATTTTTTCATATCACCTATTCGGAAAGGGGACTTCTCTTCTCTGCTAGGAGGGATCAAAGTGGCACTTTTCTGTTCAAGGGTAGGTGACGTGAAATAGTAGATTGTGAGTATAGGTACCACAATTTTTAAAATTTGATAATCTCAGCACTTTTAGTGAGTGTAAATAATTAATTTTATTTTCATCACTAAGATCTTTTCTTTTCGTCAGTGTACGATACCGTACACGCATGTTATAATAAACACATAAATAATGTGGGTAAACTTTTAATGTATAAAGTAGTCGTACGTTAACCGCCATCATAAAAGCTCACACATTTTGTACCAGACTAGGAAAGTTGGAATTACAGTCTTTATTTAAATTTATGTATGGTGTTTTCCTAAAGCAGTGTGTCACACTGTAGCAAAATTATTTCCACCTTTGGCGTTCACATTTTAGCATCCTTCTCTACGTTCATAAGGGACACAATCAAAGTCATTCCGCCATCTCCTTTTGAATCTCTCCAAGCTCCAATGTCCCTCTTGATTATTTGGTCCATCTATCATCGTGTATGCCCAGTCCCACTTCAATTCAATGTTTTTCCTTCACGCTATATTACTAATACGCGCGCTACACTCCAAAATTTTAGTTTAACGCAATTGTGTTTGATTTTTGGAGAAGCCCCGGCTTGATTTTAAACGTGATCAATCAACGCGCGTCTGCCTGATAAAAGGCGTGAGTAGCACAAGCGTGACGTTGTGAGCGTACCTCTCCATTAGCCGGCGCTTGAGCTCGGGCGGGTAGGTGACGTAGATGTAGTGGTCGTCATGGTCCTCATCCAGCCCCTCGTCGCCGGCCAGCCGTTCGGCGCGCGCAGGCGACGAGTGCGTCGTCATCGACACCGACGCGCTGCCCGCCACGCTGCCCTCTTCCGAACTGAAACGGCAAACGTTCATCTTTTTGCAAAGTAGTACGAAGTCTAAAAGAACTAGCACTAGCAGCAGTGGCCAGGGGAAAGTGCGTGCGCTTTGGCTGGGGCCCAGTGCTGCCTGGTCCCAGCTATGACTCACTCGAACACGATCCAGATAATGTAGTAGCACATGCAGAGCGCGAGCGCCAGCCCGGTGGCCAGCGCCAGCAGCAGCGACCAGGGGAAGGCGCGCGTGCTGGGGGCCGTGTCCTCCCAGTAGCGGTCGCAGCTCAGATACCAACACACAGCGCGCTGCATCTCGTCTGTAAATGAGACTTTGGCTAAATGTCTTTCCCGAGTGTGAGACACGCTAAATATTAAAGTGAAACAATATCCAACAAAAAAGCTACCTTCGAGCTCTGTGAACTGGTGCTGCGTGAGATGCAGCAGAAGGGTCGCGATGCAGGAGTGCACAACATGCTCGCAGCGGATCTTCAGCACCTGTAGGCGCGCGGGGTCGCAGGCGGCGCGCTCCGCCTGCAGGTCGGCGAGGCGCCGGCGCCGGCCGTCCGGCGGCAGCGCCGACTCCACCGTGTCCGCGTCGCACAGCTCCGCCGTCTGGTTCGCGTCGCCCTCGCTGTCCTCCGCAGCCTTCTCTTCTTGCTCTGAATTAGGAAGTGCAAAATGTGCCCTTATTCACTAATAACTAATAGTTTAATTTTAAAGAAGTCCAGTGGACTAAAGCCGCAAATGCACTAAGAGCGAAGGCGGCGCGACACCATACAAAAAAGCGTGACAAAGCGTGGTAAAGGATTTTTTTAGGGTTCCGTATCTCGAAAGGAAAAAACGGAACCCTTATAGGATCACTTTGTTGTCCGTCCGTCCTCCGTCTGTCTATCTGTCAAGATCCCTTTCTCAGGAACGACAGTTAATACACATTTAATTTCTCAAACAAAAGACTCATCCGAACTCTACTCGTCCGTAACTACTTAGCGAAATATTTATTCGGAAGAAAACAATAAAGTAAGTAAAATGGAAATAAAATAAAAAATCATCTTTGTGTAGGTACCTATTTAAATAAATCGGAGTTTATTTTTTTACGTGTATCCCAATTAGCGAGATACAGGATAAGAGTTTATTTATAGGTAGGTAAGTAATCGTACAAAAACTGCCTAACTGGGAAGGTGCATTATAATAAATATTAAACCACGCACTAATAACTAGTCCTTGTTTTGAAATCGGTTAGATACAGGAGGACAGTTTACATAGTGAAGGGTTTTCTAAAAGCTTTAAGTACCTGAATTATCAGCTTCGACAGCAGTGGAAGGGCAGTCGAGGATGGGCTGCAGGAGCGGCGCTGCGGCGCGGCGGCGCCGGCGCGGGGGCACGCGCGCCACGCTGCGCGGCGCGGCGGGCGCCAGCGCCTTGCGCGCCGCCTCCGCGTCCTGCCACACCTACAGTTTACAGTGTTTCAACTAGGTACCATCATTATTCTTACGCCTATCGCCATCATCCTATAACCTTTTTTAAACCCTTTCGGTACCTACCTGCTTCAAACACAGAATATGCAGGTGACCAATCCAACTGCGCGTGGGACTCAACGCGTCGAAAAAAGCAAAACTACAATGAAACGTAAATAAATCAAATCATGTTTTATTTTTTGCAAAATCTTGCCTTTTTTATTTTGGGCACAGAGCTGTAATGCAAGTCGTTCCTTACCACGAATACATAAACGATGTGTGTTTTTTCGGGGAAAACTGATTCGGTCGATTTTCACTACGTATATGTTAAATTGTTGCCATCAATTTAATAACAAAAACATAGTTCCCTTTTCCAAAATAGAGGGCTCGTTTTCCTGAGTTCAGATCAGATTACCTTATAACTCGTAGGTATAGTTGCCCAATTCCTCAAACTGTTCCATTTAGATTACTCTTCCATATTAATCAACTGTAACGGGGCGCTTTGGCTCCACGTCAACATTAACCTCGTCCTGGGCAACTCTACTACTGGACTGGAGGTTTTTATAGATAGCTCAGGGGGATCAGGAATTAGGGTTTTAATAGTAAACACAGTTCAGTATAACATGAAGGCTTTATGCCTGTTTATTCAAGAATAACATTAGCGGTTAGTGCTCAATTTTTAGTACTTAATTCTAAATGGGTCGGGAAGCTTCCCGGTGCTCAGACGCTGCGCAACAGCACCGCACCCGGTCAGCAGGACCGCTCCCTAGTGCTCAGACGCTGGGTAACAGCACCGCACCTAGGTTACGGAGGATGGGATACCTCCCTGTGCTCAGACGCTGGGTAACAGCACCGCACCAGGTTGGTCGGATCGCTCCCTAGTGCTCAGACGCTGGGTAACAGCACCGCACCTAGGTCACGGGATTTAGGATACCTTCCTGTGCTCAGACGCTGGGTAACAGCATCGCACCAGGTTGGTCGGATCGCTCCCTAGTGCTCAGACGCTGGGTAACAGCACCGCACCTAGGTCACGGGATTTAGGATACCTTCCTGTGCTCAGACGCTGGGTAACAGCACCGCACCAGGTTGGTCGGATCGCTCCCTAGTGCTCAGACGCTGGGTAACAGCACCGCACCTAGGTTACGAGAGGGGAGGAGGGGGAGGCGAGAGGGAGGCACTACTTAGTGTTCTCAAGCTTCAGGGGCGCCCGGAGACGACCCTTCAACCATCAGAGCACACTACGCAGTCCTGGTTAGTACGGGAGTGCCTCCGCTTATAAAGGCCGTTGGGCGAAGCCGGGGGTCGCGCGCGCGGGGTGGCGGCCGTACACGGTGCCACCCCAACGGTGCCTTTTTTACGAAGCTTGAGAACACTAAGTAGTGCCTCCCTCTCGCCTCCTCCCTCCTCCCCTCTCGCAACCTAGGTGCGGTGCTGTTACCCAGCGTCTTGAGCACTAGGAAGCGATCCAACCAACCTGGTGCGGTGCTGTTACCCAGCGTCTTGAGCACAGGAAGGTATCCTAAATCCCGTGACCTAGGTGCGGTGCTGTTACCCAGCGTCTTGAGCACTAGGAAGCGATCCAACCAACCTGGTGCGGTGCTGTTACCCAGCGTCTTGAGCACAGGAAGGTATCCTCAATCCCGTGACCTAGGTGCGGTGCTGTTACCCAGCGTCTTGAGCACTAGGAAGCGATCCGACCAACCTGGTGCGGTGCTGTTACCCAGCGTCTTGAGCACAGGGAGGTATCCCATCCCCCGTAACCTAGGTGCGGTGTTGTTACCCAGCGTCTTGAGCACTAGGGAGCGGTCCTGCTGACCGGGTGCGGTGCTGTTACGCAGCGTCTGAGCACCGGGAAGCTTCCCGACCTATTTAGAATTAAGTACTAACAATTAAGCACTAACCGCTACTGTTATTATTGAATAAACAGGCCTAAAGCCTTCATATTATGCTGAACTGTGTTTACTATTAAAACCTTAATTCCTGATCCCCCTGAGCTATCTATAAATGCCTCCAGTCCAGTAGTAGATTTGCCCAGGACGAGGTGAATGTTAACGAGGAGCCAAAGCGCCCCGTTACATTTGGTTGGTTCGTTTCGTAAATAAGTAATCAAATTTATACATATTAATTGTCGACCCTTCGGTTTTTTGTACTGGGTTTTAATACATTTTATTGACAGTTTTATTTGTATGACTCCCTTTTATTCCCTCTTTAATTATTGTAGGTATTAATTTAAAAGAAAAGACCCATAAATGTCATGTACGGAATCCCTATTTTTATCATCAACTTATGACATGGTAATCTACTAATACGGAACTTTGCATACAACAACAACCATTATCATACGTTTTCAATCAATGTTTACTACTATGCGCTATCTCCCTATTCGGACAACACATTTTTATTTCGGTCGGTGGCGGGTGGATGGACAGCGCTCGTCGGCCGCGTGGCTTAAACCCACCTTCATTTTACTTATCGCGCCGCGAGCCGTGTGCCTCCGTGCACAAATATAAGATTGGTTAATTATTGTTGAATGTTACGGCGTGTCGTACTTGTCAAGCGGTTCTAACCCTTATATCGTGTTAGTTCTGGTTCGGTTTCGTTTGCGCATTATCCCTACTGTTAACGTTTACACAAAGAAACTAATGGGATTTACTAGGTTTTTTTTTTCCTTTTAAATACTAATTCGATCATTTCGGGGTCCCAGTATTTTTTAAGTTTACCGTCGTCCCGTTCTTGTTTTTTGGAGGTCTTGTTCTGGTGATCTTTGACGGCTTCGTATGCTTTATTTATTGGTCTTGACAAGTTGCCGCTATTGACGGGTTCACGCGGTTTATTTGCCCTGTTAGTGCGTAGCATGTCCGGCTTCCCTTCGCGTGACGCATGATCTTGACTAGACGGTTTTTTCTGATTGATCGGTTTTAATGGACGGAATGGTTGAATTTGTTCTACCGGTTTTTCTTGCCGTAACGGTCGGTTTTGTACTTTTGATTTTTCTTTACGGAACGGTTTGTTTTGTTGTAACGGTTTTTCTTGGCGGTACGGTTGGTTTTGATCTGACTGTTTTAATTGGCGGAACAGTTTCGACGGACGGGCCGGTTTAGGCAGGGTTATTTCATGCGCTGGTGTTAAAACGGGTCTGGGTTCGACATTTTTGGGTGTGCTTATTGATTGTAAGTTCGGTTTCTCGGTTATAGCGTTGACAGAAGCCCCCTGTTGTTCCCAGAGTAGTTTAAGTCCTACCCTACGTAATACGTCCATGCCTATGATAGCACAAGTAGCTGCCGGTAATACTCGCTCCCAATGTTTTAGAATGGTACCTTGAATTTCTAAGTCTACTAATAAGTTTCTGTTAATTTCTATTTTTGTACCGTCTGCCAGCCCGATATTTCTAATTTTACTCGATTTAATGATGGTACGGCTGTCGCATTCCACATATATTTGTTGATTTATATAAGTATTAGTGGACCCCGTGTCTACCAGGCATTTATAGGTTTTACCCCCTATACTAACATCAATATAAATCCTGTTGTCCTCTCTAGGTTCCTCATTCGCGGACCCTATCTCTCCCCCCTTAGTTTTCGCGTCATAAGTTCCGCAACAATTCCTACTTAGTACTCCTACTTTACCACAAGTACTGCAGAATAAACGTTTGCTATTCCTACAAGTTCTAGCCGAGTGTCCTGGTTTCCCACAGGACCAGCAACAGCTCAATGGATTATATTCGGTATGAATTTTCCTAACCTTACTCGGATTGGTCGGTTCATGGCACTCGGAGGTTGTCCCTTGTTGCGGTGCGGATGTATCACTTATCCGTCTTCGGAATTTATCTTGAACGATGTGTTCGTAGTCGGCGGTTATTTGTATAAGTTCGTGGAGCGTTTTAAAGTCACGTCTTCGAACGTATAGTTTGTAATTCGGATGCATATTTTCATAAACCCTTTCAATTTGTTCCGTTAATGGTAACTTCCCATATCTCCTTATTAACGTCTGCAAGTCAGTTAAATAACTCATGAAACTTTCATTAAACTTCTGTTTTCTCGCGATTACTTTTTCTATGAGGTTCGCCTCGTAATTGCTAGGGAAATAACAAAGCTTAAAAAATATCACAAAGCTATCCCAGGAGTCCCAAGTTCCTATGTTGTTTCTGTACCACAGCAACGCCTTTCCCTTTAGCAGCCTAGGTAAAATTTTCAGGACGTCTACCCCCTTGATGCCGCTCGCGGCTATCAATTCCTCTAATCTTTCATAAAACTCTATCGCATTATCTGTGACATCAAACAATATGTTCCACTCTTTCACTATTTTTCCTAGGTCCCTTAAAGGTTGTTCTTTGGAGCTACTGCGGTTCGGTTCGGTATACGGCATTTCGGGGAGAATTTCGTTAGCGGGTGTTTGGTATTCCTGATCACGTACGTATTCTACCAAATTCTTCCGAAGTTGATCTACAGTAAGGTTTTCGACCCCTAGCCCCCTACTCTGAGATTCTAGAATCAACTCGGGTTTCTTTAGATCGTATATCCAGGCGGTCGGCATCTAGCAAACGGGCGGAGCGGTTGTCGCGGATTTCCTAACAATCCCGGCGGTTTTTATGTATAACGGTATATTTGACTATGCTTGTTTTAATTTACGGCTGTTTATTCGTACTTGTTATTCATTTAATTAAAAAAACGGTTAATTTGGCTCTAAATGTGATTAATTATATTCGGTACTTGCTGTGTCCCTATAAGTCCTGACCCTGAGCAAATAAAGACTCTAAAAATGAGTTTTTAAGTTGGGCGCCAAATGTAACGGGGCGCTTTGGCTCCACGTCAACATTAACCTCGTCCTGGGCAACTCTACTACTGGACTGGAGGTTTTTATAGATAGCTCAGGGGGATCAGGAATTAGGGTTTTAATAGTAAACACAGTTCAGTATAACATGAAGGCTTTATGCCTGTTTATTCAAGAATAACATTAGCGGTTAGTGCTCAATTGTTAGTACTTAATTCTAAATGGGTCGGGAAGCTTCCCGGTGCTCAGACGCTGCGCAACAGCACCGCACCCGGTCAGCAGGACCGCTCCCTAGTGCTCAGACGCTGGGTAACAGCACCGCACCTAGGTTACGGAGGATGGGATACCTCCCTGTGCTCAGACGCTGGGTAACAGCACCGCACCAGGTTGGTCGGATCGCTCCCTAGTGCTCAGACGCTGGGTAACAGCACCGCACCTAGGTCACGGGATTTAGGATACCTTCCTGTGCTCAGACGCTGGGTAACAGCACCGCACCAGGTTGGTCGGATCGCTCCCTAGTGCGCAGACGCTGGGTAACAGCACCGCACCTAGGTCACGGGATTTAGGATACCTTCCTGTGCTCAGACGCTGGGTAACAGCACCGCACCTAGGTTACGAGAGGGGAGGAGGGGGAGGCGAGAGGAAGGCACTACTTAGTGTTCTCAAGCTTCATGGGCGCCCGGAGACGACCCTTCAATCATCAGAGCACACTACGCAGTCCTGGTTAGTACGGGAGTGCCTCCGCTTATAAAGGCCGTCGGGCGAAGCCGGGGGTCGCGCGCGCGGGGTGGCGGCCGTACACGGTGCCGTGGTGTCGTGGAGGCGCGCGCGGCGTGTGACGTCAGCGGTGCGTTCGGTGCCCGGCGGCGCTCGTTACACAACATTGAGTTTCATAAATATTGACAATGTCTAACGTTTGTAGTAATAACGACGTGTTATATATTTTGTAATATTTTTAAGCCATTGGGCAGGCATAGTAAGACATAATATTAAGCGATAAGTTATGAAACACCAGATATAAGTAGGTACTTAATGTTAGTTGAGTGAGGAATATTGGGAGGCTGGTTTAGGTAATTCGTTTCCCGTGTTTGGGCGTGCCTCTCCGAAGGACCCTGTCCAATAGTCACCTAGTTGTAGAGGGTGCCGGGGCCCTCATCTATAAGTATTCCCACTTTTAAAACGTACGTTCAAAGCCTCAAAGGCCCTGCCACTTATCCGCCATGTACTAGGACAATGTATAGTCGATCAACAAACTCCTTTACTACTTTTGACTCTATTTGAAGGACATTAAGGTCCCAAAAAGGTAAAGGAGTTTCTTGGTTGACTATTTATATGATGAGGTTTCAATTTCAAGGACGGGTCAAAATCTTGCTGCATATGAGTAATTACCGAGATACGCCAACGTAACTACTTAGAAATAATAATAAAGCACAATCGCACGCATTTTAATACTTTTAAGTAGTTAAGTCGGTGTATCTCGGTAATGTAATGTCTCATATGCATATACTCTTACAACAACACTTACTATTTTCAATATTACTTCATGTCCCTTACGTATTAATTCCCAAAAACTGACATACTTACATAATAGTGTATTATTATATGCCCTGTACTTTAAATAAACCAAAACCTGCAAATACTATTAGAAGTCATTAGTGTCATTACTCATCTCTATCGTCATTGTCGAAACGTGAGGGACTTGAGGTCTATAGGTAGTAGGGCCCACCTCCACGTCGGTGCCGGGGCCGCCGCCGCCGCTCAGCAGCCCGTGTGCCACTAGCACCTGGCACCGCATGATGTCGCAGTACTCCGCCAAGCACACCGCGTCCTCCGCCTGCATAAAACCAATATTATCCTTCACCCTTATTACCCCGACAAGGAACGCGCCGGTTCGTATTAAGTTTGGATAGCCACCGAAGGAAGTGCTCTGATATCCATCAACAAAAACAATTATAGCAATTAGTCGTTAATTTATAGAGATTTTCTCATTTTCTGGGGTATGCTTTGACCATGACTGGGAATTTATAGAATAAACATTGAAGCACCTAGTAGACAGGTACACTTACAAAAGAAGTATACTAAATTATCATTTAGGTATCAGTCATAAGTTGTTAAAAAGAAAAATGGTTGAAATACTTTTGCAGTATGGCACTTACGTAAGCATATGCATGCTCGATAATTTCCATTTTTAAATTCGAAAATTATAGAGCTTACCGCATCTGCACTATTTACTGTACAGCTTTAGGTTTGGGGTGTTGGTACTCGGTAACCTTGTTAATCTGGTTCTTGTGTCGCTGGTCGAAGTGCGTGTCGAGGTGGCGCTCCTCGTAGAAGGACTTGCCGCAGAAGGCGCAGGTCCACTGCGAGGGTCGGTGCTGCAGCTTGGCGGCGTGCTGCGGCGCGAAGATGTCGCGCGCGGGGTGGAACGGGCACTCTAGCGGCAGCTTCACCTGCAATTCCACATCGAGCGTCATACGTGACAACCCCAAATAAAGGATTAATTGGGGTTTCCCAAAATCAGTGGAAAAAGATACAGTGGAATTCCAGCTCTATCTATAGATAGATAGTCTACTATAGTAGACAGACATGTATAGTATAACACTGATATAATATAGTTGAGTCAATCTGGGACGATCTCTGTGACAGTTGATATATGTAAACTCGGACTGGTACATTGACCGAATTAAAATAATTACAACGCGGTTAACGTGTTTGGTAACTCTAGCTACCTACGAAGATAAAGCTCAGGGTTCGATCCCTATCGAGCCTAGAGCTTAGTAGTTCCATAACTAGGCCGATTTGTCGCTGTTATTTTTATAGTAACTCCTCCGCCAGGCCTTTCAAACATCACAGCAGAAGCAGTGACTCGCAGGTTATCAGTACAAGTAGTATCTGGGGAAGGAATATCCGAATACTGTCAGAAGAATTATTTTTTTATTATAGTAAAATGAAGATTTTTTAATTACATTACTCGATTGTACTTATGTGTGCAGTAGCAAATCTTGGTACTTCGTTCGATTTGAACGTTGATCGATCGATTTCTCTGGTGGAACATTGATTTACTCGTAGTCACGGTAAATAATTATTTTTTCGATTTTGAATTATTTACACAGACTTTTAAGGGTTAAGAAGCGTCAGTGCACGCCAGATTTAAATGTATGTGATATATATTGATATATAATATTATTTGACTTTAATAATAATGTAAATATATGTTAGTAAAGTAAAATTAATGCTTACCTGAAACCTTTCTAAAACTGGGAGCCATTTGTTTTGGATTACTTTCCGCACGATTTTGGAGTTGTCACGAGAGCAGGTAATCTTGAAGATGGACGGCCCCGGCCAGGGGATCAGCGTTAGGAACAGCAGGGTCAGGACCTAAAACAACAGACGTATCTCGTAAGTACAACTATCATATAAATTTAAGAATCGTATTACACTTAACTAAAACGTATACCTACCAACAATGGCAATGTTTGTTGCCTTGTGTGGGACCCATATTATACTCGCAATATCTAGTCGTAGTGACATTATCAATAGGTACCGACAAGTAGTTCAGTTGACTACTTGCGCGTGATAGTAAGATAATTTGTTTAGGTTATCGACAGAAATGGATGAGGCAATATGAGGACCGTACAGCTTGGTGCAAGAGACGGTAGATGGTAGCAGGAAGGATGGAGTTAAGTTAAAAGTTGCGATCTTTAAATTAAGTGATTAAGCCTTCACATCAATTTATTGAGGTGACAGTTGGTGCACACATGGCACGGTGCTTATGTAAGATTGTATATCGGTTGCTATTGTCACCTATCTTCGGTCAAGCTCACAAAAAAAAACTGTCGTAAGTATAGTAAAGTCAAAGACTTAAAAACGTTTTCAAAACGTTAACATTATCAACGCGTGAAGATTACCATGAAGGCCATGTAAGTACATGCATATGTTAGACGTAGGTATTGGCTGTATAGATATTTATGCTTTCGACTGTACCCACCTCTGTTTTATTGAACAGTGACCTCGGACCTACTGAGTCTCTTTGGATTAGTGGAGTGACTTATCTAATATTACTTTCATTATAATATGGATCGTTACTAAGTTAATATTGATACAGCATTGATAGTGCAATGTACTCTTAAAAAGTCTTTCGGGTTCGAGTCACGTCGGTTAGAGTCTCATGAGAGCGAGAGAAGGAGAAGAACAAATCCAAGATCCTTTTAAGAAGTTATATGTATCAATATGTATCGTCTCCATTACATCATCATAATCAAATTAAAAATCATTCTAATCTCGGAATCGTAATCTAGTTTTGAAGTTTAATTTAATGTTCCATTCTCAAAACGGAAATACCTTGATAAATTGTCGAAAGCGCGGATTGCATTTCTAGTGGTTGTAAAATTGGCATGAAAATTAAAACAATTTACGTTATTACGTACCCTAAACAAGTAAAATAAATTTATATGTCTTCAACAGTTCAAAACTAATTGCATACTTTGAATCTCAATCGGACCAAAATTACGTATTTGGTAAGTCGGTACATAACATTATAAACTACTGTCTCGTAGCACTTTCGGTGCTACGAAACCCGCTCCCCAGTGTTTTCAGGAATACGAGTGTTATGACAGAGGTCAGTACGTACATCTCATATCAAAAATAAATAGGGAAAGAGAAAGTAGAATACTTGTTTTTGTTTTATAAAATTGTTATATTATATTATTATTCGAGTATATGCAAAGTAATTAAAGTGTTTCCCTTTTTAGTAGCATTCACAAATTTCACGAAACATGTATTGTGTGGACGTGTTTATTCCTTAAATCTGACACCAAAGAGGCGATACGTTTTTTTTGAATAGTTATTACCTTACTTATGTTGTTTCAAGGCCTGCATCTCGTTTTGCAGCTGGTACTGCGTTCGTGACAGTTTTGGTTTAACCATTGGGTTTGGTAAAAGATGGTTTGATCCTTGCCCCTACTGCACTTAAACGCACTTTAAGATGCTCTATTTCAATAAACGAGTAAGTACACGATTAGGTACTTAAAACTTTTCTCAAATAACGGTTAATTGCAAAATTGGGTATGTTTATCGGAATAAGCAAAATTAACTTCATAAAAACCCTAAGATTGCCTACTTAGTTATGGTTAATGCCGTTTTCGAGGATCCGTCAAAAATCTGTCATTTACCGATCCACACAACTTAAAAAAATGGTATCAAAGGTTCATATAATTTATAAACAAATGTTAAACAAACGTACAATACGTTACCGAATAAGTACTGCTTTATTAAATAAAAATAATATTTAATTTTCTCATATTCCTGCAATAACACTGATGTTTAGGAGACTGGACTCGCAATTGTCAAAAACAAATGGTCTGCCGAGCGACCAACCATTATTGTTAAATTATCAGCCGCGATCGAGTGGCGTCAGACACCCGAAAACTTCAAGTCGAAACAAACATGACAAAATACAGGCTCTTTTACAGGTTATGCTTACTTGTGTCATTTCAGTATCGATTTTCAAGCACCAGGTTATATCCAAACTTGATAAAGCTTATGCATTTACGGCTTACCTCGAGAGAGAACGACGTGGTCCTCATTCATATCTCTTATGCGGCAAATACCCAAGGAATCCGTTTATTCTTTGTTTTATAATATAACTGAATAAAAGCTTAGCGCGTCAGCAGATGTTCATTATACTGTAGGTTGGTCGACTTACTGGGTCATGCCGGCTCGCGAGGGCGCATGCGCGCACTGACCCCAATGGGGTAGAAACAACATTGCAATAATAATTTGACTTCTAACAGAATAACATCAATACGCTTGTTAGTTATACGGTAGATAGGCAGATAATGAGAGTGTTTTTTATGACTTGTACGATCATTAATGTTCTGTATCTCTGTTTCTTAGCTTTAACCCAGAAAATTACATCTTAATTTCCAGCTAGGGTTGCCAAGTCAAATAAATAGCCTATAGCAGAGAACATTCTACTGAATGGCATACGTAAATATTAATGTTGTGCTGCAAAAAGTTGTGATGCAGAGCCCTAATCGATCAAGTGCGTGTCGCAAACGCATTATCTCGGGGATCCGTAGTAGCACAGAATAAGTAATAGTACAAGTACAGAAGCGACACTCCGTGACAGCAAACATGCGAATTTAAACCTAAACAGAACGCGTTAACGATAATAAAACAAGTGCACGGCCGGAAGTGACCTTGGTTACATTTCTGCGATCGATAGTGGGGGCGCCCCTAACGAGGCAAAATGCAGCTTAAATCTGCGCTGCGAGAGTATGTATTATTTCGCCCGCCATGAGCTTTACTGACTCCGCTCACTCCGCAGGGCTGGCAGTTACTTGTACTAATTAATACGTTAATACTTATTCCGTGGCAGTTGTAAGAAAACAAATTGCATTAAACTTATTATTAATATTAGTTTTCTTATGTAGTTTTAGTTTTATTCATCCCTAACTGTGCTAATACTGTTGCATTTGGTACACAAACAGGACTATTTTCTTTGTACCTATCTTTTATATTTGTATTTGTTTGTGCAACTGTTAGTGTGTTTAATTGAATAAATAAATGAAATATATAAATCTAGTTTGTAACTAGAGACGCACTAAGCGAGACAAGCGAGAAAATACAACTTGTGCTACCCGTACTGGAATAGGTAGGTTAATGTTAGTCTAGGAGCTGACGCACGTCACGTTTTCGATAAACAATCATTTATTTTAAGGAAAAAACCGGATTGGTGAAATTTCAAAAAAATGTTTAATATATTTTTGATTTAAAAACAATAATTATTAATATCTTATAACAATATTTATGTTTCATCAATAACATTTAATCAACATTTGCAACCCGCGATAGAAAGCCTATTAGTCTTATTGCCTGTTTCACAATCGACAAGTAAAGCTTATGTGAGACATAAATTAACTCTTTCTTACACTTAAAAATATACAAGGAGAGAGCCAATTTTTAATGGCAGATACATTTGTCCTTGAAATACTTAATAATAAATTTTACATTATAATTATTTGTATCTGTGACTGATTGATTACAATTACAAATGTTTAATTTTTACATATTTTTTTAACTCCTTTTTCATATATTTGATATTTATTATTTATTTATAGTTAAGTAAAAGGTAAAATAAAAATTACAGTTTTTTATCAAAAAATAATTATAATTTTAAATTTATTGAAAATAGTCACAAAGCGGACCTTCTTAACTTTTTCTTATATATTATATAGGTAACTCATTACTAGGGTCATGTTTTAGCGAAAATATCCATCTACATATTGTTAAAATAATTACAAGTCTTAAACAAAAAATAAACCGACTTCAATTTCCGTCAACCTCGGGAGTAGGTATACCCTAACAGAGCTAACAAATCAAAAAAATGTTCAAAATCAGAAACTAAAAGAAAAGAAAGAAAGAAAGAAGAATCTAATTTAAACTTTAGTACTTATATATCAAATTAAAAACTAATCTTACATCAGGCTCTTGGACTATGCAACTCGTATAACACGACAAAATTATAAACTCGAGCACTATTATTACCTATTCCGTTACTCAAGTAAGAAGGTAGGCCACCAGTATATGCTGACCTTGCTTTAGTAGGTAGTCACTATTACTGGGAGATCTACTTACGCGGAACGCTCTTTAAGTAAGGTAGGTAATAGATTTTTGATGTGAATAAGTCGAAAACTGCGAAACTGAGGTAGGTAGTTAATAAAATAAATAATATTATTCCGCTCTTTTTGTGACGAGGATTCAAAACTGTAATCATTGTGTCAGTAATTAAGTACAGCTACTCGTAACTACCTACCTCGATCGAAGTTATAATTTATAAAATAATATTAATAATAATCTTACCTTTCGATATCTTTTGGCAGTGTAAATAATGATAGATCGCCATTCCTGTCATTATTTAAGCACCCGTATGCTACACAGTACCTTTCGGCTTTTCGAGGAGCCATAGGTACATTTATTTAAACAAAAACTCGAATTATTTTCACAGCGGCGTACGGGCGGCGCGCTTCAAGACGAGCGCTCGCGTGACACTCAACTGATTAGCCTTGTATAAAAGGCCGCACATTGAGTAGGCAATAGCGCGGAGTGTCACCGGCCTGGTAGTAGCAAGATCTAAAGTAGGTATACTACTGTTATGCCGTGGATTAAGGAGACTAATTTTCAATAGTGATTTTTGTGCTTTGGAAGCGTTTTCAGCAGGCTGATATCATTTCAGTCCGTTTCGAGGCTCTATCAGATACCTACTAAATAATCAAATTTCGACTAACTTGCCGTTATCTTAAGGTGCCGAAACATGTTTTCAGGCCACTATTTTCAAATACTAAAACCAGTACACTAGTAACAACTGCTGAAATCGGAGATCAACATAAAAAAATATGCCAGTTTGAAGGAAAAATTGAAAGTCACAAAGTGCGTTAACTATTTTCTTTTCACACCACCTGCTCGACAATGCCAAATTACATATCATGCAAACCTTACGCAAACCAACTCATTAAAGCCCTTGGCTTTAGCCGGGGTGTAATGTTGTACTGAATCTCATTATAACTCGCTGGGTTGTAATATTTTCACTTTTCATAGTTCTTATTACAATGGCCTTAAAGTCTAATTTCGTAATAAAAGATCAACTAATACTCGAAGGCCGGGCGCGGCGCCGCCACCACCGCCGCGTCGAACCTAATTTGAAAATCGAATATTTTCTAAAATCGAGCTGGCCACGGCAAGCTGAATGGAACACATTTGAAATTAAACAAAAGCCGCGAGTATTGTAAGACGCTGCAATAAAATACATTGGTGATAACTGCAAAGTTTTAAATAAATATTGTCTTTCCACAACTGGACTAATGTCTCAAATATCAATTTTCCCTTTTAATTTTAATTTACTATAATAAAACGCTGTTTTTAGTAGACTCGCTTTTTTATTGTCTCGCAAAAGGTGAGAAAAGTAGAGTACACTCCTCGGGGATAAAGCTGTTTTCGTCTTGGGCGCGCTTGAACCCCTCACTGCGCTCAGGACTCTTCTTAATTCCCTCGCTTTGCTCGGGAATTAACTCGTAACACCCTCGCTGCGCTCGGGAGTTAAATCTGGAGTCCTTCGTTACGTTCAGGATTCAATATCGCGCCCGTGACATAAAACTGTGCTTTATCCCCTCGGTGTATCTAAACTCTACTAAAATCTACTATTTCTTACGCATACAAAAATTACGCAAGGCTTTACTTTTGGCTAAAGTTACTGCCAGCCCTCTGGTCGTCCGAAACATCATTTAGGCACAAGGAAGTCTCGTTGTAGAGTTACCCGCGTCTAGCCCCCAAGACCAAAGTGTCTCAATGCCCCGGAACAAAAATGTATCCCTCGCGGAGGGCTATTTGCGGTCCGTGTTTGGTTGCGTGCATATTCAATATCGAGCGACGCGTCAACGCAAGATGCAACCCTGGCGCCCGAGTGGCAATTGGTAACAGAGCCTGAGGCAAGATGCGTTCGCTAACTAGCGTTTCTATTCGTTTTATTTTTAAACCAATCGCGTCACTGGTAGATCACGTGAATTTTCGTAAGTGATCTACTAGTGACGCTAGTTAGCGTACGCGTCTTGGCATTAGGCTCTGAAATCCTAAGGGGCTGCAGACGAGAGCTATACTTACTTTTCTATACTATGCTTGAACGTGGGACGGAGCCAGCGTAATTAAATGTCGTAACTAATCAATGACGTATCAATGTTTTGTATTGTGGGTGTTTTGATGTTAGTCTTTTAGGTATGCATGAACGGTAAAACGGTTTTGAGTAGAATTCGACACTTAGCAGTTTAATTATCCTGGATTAGCACGTAGAATATTTTACACGTTTTTGATTTCCTGAGGAATAAAAGATATAAAAAACAAGCCAAGTGCGAATCGGACTCGCGCTCGAAGGGTTCCGTACCACCTGATCTTACCTAACTATTATTTTATCGTAAAACTTCTCAACGAACGTATCATTAAGCAGAACTTTTATGTATGTATGTATGTATGTATGTAAACACTTTATTGTACAAAAGAAAAACCAAAACAATACAATGAATATAAATAAAAAGATGTACAAAGGCGAACTTCTCCCTTTAAGGGATCTCTTCCAGCTAACCCTTGAGAGATTGAGAGAAGTGAAAGGTTGTGTATCGAGTAAACAGGTGTACAAATTTTATTTCATCGAAAGGTATTTCTCGCCGCATGAGTTTTTTGTTGGTAGTAACAAGTCTAACCTACTCGTATAACCTAACCTACATAATTAATGTTTAAGATATCCTGACAAAAATAGTTCATTTGCAACAGTTAATTAATTGGTCACTACAGCATTGTCACTTTGAAACGAGTGTAGGAGAGTAGGTAATTTGCTTCTATCGATTGTATTTAAGACTAAAGCAGCCAACGCACTAAAATCGGTAGCGGTGCGGAAGCTGTGACTTCTGAGTAAGTATAAAATTTTGCAATGAAGAATTTCAATTCCCTCCTCGCGCGTCTTCTGTGAAAATGGGTGATATTTACGAATAAAAATCCTCGCGCTGCCTGCTCTTGCCTCGCCTCGCCGGTGGAAAAGTACCTTACTGTCCAAATGACAGAAGTTGCACTAAACCCACACCACGCCAAAGAGGGGTGTGATAAGTTTGTAATTATGTGTCTGTGTGTCTCTTTGTTTCACCGACACTCATTTTCGCAGAATTTTAATTTCATAGAAATAAGATTTTCTGCTGAAATCTTATTGTTTTAGATTATTTTAAGCATGGGTTAGGTAAGTTAGGTTAGGTTAGACCTGTGAAATTAGCTTTCTATGAAATTAAAATACTGCGAAGTGATAGGTTCTATAGAACCAACATATATGTCGGTGAAATAGTGTACCTACAACCTTCTGTATTTAGTGACGTAACCCCTAAATGAACGACCGATTCGGATACGGTTTTGTTTAAACAAAAGCTAGCTTAATCGGAATGGTGTTTAATTATGTTTGATGAAAATCGATTGAGCCGTTTAAGAGATATCACCGATGAAAATAGGGAGCGCCATGTCGGGGGCACACGACTGCTAGAAAAATAGGGATGTAATGTTTTATCTATTTATATTTAGAACTAGGAATAGAAATGTGAAATATTTATTTAACGTACACGAGATAACAAAGTAAAATAAAAATAACGTAAACAGAAAACATTTCGTTGAACAGGATCCCTCTCTACATTGTGCCGCAGTCCACGGCGCGGCGCTGATTTTCAGAGCCTGACTTGTAAAAATCTAAACTTACCTAAGTTAGTTAAACAGTAACCAGTAAATAGGTACTTAACAGGTATTATAACAAACACTAGTGACAATTTGACACAAAAAGTGAAATCAAAACAAAATACAGAAAAATATGTAAAATAAAATAGGATTATATTTTACATATTTTACTGGGACTAAAATTGGGACCTGGTTTTGATTTGAATCATTTTCAATCTGGACGAACTTTTATAAAAAACCTCGCCTCGGTGCGCGAGTTCGACTTGCACTTGACTGGTTTTTTATGACCTATGTCCTTATTGTCACACACATAAAGGACACTTCTTCAAGTAGGTATTTATAATTATTTCGCCATTTTGCCAATGCGACCGTTAATATAAACAAACTAGAACACGACTGACGTTGTCCACAACGTTACAATTAACACTGTTAATTAGGGAAATGTTTCTCATTAGGGTAAATTAGCTAAATTGGTTAGTTAAAATAACAACTATAACACAACTTTTGACCTTGTCAAACTGTATGTTTGAAAAACAATGATCTGACTCCAGATTTGACCCCTCGTATGCTTAGGCATGGATCCGTGCTCAACATTTGGATATCTTTTTGTATTTTTTTAAGCTTCTTTTTACTCGTATCGACTATATCGTAATTAGAACAGACTAGTACTTGGTACTTTGTTAACCTCCCGCATACGAGGGGTTAAGGAGTTTGTTTGATTTTCCATAGATCGGGCGAAATTAAACGGGACTTCCCATGGATTATTCTTTACTCATGAAAATAACCATAAAAATCGGTTGAAAATAGGGTTAAGACGGAGAAATTGAGTCAGGCTCGCGCACCGAGGGTTCCGTACATAATTATAAGAATGGAAATTTGTACTGAGGGACAAACTTGAGTTTGCCGTTCAATAACTGTTGTCTCTGTACATCGACATAGGTCGCGATTAGTTTATCAACTGCAAATAAGTTTCCAATCGCATTATTTTTGTGATGGAACAACAAATTAACAGTTTTCGTATTTTTTCCATTTTTCCGTCTTACCAAATTTCATGATTCTAGGTCTATGGGAAGTAAGTACCCTATAAATTTTGATTCCCTTAAATTTTTCGAAATATACGTTTTTTGCTACATAAAAAACTTGTAACTTTTTTCAAGTTAACTTAGAAGTTTGATTATTTCACAGCATCAAGAGACCGCAGACTCAGGTATTATTTCAACTCATTTTAAATCAAAGTAATCCTATAAGGGTTCCGTTTTTAGGGTTCCGTAGCCAAATGGCAAAAAACGGAACCCTTATAGATTCGTCCGTCACTTTTTTCCGAAACTATAAGAACTACACTGTTGAAACTTGGTAAGTAGATGTATTCTGTGAACCGCATTAAGATTTTCACACAAAAATAGAAAAAAAAACATAAATTTTGGGGGTTCCCCATACTTAGAACTGAAACTCAAAATTTTTTTTTCATCAAACCCATACGTGTGGGCTTTTGAGATACTGGACCTTCAAAAATAAACAAATTCTACACGGAAGTAATAATTATACTTTTACCTTACCCTAAAAATATCACTAAAAGATTAAGATTTTCAGGGCTGGAATTCTACAAGGTAATAACGATATAATTTTTGACCTGTTTCCGTATGTCAACGTTTTGATAACTCTTATGTCATTTACATTAATGGCGACTGTGACATAAACGATTCTTAAACGTGTCAAGCACGATATCGTTTTAACGCCCCTGAATAGAGGCCCTGAAAGCGTTACGATATCGCATTTATGGTTACGGAACCTCCAAATTGGTTGCTATGAATAGTTACCAGCCAATCTCGTAATGCCTCAGTTTAACATAGTATAGGTGTGAAGTGTGTGCGAAATAACAAAGCAATAAAACGGCAATTAATCAGGTGAAAACAATCCGTGTTCAATAACACGCGACTAGAGCAAAACAGCGCGCGCGCACTTACTCCGCGGCGCAGCCGCAGCTCACCCGGAACCTCAGGTCAGCTAGTGCCCGTCATCACACCCTATCAGCAAAAATTCCTTAGGTTAGCGTTTGACCGGCTAGACTCGTTAAAACGTGCAAGTTCACCAACCCGGCTACGCCCTTTTAATCTCATTAGCTTTTCGCAGTCATTTACAGTAGGTATTTATTAGAAGCCAAACACGTATTTCCACTCCAAATACTGGAAAGGACACCGAAAAAGTTCTTAGGAAAATGTGGTTTCAGTTAATTTTGGTGACAAGTTTTATTTATTTTGGTCAAACAAGGCCCGTAGTTACATCGCATCTTAGAATTATAGTGACCTAATCCAAATATTTTGACTTTCGATTTAGGTCTCTATAGTACTAAATTTATGTCTCGAAATCGAAAGCTGAAAATGTTTGAATTAGGTCACTATAATTCTAAAAGTGTGACATTACAAACAAAAATACAAATCTTTTCTCCTTATAATGTTTATTAGTGTAGATTGAAATATGAGTATGTTAAACCACCTGGCCAGGGCCTCTATTCTAGCTGGTAAAAAGCAAAGAACTTACTGTTCCGAACCGCTATTACTGTTAAGCAAAAAATAAATGTTTTATAATTGTACGCACCTACCTAATAGGTTAGTCCAACAGAAGTCGGCGACCACAATATTTTCAGCCAAAAAGCCGACTTCAGTTGGACTAACCTATTAGGTAGGTGCCTACAATATTAAAAGAAGTTATTGTTTGCGTTTTTGAAGGCGGTTTTTTGTTTTATAAAGCATTTATTTTATTTTATACTTTTTAGTGATCATAATACGATGTTCCGTAGCCCCACTTACTAGTTGATATGAAACTTTAAGTTTCAAGCGCGCCTCAAGAAACGCCGCCGGAAAGCCATAGTCTAATTTCAACAAGGAAATATTCTTCGTTGTAGTCGCTCAACTATCTTAATCGAGATATCTGATCTCCATAGGTACGGTTGAATAGGTACCGTTGAGGAGATCCGATGGCCATCTGTGGTCTTCATCATCAGTTCCACTTCCCCAAGTGATACTTTCTGAATGCAAATGCTAGATTTGTTACTAAAAATACTAAAATCGCTATATGTTTGCCTACAATATTTGAGGAGTTCCCTCATTTCCTCACTGATCCCCTCATCAGATTCAGATTTGGTGACAATGGGACCACCTCGGAAGTATACTCTATCAAACCAAAAAAAAGAAACAAAATTGGTCCACAATTGACGAAGTAATCGGTGAACATACCTAAAAAAAATACTAAGGAACGTATAACCTCCTAATTTTTGAAGTCTGTTAAAAATAGATTAAAATTAATATTTAAGGGGGGCTCCCATACAACAAACGTATTTTTTGCCGTATTTGGCTTTATGTTAATAACGGCAACCGGTAAACTAATATAGTGTCCAATGTTGTATAGATAATGGTACGGAACCCTTCGTGCGCGAGTCCGACTCGCACTTGGCCAGTTTTTATTTAAATACAAGCGGCCCGCGAGCAGCTTCGCCCCACTGGTGCTGCAAATTTCTCACTTTCCCGGTGGATATTTCTTTATTTTTCTGTCCTAACAATAACGAACACAACATAAAAATAATTATTTAATTTGGTGGAGTTTTTCGGTAGTTATGCGCTGTATGTACCGCCTACCTTCCGGCGAGTTATTTAAATATATATAGATAGATACAAATCGGACATTCGATTCAGAAGATATCATGTTTATAATTTCATCTATTTAAAAATTGAATATAACTACCTTGCAACCGATTAGACTTATCTTTTAAAAGGTTAAATTACCAAAAAGTAAAAAAAAAAATGCGCAATAACAGAGCAAAGTTGGTTACAGTATACCTAATACAATACAAATAATCGTTATTGAACACCAAAAAAACAGAACACGAAACAGTGCATTTAAATCATACGAGTAGGTAGGTACAGCATGTCGGACCGTAACGTGCTCAGTGTAGGTTTCCGAAGCCGTTAAGTACTAAATACAAACAAAAATAACAAGTAATAACTAATTTTCTATTAAAAGTAATTTGGTGCCATCTTAGATGTTTTTAGTAGGTATAAGCCAGGGACCGGCCCGCTATCCCATTCAAGGGGTTTCAAATGGGTTTTATGTCTTTTACTTAGAAAAGCCGTTCGATATGCTTTTTAAAGCGCTATTTATAAGGGTTATCTGTGTTTTATCCGTTCAGCGGTTTATCCGTGAAAGCTTAACATACAGACAGACAGGCAGCAAAGTTACTATCACCTTTTATAATATACATATGTATTGACTTGCGACCCGCCCTGGTTACGCTCGGGGGTGGTTTAGTATGTTCATTCTAGTTGGTTACAGTTAATCCTAGTTATCATCATATCAAAATATCATAATTCATAATTATAAATTTGAAATAGATTAGAAACATAATGTATCCAGGACTAACAGGCGTCATCGAATGTCACTCCATACATTTTCTGTCGATTTCGTTAAACGATAGCTAAACGTTGTTTATCTTGGCTACCACCCCATACCTATCGTTAATTTGAACGTTAATCCACTATTTCGACCCTTTAGAGATGGCATTAAAAAAAATGGCACATTTACAGCCTAATATTTATAAAGGCTTTATGCCAAATTTCATGTTCCTAGCTTTAAAAATGTCGGACTTCCATACAATGGTTATCCCCTATTTAACCCCTTAAGGGGTTGAATTTCAAAAAAATCCTTTCTTATTACCTGCTTACGTCAAAAAAAAACACGTACTGTACTGTTAAAGATTCATGTTTCTAGCTTCAGTAGTTTCGGCTGGGCGTTGATGAGTGACGCGCATTCTGGTTCTCTCTTAATTAAAAGTAATAGTATAAATGACATGAGCAATTCTTTAATATTTTCATGCTGCGGTGATTAGTAAATTTGTACCTACTTATACGGTAATTAGCACTACAATAAAATAAAAATATAAAAATAAACTTGAAGCAGTAAAAATACTACAACGATGTTGAATACAGTAAATGAAATAGACATTAAATTTCCCTTTAGTACAAATAAAATAAAAACTGGAACTGGTATTAATAAATTTGTTAACAAAAGTAACAAGACATTTACTAGCATTGTGCCCAAATAGGCCAAACGTGAGATTTTCATATAGTTCGAGTACCGCGGCACAACCCTCCCCCTAAATATATTTCGTTGCTTGTGGAAGAAAGAGCACATCGAAAAAAAAAACAGCTGTGGTAATTATGCCCGGGCCTGACAGACGGATTTTTAATAATACGTTACCAGGGGATGACCCTAGTGAATTGCCAATTAATCTAATTATACAAGCGTAGCAAACAAGGATTTTTAAATGACGGACATAGATTCCGCTCCTTATTAAAATGAAAAGCAAGTTTGAAGACCAAGGTAGCGTGCGGACAAAGGATAATTGAAGAATAAGGTAATTGAAAAATAAAATAGTATTATAATTAAATAACAGAGCGAACACCTTTAGATAAAAGCATAAAACTATATCACAATAATATATGCTTTTATATGTAGGTATTTGACTATGTTTAGGCGTAATTATTGGGCCAGACACGCATATAGATATACAGAAACTCGCTATTCTGAGAATGGCTAAAAACGGTTATACTTTAAAGCGTCAAGTTCGGTATGATTATAGGTCGAAGTCATATGTTTACACTTTAGTACTTTGTCGCTTTCATTAATACACTGAGACAATTTCATATATCTTATATATATAAAAATTAATCCCTATTTCCCTTGGTCACGGCATCACGCATGAACGGCTGGACCGACTTCACTAATTATTTTTTTGTTGTGTTCGCTATCGTCAGGAGGTTCTTATGAAAGAAAAAATATCTAAAATCCACCGGGAAAGCCAAAAGTTTGCAGCGGGGCGAAGCCGCTGACGGGTAGCTAGAAAAAGTGTAAACATATTTATGACTTCGACGTAGTACAAACTCTAAAGAAAAACAACATACCTACTTACTAAAAACCGGTCAAGTGGGAATCAGACTCGCCCCGAGGTTTCTTTACCGCCGCTCGATAGGTATTATTATTCGATTTGAATGTTATGTTTTTACTAAACCATAATAATTCCTATTGATATTTATTCAAACAGTTTATTCATCAAATTCGGGTCCGATATTCGTGCCAACAAAACCAAGAAAGTAGGGTACAGTCACGCCATAAAGTTAATTTTCTTTTCGTGTTCTAAATTTGCTTCCTAACTTCGATCAGATTTTATTATGAAGTTTTTCTTATCTATATATATAACCTGCAACCTGCAACTTGTCCTGGGCTTGCAACCTGTCACTAATACACTGGTAAACATCTTAGCCTACTTCTGCAAAATGTGGTTACAGAATTATCAACAAGTCTTTTTAGATTTGTTGGTATTTCTGTAGCTCTGCCTACTCTCTCTGCTCTGGGAATTAAGGCGTGATGTTATGTATGTATGTATATATAACAAAAACTTCATAATAATATCTATACACATTTATATATTTATATTTTAAAATAAGCAATTCTTGTATATATAAAACCTGAATCTCGGAAACGGCTTCAACGATTTTGATGAAAATTAATTCCGGAACAGGGTTTTTTGGGTCAAAAACGTGATCGGCATCAAACCAATATAACGATTAGGTCGTAAAACTAAGAACAACTCATTTAAAATCCAACCCAATTATTAATTTAATTTTGACATAAGTAGTTGCTTTCCGATTTTATCTTTGAAACTAAAGTTGGGTACGAACTAGAGCACCCTCGGGTTGAGGCACGCACGGATCACCTATTTTGCCTAAATTCGTACGAGCTCTCGCGCTGTGCGGCGAGCCGTCGCAAGTCGGTCTTTTTAACCGTGCTCAAAGGCGCCTCGGTGTGCGCGCCTCGGTAATTTGGACGTGTATCCGAGCGTGCCGCGGGCAGAACGACAAGTTCTAACTTGTCTGTAGGCGAGGCGCGTACAAATTTGATAAAGTTGCTGACCCTTCCACCACCGAGGCGATTTCTTCTTTTTGTCAATAATTCGGCGAATTATGAAAAGGCGGGTACAAATCTGAGCGGCTCAGCCTGAGGCATGCTCGCCCTGCGCGGCAAGCTGCTCGCGAGCCAAATTGTTGCACATAAACATTTCGGGTGAGGCAGCGTGCTTGACGCGAGCCGTCATTTCAAAATGGCGTCGGACACGATGACAGCCGCGGCTGCGTTTATCATAACGGCGCGCTTGGATACACGTCCAAATTACGCGAGGCGCGCATACAGAGGCGCCTTTGAGCACGGTCAAAAGACCGACTCTCGACGGCTCGCCGCGCGCTGCTCGCTCGCTGCGTGAGCGCGTACGAATTCGAGCAAAATAGGTAAGCCGTGCGTGCCTCAACCCGAGGCTGCTCTAATTCGTACCCACCTTTAGGCTGTTTGTGCAAAATGTGGTTACAGAATTATCTAGAAGTATTTTTAGACTTGTTGGCATTTCTGTAGCTCTGCCTTCCCCACTCAGAGATGAGAGATGTGTGTCAGAACGTTAAGTAAGGCTTACTTAGAAATGACAATTAGAGTGGTCGCTCTAACAAGGCTAATATTCTTTATTAAAATGTTTACTTAAATACATCTTTTTTACATGAGTGTTAAAGATGATTTTCTTTTAGAACATATAATTGAATTAACATTCCCCAATGGAAAATAATAGTAAGTATACCTATTAAAAAATAATAGATTTCGAGAAAAGTCATATTTAATGAATTCGGATATAAAAAAAAACTGGGGAACCGCCGGGAATTTTTCAACCAAACTTGGCAAAACTGCACTGCTAGAGAGATTGATGTAAGTAAGTATATCTATAAATACCAAATACTGTATTCCTTTCCTTTTGTGTGTTTTTGTTTGTTTTGTTTTCCTTTTTACTGTTTAATGTTTCACTTCACTTTAATAAATCACAACAAACAGACCACAAAATGTTCCTTCATGCCGCGCAACATTTAAAGTATTATATTTATTTATCGTAACATTTAAAATAAAACGGTTGTGAAGAACTAAACATTATGAGAACACTGTTAAACAACTAAGTTGCAGAATTCAAGTTATTTTTAATTTATTTCTTTGAAATTAAGGCGATACGAAAAGATACATCTTACAACCCCATCTTTCATATCTTTTGAAATTTTGTGTCAATTAATGAGATATGCTGTTTTTTACATCAAGAAGGGTACGTTCGGAGAGAGGGTGGTGCGAGGAGCGCAGGCGCGCAGGCTCCTCCGTGCGCCCTCTTATCTCGGGAACTCGGCAGTCGCCTCCGCGCTCCGAGGGCCCGCGCCCCTCGCGACCTCTTCGCACTCAACACAGTACTAAGCAGTAGTTAATACGAACCTGGCGTGGATGACCCATAAGTGCAACCAATACACGGTACTTTCCATTCCTTCCACTGACATCAAGAATCCAATAAAATGACCATCACTTCCTGCCAAGAGACAATACATGCGACTTTAAATAAAAACACATACAATCCAATGTTTACATTTTTTGAAATCCTATTCATGGAGCATTGAAAACAACCGACCATTGGGTAAGTTAACCAATCAACGTCGTAGGTTACGTAAAATCGTTTTAAACCTTTTAAACCGTTTTTTAATGTTGGATTTTGACAACCAATTTAACAGAATGTTAAATCATAAACGGCTGGTACCAATTTCACCATCCGATGTTAAATTTCATCAATGTTAAAATCGAATGTTAGTTCATACATTTTGACAACTGTTAATGCTCTAATCGTCTGTTAAGTGGTTAACATCGTGAAATTTGTACTGTCAGGTATATTATGTTGACAGCGCCAAACCTCGGTGCGTTTCATTGTTGTTAAACTCCGCATTAGATTGAGGTTTTAAGAAGTCCGAGAACGTGGCAATTTCTAAAAACCGTTAAGATTATTATTTATAATAATTATAATAAAGTTGAAAAAGAACCTAAAATGAAATAAAAAACTAAATAATGGTTTAATTAAACCAATAATTTATTTTAGTTTTATTTCAAATGCGATAGATAGAATTAATCTAAACTCTACCCTGCTCCACCGCTGCAGTCAATTATCTTATCAAACATAGTCAAGAACAATGAACACGGGTTTCTTAGTTCAGACTCGTTTTCATTGCTCTTAAATGTATGTGGTGTTATGTTTGAAAGACTAAATGTTTGCTTGATTTACTTGAATAAATAAATATTAAATCCATAACATTAAGAATTCAAATGCAAAATATATTGGACTAAAAATCTGAATGGAACCTATTTATTGATTGTATTAAGTTATAAATGAAAGGTGCAGCTATTCAATGACAAAAATACTAATACATAGGTACTTACCAACCTTTAATACTTTTTAGTCGGCATGAATATTTTTTTACAACGGTTCGTTGGAGTGTATCGGTGATTGAACGTTGAATGATAATTTCCAGCATGGCGCAGCTGCAGAAGCGGGGGCTGCGCTACCGATACTGGTTCCTGGCGGCGCTGGCGTTCGGCGGCGGCATGCTGGTGCTGACGGCGCGGCGCGGCGGCGCCCCGCCCCCGCGCCGCGCCGCGCCTCGCCAGCCCAGCGCCGACCGGTTCACCATCAGCACCGCCGGCTGCACCATCCCCGGCCTCTACCCCTTCGACGACACCGTCAAGAAGTTTATCGAGCACCCCGGCCGCCTGAAACCGTGCCGCCACATGAACTCCTCTCTGCTGGCCAACAACGACTCCCACATATGGATAGTCTACGAAAACTTACATCATTACAACTTATCGACAGACTGCCACGTATCTTGCTGCTACAAGGCATTTTTTCGGCCCTCTGCGATAGCGGACATCTATTCCAAACACGTCGACGACAGAGTTCAGTATCAAGCCTGCGTAGAGTTTGTCGATACTATAAAAGTAGATAATGAATTTGTCAAGGTATCGTGTTACGACTGTGAGGTGAAAAACATTTATGAACAATTTTTCTTATTCGCTCAGAAAAAACTTCTAGACCCGAAGGAGGTAGAATTCCCCGACACCCTGAATCAGACGGCCTACAACGTGATTGTGCTGGGCATCGATGCGGTATCCAGACTAAATTTCTATAGAACGATGCCGAAAACTTTAGCTTTCCTTAAGAAGAAGGGTGCTGTTGAACTATTAGGCTACAATAAAGTCGGCGACAATACATTTCCGAACCTCATCCCGATGCTGCTCGGTGTCCGAGACACGGATTTAAAAAATATATGCTGGGCAAATTCTCGGAAGACGTTCGACAACTGTCCGTTCGTGTGGGAGTGGTTCCGCGAGGCGGGATTCTATACGGCGCTGGGCGAGGACAGCGCCTCGCTGGGCACGTTCAACTTCGAGAAGCGCGGCTTTGCTGGCGCGCCTACGCACTACTACCTACGCACCTTCATGCGCGAGGCTGAGTCAGGCGCCGGCAACAACAAGGACTTCAACTCCCTCATTTGCATGGGGAATAAGTACTTCTACAACGTTCTCTTAGATTATGTGCAAAGTTTAACTAAGACGCTGAAGTCTTCGAAGTTGTTTGGTTTTTTTTGGGAGGTGACAATGAGTCACGACTACCTGAACTACCCGATGCTCATGGATGACAGTTATAGTATATTTTTAAACTCTCTTGAAAAGTCCAAATATTTAGATAATACTATTCTAATACTATTAAGTGATCACGGTTTGCGGTGGGGTGAAATTAGATTTACTAAACAAGGCCGGTTAGAGGAGCGCCTGCCACTAGTGCATATCATTTTACCACCGTCGTTCCGACATAACTTTACTTTAGCTCATGATAATCTAAGAATAAATAGTAAACGGCTTACTACGCCGTACGACATACACGCAACTTTATCAGACTTAGTAAATTTAGAATCTATCAAAGATGAAAATATTGTGGCTCGAAAAAACCAACATTATGCAGATGACAAAAGAATCAGTCTATTCCTCCCTATACCAATAAATCGCACCTGCGAAATAGCAGGAATAGACGATCATTGGTGCACATGCCACAAAGGTCGCAAGCTCGACACACAAAACGGGGAAGCTAGGGAGGCGGCATGGTACTTAGTCGCGCACTTGAACAAGATGTTGGAGCAGCACCGTCAGTGCGCGCGGCTGGCGCTGTCTGAGGTGCTCGAGGCGACGGAGATGGAGGCGGGCGCGCCGGCCCCCGACGAGGAGGGCTGGCGCGAGCTGCTGGTGGTAGCGCGCGCGGCGCCCGGCGGCGGCGTGTTCGAAGCCACGCTGCGCCGCACCGCACGCGCGCGCGCCCAATCCACGCCTGCGCCCGCGCCGCCCGCGCCTTGGCTACTCGCGGGCTCTGTCAGCCGCCTCAACCTGTACGGGGACCAGAGCCGGTGCGTGAACCATTACCAACTCAAGCTGTATTGCTATTGCCGTTGAAAACATCCTGTAATGATAGAAAAATGCTGTGATATCATTAATTTAGAAGAAACATATACATATACATATATGTAGTGCCTAATTTAAGTGCTTTTTAGATCGATATTGCTCAAGAGACTCCATGTCTAACTACTATTATATGTTTCTTATTATGTATGCTAGAACTTACATAAAAATTTTTTTTGCTATTTTGTTGTGAAGTTGTAATTATTTAATTAGGTATGTAAATGTTCCACCCACTCTCAATGCCGTAGTAATAGCAATAGAGTGTTTGTGAAACAAGCGTACCAGCAAACCCGACTATATACGTGAATGTACGAGTAAGTTCCATGTTGTTGTTATGTGAATAAGTTTAGAGGGATTTTTGAAATATACAAGAGTTTGGACTTTAAAGTTAATTTTAGATCAAATTTATTATATGTATAACATATCGAAAGTTGAAAAATATACACCATGAATTTATGGCAAATCATTTTATAAATATTGATAATGGCAATTATCTTATCAAATAACTAGTAATACTTTTGCCTTTCTTTTAGCTCGTATGTTGTTTTGGTACTTAGATAGCATTTTCGATTTATTTACCATTGTTTTCTTAGCAACGTATTAATTGTGTATTAATGAGATATCTTAACTCCGAGAGGACTACGCCTCGTATTCATCTCTATGTCTGCATTGGATAACTTTAAAGCGTAACTTTTAGTGTCATCATTTAAACTTTTGTTAGTCAATGCAATTCAAGCAATGTTGCAATATAAAGTTAGTGTTGCTTAATGAAACCGTTTAAATGCATAAATTCAAAAGGGATTTGTATCCGGAAAAGAATTATTCTTTTAGTTGGAGCAAAGTTACAACTCTGTCAGCAATGTAGGGCCATTTTACTAATAAAATGGATAAATAATATACAATAGGGCCAAACAAATAAAATCGAGTTGCATTGTTACAGTATCAAACCGATTGTGTAATTTAAACCTCCTTCCATACTTTAAATCAAACAAGTAGAATCACATAAAACTGAATACCCGTCATTGTACCTACTTGGAAGGGCTGGGATTCCACACGGTAATAACGATATCGTCTTTGACCTTTTTCCGTATTGTAAACGTTTTGATAACTCTTATGTCGTTGATAATATTGGCGGCCGAGTTAAAAACAATGCTATAACGCCTATAACACGTCAAACACGACATCGTTTTAACGCAGTAAAATAGAGGCCCAGTTATCTTTACTAAACGATAAATCTATAAAATGTACACAACACTTATTGTTTTTTATTACTATAAATAAACAAAGACTACCGAAACGTCTCTTATAACGCAAAATGACTTTTAAATAGATTTATGTGGCTACCCTACAGAGGTTTTTTTTTTGATCTGAATATGTAAATTTTACCTTATGCCCGAGCGAGACACACGAGCAATTTTTAAGCTCTGATAAAGCTAGTGATAATAAGCTAGCAGCCTAGGTAGTAATGTAGTGATTCTGGCTTCGTGTATACAGAACTGCGGCTGCAGAAGCTAGCCAATAAGCTAGTAAGGGAGTGTCTCAAGCTAGGATAGTTTAATAGGATAGGTTTCAAATTCTTAGGCTAGTGGCACCCCACACCACTGGTTTTACTATCGTGGCTTGCGAATTAGCTTCGTGTGGCCAGTGAAGCTGGTGTCCAACCGGGTAGTGTGCAGCGACGACGCGTTTTTTTTCCACGGACTTCTTATAGTATACCTATAATAACACACACCATTTAACAACTTACTTCGTATAGGTTTTAAAAAAAATAGAATTTTCTGATAATTCCTAAAATTACTTAAACCCATAATTATATTTAATCTCAGTAGTCCTTATACCTATGAGAAGTTCACTTTGTTCCGATAGGTTGACAGCCATTAAAGTTTTTTTTATTTTATAAAATATATTTTTTAATGATAAAGCTGGCAATTTTATTTTCGGGGAAATTGCGTCTACTTTCATCCCTTTTTGTTTGTGCACCTTATCCAGGGACATACTGAATATCCACTGGTAGAATAACAACTCCGTCCGTAACGGTAACCTTGTTGGGAAAATGCTATTACGCATACCACCTGGGCCCGTTGGGGAGGGACACAAGGTGGTTATGTGGGACTCACCAACCGAGAGCACAGAAGAGCCGAGAGTGGCAGCGATGATGGTGCCGACGATCTTTGTAAGGGTAACCTTACATAACATTTTAATTCAAATAAATTTTAGAAAGTAAAATAAACTTGGGAGCATTGATTGCTGTGATTGATTGTTTGGCTGCAGTTAGGTGTTATTTATCCAAACATGGTTTTAACGAAATTTTATAATTTGTTTTCGCTTCCATTGGACAATGTTTTCTTTTCATTGGCCTGAAACAATAACTTCTCTTGCTGATTTTGTAAGTTTTCTCTATAACTGCCATTTTTAACGATTCTAACGGCATTTAGGGAAAACAGCGACATTTCGCGAAATATGTTTCTATACTAATTCGGACCTGCTCAACACGATACTATATCTCCGACTCTGTTTCAAACCTCACTATCTTCAAACTTGCATGGAGTTGCGAGTGCTGGTTCAAAGGGACAGGGCTCTAGCCAAGATGCAAACGCTCCTAACGTTTTTCTTTTCTATTCAAAAAGTAGACAGTTTACCACGTGGTGAATCGTAACGCACGAGAACGTCCCATATACATATTTAGAGTGACACGAGTAGAAAAGAAAAACGTTAGTACCTACTTAGCAATTGCATCTTGGCTAGGGCCACAGGTTTCAGTTACGGACTTTGTACAAATTCAAGATGATGATGATTAAATGATTCAAGCAATTTTAAAAAATCTAGTTTTATTACTATAAATATTTCATTCGTCATTAGCGTAGTTTATCTATTCGTGAACAGCTTTTAACAGTTATTTTCGTATAGGTACTATGACAAAATTTCCCTTAAAACGGCTTTAGATGAATAGAATCAAAATATTGTACTAAAGAACGTCCGCCATCTTAAATCGGAAATTGATCAAAATTTGGATGCCATAAAAAATTACATTTGGCCAAATATTACCCAACATGTATACTTAGTGCAATCAATATTAACTGACGCGTTTCCACTTGAACGTCAGCATTTTAAAGGAATGGTGCGTCAACGACCATGTATCGATAATACAAGTCGAATCTTCATATGGTGAAATAAGATGCAGTTTGGGCTAATTTTTGTATGGCGTGATTTGTCCATGTGTATATGTATATATGTCATTGATAGAAATGAACGTATTGACCACAATTCTTTGTAAAAGAGTCTTAGTTAAATAAATTAGGACCTTGGAAAAAGGAATCATGGTAGTTTAAGTTATATATGATATGACGTATAGAACAAATGGCCTGTTTTTGTAACACGAATATAGTCAGTATTTCAGCAGCTTTTCCCCGATCTAGAATACCGAACGATATAACACTATGAAAATAGCTTTAATTGACTAAGCGAGCTGTCACTTTGGTAAGTTGCCTGATTTTCTGAACAGCGTAATCTGCCGAACTTAATTTACGTGCTCGTACAGCTATATGGAGGACTACATAGCAAGTTTTTGGCTATACTTAGTTATCTAAGAAAACTGCACATCTATAATTTTTAAACACTCGACATTTAGAAGTATGCTAAATTCTACCGGGGTAAGATTAGGCAAAGTAAACCTAACACATTTAGTTTTCTTCTATTATTGTGACCCCAAACCGGGTCATCATAGGCAATATGGCCGAGCATATTGTTTATGTTTCCCGGGGATATACTGGGACGGGCGGGACGGTATTCATTATAAAACCTCAAGCCAGTTAAATTGACTACAATATTTGGTCTATTGATTCAACAAAGCGAAGTTTCCTAAACAGAAAAGTTGTTTGCAAACATGACTTGTTACATTTGAGTCAACTATTCTTACATAAGCTGAAACAGTCGTAAAGTTTACGTGTACCTAAGTGTTAATAATTAATCAATAATAGTAAACTGTCAGTGTTACCGCAATGACATACTTAATATTAATAACGTTTAGTTGGTGTTCCCTCCTCACCCACGAGGGGTGGTGCTCCCAGGGCCACAACAGAGCGTTCACGATGGCCACCGACGGGTGCACTATTCCCGGCGTGCCGGAAGAGAGCGAGTTCTCTAAAATACTCGCTGGCCCGCTCGGGTCCGCGAACTGCGACAAGGAAAACCTTCTGCTGGAATCCAATGCTTCACATATTTGGATTCAAAAATATGCTTTCAATAATTACAATATCGTGGACGAAGACGCGTTCTACTGTTGTTACAGTAACTTTTCAGCTTTAGACCTTATACAGAATATTGTATATAGTGACTGTTTCTTATTTTTTACATCAATAAAAGCATTACACGAGTTTGTCCGTGTTAAATGTTTTTATTTTGACTCGGAGATTTACATGAATTACTTCGTTTTTACAATAGATTCTGTTAAACCGAAGGTAAATATAAATAAACGTACTTTAAACGTACTCGTCCTCGGCTTGGAAGGCGTATCTAGATTAAATTTTAAAAGAACGATGCCCGAAACGGATTATTTTTTGTCAAAACGTGGCGCCATAGAGCTTAGGGGTTATAATAAAGTAGGAGATAATTCTTATCCCAATTTGTTTCCATTATTGACGGGCAAACCGTTCAGTAAGTGTAAGACAGGCGAGTGCGAGTACATATGGGAGCAGTTCAAGAACGCCGGGTTCTTCACGGCGCTGGGGTCGGACAGCGCGGCCGGCGTGCTGGGCGGCTACGAGTACGCCTGGGGCAAGCTGCCCACCGACTACTACCTGCAGCCCTTCATGTTCGAGACTCGCCGCCTGTTCGAGGGCGCGCGCTACCTGGACGTCTACCGCCGACGATGCCTTAGAAACAAATTTTTCTACCGAATACTTTTAAACTACGTCGAAGGTTTAACGAAAATTGTAAAGCGTAATAAATTATTTGGATTCTTTTGGGAAGAATCCGTGAGCCACGACTTTTTACTTAGCAAACCACATATAATGGATGAAGGTTACTCTGAATTTCTAACCACGTTAGATGATGCCGGGTACCTTGATAAGACAATTATAATATTTCTGAGCGACCATGGCACACGATGGGGCAAAGCCGCACTTACTCGACAAGGTCATTTAGAATCACGCTTACCCATATTTAAGATTCTTTTTCCTAAACCATTTAAAAGAAGATATAAACATGCTTACAATAACTTTAAAAATAACAGCAACCGGCTAACTACGCCTTATGACGTATTCCGGACCCTAGCAGATCTCGCGAATCCGTCGTCTTTGGACGAAAGTCGTATAAGAAAAAGGGTTCGACGAATGAGGCACCAACAGCGTAGTTTGAGCTTGTTCCTGCCGGTGCCCGGGAACCGCACGTGCGCGTCGGTCGGCGTCGCGGAGGAGTGGTGCGCCTGCAGCCTGGGCTCCGCGGTGCCGGCGCAGCGCCACGACGCCTTGGTGGCAGCTTCTGAGCTTGTAGCTTACATTAACGAAAACATAAAAAGTTACCCCCAATGCCGTAATCTAACGCTTCGTAAAGTATTAAGCGTTACCGAAATTAAGGAAACAGATGAAAATATAACGTACACCGTAATAATGGAGGCCACTCCGGGCGGTGGAATATTTGAGGGGCAGGTTCGGCGCGAGGAGCCGCAGTGGGCCGCCTTCGGCGTCGTCACGCGCCTCAACCGCTACGGCAACCAAAGTCGTTGCGTGGACAATCCCTTTGCCAAGTTGTATTGTTTTTGTTCAGATTTCAATGAAATTAGTTAGTAAATAAATCTTATAAGTAAGTTCTTCGCTGGGCTTTTTATTTCTTATGAGATTTACAAAATGTGTACTTATTTGCGTGCGTTTGACGACACGGTGGCCTAGTTGGTAGTGACCCTGCCTCCGAAGCCAGAGGTCCTGGGTTCAAATCCCGGGAAGGGCAGATATTTGTGTGATGAGCGCGAATATTTGTTCCTGAGTCTTGGATGTTTTCTATGTATTTAAGTATTTATTTCTCTTAATAAGTATGTTTATCGTTGTCTAGTACCCATAGTACAAGCCTAGAGCTTAGTTTGGGACTAGGTCAATTTGTGTGAGATTGTCCCCTGATATTTATTTATTTATTTATTTATTTATTTTTATCTTGCGTGGCCTGCGTGGTGTAACTAACCACAGTGAGGCAACACTGTTGTTTAGTATACAAACTCTATTTGTAATAAGTAATAAAGTAGCATTATAAAGGCTATCGTGATGGGGGAGCATCTGTATCTTATACACAAAGGGTAACATCATAGAGATTTGGTTGCAGCGCAATCTAGCGGTTATATCTAGAACTAATTACAATACATTGTTGCGAGGGAAGGATTTAAGTAAGCTACGTATTGAACATAGGCTAATAGTTGACACAGAAAGCGTTAGATGGCGTTTATATTAGTAATCATTAGTAAGTGAAAAGCGACACCTATCAACATGTCGAGTAGTTCACATTAGTACGCTACGCACCAATAGATTGCACTGGTGATGATAGGCCTTCGGGGACACAATTAGGGCTCCTGGATAATCTAGGTATTATGTTAAAACCATTTAATGTTAGTTAGGTGTGATTTCGAGAAAGAAAACTCATGTTCTGCGTTCAGTAGGTATAGTTCGAAATCTCGAAAAACACACTTTAGAAGATAAAAACTGCATAAAAAATAGTATAAATAAGAGAGGCTCGACCTTAGGTACCGACCAGAGGAATTTGCAGAACAAAAACAACGTTATTACTAATAAAGCGGACAAAAGAAAGTGGGCGGAAGTTCTTCTGTCAACAATCCATTTCCGGGATCTAGAATATTCGCGTGATTCTAAAATATTCACCGCTATTAACAATACCATCTGTTGTCAAATAGAGTACAACTTCGTGTTTTCCATATGTTAGTGGCGCACTGTTATTTGGCGGCGAGTGGCGTTACTTGTCGTTACAACGTTAGTTAGAAGTTCAGCTACTTCGCGACAGGGCGCGTTACTTTTTGTTTTTGAGCTTTACGGTTAAAGATATATAGTTCACTTTCGAATGCAAATTCGTGCTTTTTGGAGACTTACCTTTGATATCGAATGCATGCCCATATAAGGCAATTTCTATTATTGTTGCGCAATAACAGGTACGGATGAAAAAAGGTAATCTTGTGGAATTTCTGGATTTTTCCACAATTACGAAGGTTATAAAAGGGGATGTCAGTCGCAAATCGGGGTCCACCCATCCGATCAGAGCCGGAGTCCCGCAGGGCTCTGTTCTCTCCCCAATTCTCTTTTCGTTGTTCCGGATTCACTTCGATCCTCCAGAGCCTAAACCAACGACCTAACTCGTTGATGGCGTCCTGGAGGCGACCGTGTAGAACCGAGGGGCGGATAGAAGTCGTATAGATGGCGGTGTCATCAGCAAAAAGTGCATAATGAACATGCGGAACTCTAGGTATATCGTTTGTGAACAACGAAAAGAGAATTGGGGAGAGAACAGAGCCCTGCGGGACTCCGGCTCTGATCGGATGGGGAGACGAGTACGAGCCCTCCACTCTGTAGCGAAAGGTGCGGTTCGTAAGGAAATCTTGTATTATGAGTACAAGTCGGTCGGGTAGGTCTAGGGCATAGAGCTTGTAGATCAAGCCCTCATGCCAGACTTTGTCGAAAGCTTTCGCCACGTCGAGGAAGATCGCACCCGTCGGGGCTCTATTGCTAATCGTCCGTTGGATGTGCTCCGTCAGACGGTACACCTGTTGGACGCAAGAGTGCCTGGCTCGAAAGCCAAATTGCTCGTCGATAAGACAGCCCGAAGCGGATATATGATCCCAAATCCGGGCTAGGATGACACGCTCGAATAGCTTGCCGAGTGTCTTTAGGAGACTGATGGGGCGATAACTGCTAGCACTACTGCGGGGTTTGCCCGGCTTGTGAATACCGATAACATCGGCGGCTTTCCAGGAGGCTGGAAAGTGAGCATTCTCAAGAGCTACATTAAATATTACTACCAAAATGGTGAGTAACACATCGGGCAGCAGCTTCAGGACTCTGTTAGGAATGCCGTCAGCTCCCGGAGACTTTTTGACTTTAAGTGCCCTAACCAGTTCTTTGACCTCTAACAGAGAAACTACTTTTACTGTATCTACGGGGGCAGACTGCCCACGCCTCTCAACCTCGTTCAGCACCATGTCCAGGTGGATCGGGTCGATGGGATTGAGGCTGGGCGAACATTGGTTCTCGAGATTAACCGCCAGGCATTCGGCCTTCTCGTCGTCATCGAAGGCTGGGGTCGGGTGATCAGAACGATCCAAAGGGGGCATAGAAGCTACGTTCTCCGATTTGAGAGATCTAGCCAGTTTCCAGTAGGCCAGATGACTGGTCTGTATCTCCTCGAGCAAACTATCCCAACGACCTCGCCTGAGCTCAGATATACGCCGTTTCAACTCGCGTTGAAGATAGCGCATCCGAGAACGGTTTTCGTCGGTAGGATAGGAGTCATAGGCTCTTTGTGCGGCATTCTTGGCCGTCTTTAACGATCTCACGTCCTCCGGCAGGTCCCAGCGTCGGTCGCCCTCGACCGGGACACGCTTGGAGGACTGACTGATAGCAGTGGTGAGATGGTTAGAGAAGGCCTCGATTGCCGCGTCGGTCTCGTCTGTTGTGGTAATATTGTCAGGGATCGATTTGAAGGTGTCTGACTCTACGTTAGCGAGAGCCCGTCCCAACCTCTCCCAGTCTATGATAGACTTGGTGAGGGGGGGACCGGTAGAAGAGGGGAGACCGAGTTGTAAAATAACCGGCCTGTGGTCGGAGTCGAGTTCGTGAGCCACCTCTATAGAACGCAGCCTCAGGGCTACGTTCTTTAGAAGAGCAATGTCCAGTATGTCAGGTTGATGCGCGGGATTGAAGGGGTAGTGAGTCGCCTCCATAGGCGCAATGATATCAAAGTTCAAAACTTCGATTATCCGATCGAGCCTCCTGCCGTTTTGGTTACTAACCCTACAGTTCCAACGGATATGCTTCGCGTTGAGATCCCCGGCCAGAAGGACCGAGTCACCCATACTAAGTAAGGCTTGTACGTCTGTCAGAAGTAAGTCTTTCGTTGGTGAAAGGTAAACTGACGCGATGACGATCGGTCTGTGACCGGACATCGCCACGCGGCAGACTGACACTTCCATGTTAGTCAGTGGGGGCGGCGCCAGAGGAATGCAATGCAAAGATCGTTTATAGTACACTAAGGTGCCTCCAAATGAGGTTGCCCTATCGTTCCTAACTATATTGTAATCCGCGACCTTGGGGTCGCGACTAGCTGGCTTAAGAAAGGTCTCTTGAACTAAAAGAATGTCCAACTGGCGAGTGCGGAGGAAATCCGCCACCTCGCACCGTTGGTCTCGCAAGCCATTGGCGTTGAAATAGCCAATGTCTAGCGCACAAGGCTTATACCTTTGTGGTGTGGTATCCATTAAAAGGATAAACTATTTCCTACCCGTATAGGCGCGAAGAGCGTCAAACAGGTGACGATGATCGTACGCGATGAAAAGGCACTCCTTTGGGTCCTTCGCATTCCGGAGCTTCGCAGCGAGCTGCGTGATTTCGTCAAAGTCGAAAGCATTGGCGAAGTCACTGACCACTGCGAAGTCCGACGAGAAGTCGACAAAGTTGGAAGCAGTGCGGGAAGGTGACGGCCTCGGTTGCACCGCAGAAGGTTGCGCGCGAGGCGTCACTGGTGCGGGCTGGTGCACCAGGGGTTTGGCCCAGGCGTTGCTAGGCGCAGCCGCCGGAGCCGGACCCCGGGACCCCAAAGCGGGGAAATGACGCGAATCAGACGCCGGAGGCCCCCGGGAAGCGGGGGCGGAAGACCGAGCCGCGCGCTGCGGGTGACTCGGGCCCGCTTTGCGGCCGCTGCGAGGAGCCTTGGGGCAACCGCGATAATTCGCAGTGTGTCCCACTGATCCGCACAGTATGCAGCTAGGCGGTTCTCAAGGATGACAATGAATACAGATGTCTGTGTTGGTAAAAAGATCATCTGGGCTTGCCCGAGGCTCTTTTAGAATTTAATAGTTCCGAACCAGACCCGTTTGTCACCGTTATAAGTTAGATATAGTTCGTCAGACACACTGTTTGTCTAGTCATAGTTCTAGTGCGAATAATGCTAATCTAGCTTAATACAAATAGCAAAACAACCTCCCCACAAGAAATTGTCACATTAATCCCACACTAAATTTATTAATTTTGCAACGCGCTAGACACTAATGACAACCAAGAATTAGTCCACCCGCAACTCCAAAGTTAGGCTCCCTCCTAATAAACTTCCTAATTTTTTTAACAATTAAATAAAACGAATAAACAAAATCTTCGTAACTATAATTCAAATGCAACGCAAAACTACCTACCTATTTCCTCATAAAATAAACCGAGGATATACGATCCCTATTAATTTCGAAACTAAGAAACCGTATTTTAAAACAACTTGAACAATTAACTTTAACCATAAATGCTTTGAACTAGCCGTATTTTATTGTAGGTATTCCAACTAAACTAAAATAAAATCGACACAAATCGTTAAAACCGCAACTAGGTAAATGTATGAAACTCAACCTTTGAATAATATAATAATGAAGTTAATTATGTATCAAACATAAACCGAAAAGAATCCTATTTTAATAAGCCGCACGCACAAAACCGTAAGAAAACATTATTATTTACAATATAAAATTTCACTATAAGCAAAATGAACGAGTTAAAAGTTAAACCATGTACGTAACGCACTTCTATTACCCGTTAAGTACCGTGTCTACGCAGCCTTATACAGGATTATAAGCAATTAATCGATGCAACACGATATTAAATACAAACAAGAATTAAGCACAACTTAAAAAATTAAGCACGTAACCGAACCGTAAATACCTAGATACCCCTATAAACTACGCAACTCCGATCCTAACACGGCAGAACTCATCTCCGACGTAAGCTTTAGGAAAATAGACCCCGAATCTCACTAGGTATGAACACTATAAACAACGTTAAAGTTAAACCGTGAACGTAACTTGTTTCTATTATCCGTTCATTACCGCGGCTACGTATCCTTACAATAAGCACTATAACGACCGACGTTATAAATTAAACCGTAAACGTAACGCACTTCTATTTCCGTTAAATACCGTGACTATGTATTCCTACACAAGATAATTGTAAACTATGATCAAATGAATGTACGTAACACGATAATAAAAACAAACGCGAATTTAACACAACGTAAATAATAAGCACGTAAACGAACAGCAAAATACCTAAGTATCGATTTAAGAGAACGTGAGGAAGCCCTTCTCTGACGACAGTTGTTGATCTTCTGGACCCCGATTTTTTTTTTTTTTTTTTTTTTGAGGGACCTACGTAGTTAGCCTCTGATGGCTTTGACTACTTCGCCGGAGAGAGGGCGGACTCCTGATGGGAGTCCACGCTAAAAGTGGGTTTTACACTAGCATGCCTAAGGGCGCCCCTATTGGGCCGACCTCGGACTTAGGACGCTAGGGGAGAATTTCAATCGAATTGGTTTTATGCTACAATACGCTTCGGAAATTTTACGTTAGACCAGACTGAGAAGAAGCGTCAAGAAACTCCATCTGGGTGTCGATTATGTGAATTAACCGGTACCGGTACCGGTGCAAAGTGGGGTCGCCCACGTGTAGGGTGAGCCGGGGGACGCCGACGCCTCCGCCGCCGCGGACGGAGACGTTGTGGTGTGTATGGATCTAAGCTGGTGTTGCCCTGTGAGACGGTTGGGCGACGAATATCTTCGCGGGCTGCGAGGGCAGCCGTGATAGTGTCATCGGTGTCGGTCAGTACGTGTCGGGGACGCCTGTTCCGAGAGGATACGCCCACGAGCGGGACGTAATTTACGGACGAATCTACGAATAGATAGTCCCATTCCGTGGGCTAACGAGGTCAAATATCTAGGGGTCACCCTAGATCGTCGATTGCTTTTCCGGCAACACATTAGGCGTGTCCGGAATCGCGCGGCCTTCATTCTAGGCCGTCTCTATCCGTTGTTGAACAAACGCAGTAAGCTGTCGCTTAGAAATTTGGGTTAGACTGTCTTCTTCTTCTACGGCTGTTGTTTTCTCCGTCATAATACTGAGTTACGTACTCGGCCGTCACTGTCTAAGGGCATCGGCTAGTGTTTTGCGGTTGAAACAACACGCCATTCCCAAGGGAATCTAAAGTGTAAAAATATACACGTAACGTTGACAGAGGTCTCTCCGTCTATATTGAAGTGCCTAATTGTATTAATTAAATAGTTAAATGACTGGAAAACTTTACTATAATAAATTAGAAATTGTTATTTAAATATAACTAGGAAAACTACCGAGTCACGTACTCAACTGTCACTGTCAAAGGACATCAGCTAGTGTTTAGGGGTTGAAACATCACGCCATTCCCAAGGGAATCTAAAGTGTAAAAATATACACATAACGCTGTCATAGGTCGTTTTAGTGAGGCCAGACCCCATCCAAAGAAAGGACTAATTTGATTTTAGATTTCAGTTCAAATAATTATTAAATACCATAGTACCATACCATACCATACCATACCATAAGAGTAGTGAACCTAAGATCAAATAGGTTCTCGCTGTAACCGGCCTCATTTCAAGGTAGGGGTTTAGGTAGGGCAAATATAATTGTATTGTTTCTCATAAACACATAGGTAGGGAATAATATTACATGTTAGGTATTCGGGTAACAGCTAGTAATTAAATATTATTAAAGACATTAAAAAAAGGATAAAGTAAAGGGTCAGGGTAGGTTAATTAGGAGTGAGGTTAATAAAGGAACGGTAGTCATAATTATAATTTATAATTTATAAATAGGTATAGGAGAATCATTAGGGCTTGTAGAATTAGAAGAATTCCAAATCTGACTATGCTCCATATGAAAGACATGGGTGCTGCGGTGCAATGTAGGATTCTGACACTAGACGATCAAAAGGCCAAATAAATATATCAAATTAGAATATTCTATTCATTAAGATTAATTAAGAGTTTAAATTAAATATATTAAGATTATTATTAAAGTATTAAATTATTTATTAGTAGTCAGAAGGGGGGTTGGTTACAGTGGGTACTGGGTACTGTAAACAGCAAATTTTACTGTTGATGGTGTTAGAATTCCGCCTATCTATAGTGTAGGTAAATAAACACGTGTCACGGTGAGGTGACAATGTGTGACTTAGGATTTGGTTACTGACTAGAACAACACGAACAACGCTTTCATATTCAAATGAAGCCACCGTCAGTCAGACACCAATTTAGATCGTAACATGTGAATCAATAAAAATATAACTAAAAAAAAAATATTAGAGAACATCTTACAATAATCAACCGAATCCCAAATTAAGTTAGTAACTTGTGCTATAACTAGGTATTAGCTGACGATAAATAAATGCTAAATATACATAAAAATCATTTAACCCAAAGAACAAATACTCGTGCTCATCACACAAATGTTTGCCCTGGCTGGGCAAATCCATCAATCCCAGGACCGCTGCTTAGAAGGCAACTCACGTTACCGCTAAGACAAAACGTGTTGTCAAAGATTTATAATACTTTTTATTTATGTTATGATCAAAGTAGACCTTAGCTTAGATATCTTCAGGGATCGTTGGCGTGGTAGGCATACGTTAGGTGTTCGTGGCGTCCAAAGGTTTCATATTTTGGTAAGTAAGTAGGTATACTAGATTCATCATCATTATCATAATTACTTTTTGCATCATATTAATAATTATGTGATGCACACATAGACATTATCGTTCACTAGTTCAATTAATTCATGCCAACTCTTGTGAATCGACCTGTATTAAAGAATAATAAGATTGGTAGAGGGCAGGGATTTAAATATTGGAGGCACCACTTAAAAACTTACAATATGTGCCTAACGTAATGGTGAGATGATAGGACAATGATGATACACTTTATTGCATGTCTCAAAGATGAAACTTGTGGTATTGAGTTATAGGGAACATGATTTTTTTTACGCTCCCTGGAAAGTGCTATGAAAGAGAAGGATAACTGTATACTTACACGAAACAAATCGTCGGTAGTTAGTTTCGTTAATCGCTAATCCGTTAGTTCCGTTACTAAAAAAGTTAACTTCGTTTAACGTTAAAGCATTACATTTCGGAAGATGCAAATGATAAAAATGTATTTCTTTTTATAAATCGCTACGTTAGTGATCTACTTATAAAAACTGTTGGTTTGTGTTCTGGAACCTTACTTTGAAATCCGTTTTTTTTCAAGCCGCATACGAGGGGCGGTTGAAAAGTTCTAAGCCTAAGGTATTTTGAGGTTGTAATTATGGCACTGGCCACTAGATAGACCATTTAAAAACAAATAATGGAAAATTTTTAAATAATAGAAATTAGATCACTACAATTATTGTAATTTCTCGAGATGTCTGAATTATTTATTTATTTATTTATTTAATCTTTATTGCACAAAAACAAGTACAAATGGCGGACCTAATGCCTACTTAATGGCATTCTCTACCAGTCGACCAAATAACCAATCAGAAATTTATATAATTCATCATCATCATTTTTATTTTATTATCATAGCATATTACGAAAATCGAGCACCGGGCTGTGATTAAGTTCCTCACGAAAAGTAAAAGACACCTCAAAGCATTTTTCAAGTCGATCGAAGACGACCCCCGCTCAGGACAGCCAGTACTGGTAGTGACCGACCAAAACGTCGTTAAAGTCAAAAAAATAGTGTTGGAGAATCGAATAATTAAGATGTGTCAATTAAATGAGGCTTTGGGCATTAGCAAGAAGCGGGTTGGAGAAATCCTTCATACACCATTTACACATGAATAAGGTCAGTGCACGTTGGGTACCGAAAGTGCTGACGGGGCGTTTGACAAAGAACGGCGTGTCGAAACTTCTCAGGCGTTTTTAGACTTGTGCGGAGATAGTGTTGACGAAATGTGCTCCATGATAGTAACCATTGATGAAACATGGATCAGACAATATGATCCTGAATGTAAGTCGGAGTCCATGCAGTGGATTGAGGAGGGTGAAAGGCCGCCGAAGAAGTTTAAGTGCAAAGATCGGCCTCTAAGTTAATAGCTACGGTGTTTTGAGTCGCGGATGGAATACTTTTAATAGATTATTTAGCAAAAGGCTCTATAATAAATGCAACTTACTATTCTGAGCTATTGAGACATGTGCGTCAAGCCATACTTGAAAAAGAAGGGGCAAACTCAGTAAAGCCGTTTTGTTCTTGCAAGACAACGCCCCCGTTCATACCGCGCGTGTTGCAACACTAGCTCTGAAGGAAATCAGGGGCTCTACTTTGAAATTCGTAATTCGAACTTCGTCTATTGCTATCCCTTTTGCTCTAGATGCGTAACTTATTTTCAAAAGGTGACAGGGCGCACTATGGCCCAAAAGTCCGATCTAGCTGGACAAAAACGATCACCGCATTTCTACAAAAGTACTAGTTAAAACGATAGCATATACTCCCGAGGTCACAATTCCGTTGATAACTTTATGTAAGTACCCTCCAATAATGCAATATTATCATTGAAGTGCCATTACGAGCGTTGTCGTGATTATTAAAGTGAGTCACTTTCCGTATTCAGTTGTATGTATTTCTAACTAGTTTTAAGATAAGTTCCTAATTTTTTTAATCATGGATCGTGAAGTTAATGGTAAGTACTATGTTTTGTAAATATTACAATTGTAAACAAAGTCGCTTTTGCTGAGAAAAATACTGATGAACACAATCTATATGACATTTTTAGTGCATATTTCAACTTTATTAGACCAGAAACTACCTGTAATTTCATGTCCCATAGCTGTATTTTTTTTATGTCATAGTCTCATTCATATAGTATTGGCTTATGTAAATTTGAGACTGCGGACGGCTGCGGAACCGCGTCATATTTATAGTTAAGCTAAAGCTAAGTTTTTCTTTCAGAAAACGTAATTACTATACCGAGGAGAGTTTTTTATCATAATTGGGTTAAATACCCAAAAAACGAAAAAAAACTTCGTTTGTTTGAATTAATTTCGACGAAATTACATTCCAATGAAGTTACGGAGGAGTCCATACGAAATATCAAAATTAACATTTCCCGAATTTGTCAACATCTGGATAAAAAGTGGCTGGCTTGCGGAAGAACGACAAACCGTTTTGAGACAACGTCGGCGGGTATTGACTGGCTGAATGGTGAAGATTTAAGATTTGCCGTTATATATTACCTACAGCCATCTACTTCACTACTTCAATGTCTGCTGACGACAGATCTCCTCCATCTTCACCGAGTATTTTAGTGAAAAGCTTTTTTCGTGATAAAAAGAGGAAGTTATCAATATGTGAAAAAACAAAACCTAAATGCTCATCATCAACGGTGAATTTAAATAAGGAAGTGCAAGTGCGACACGAAGATATTCTTGACTGTACAATATATAAAAGAAATAGAAAGAATTATTCCGATGTACGAGGTCAGTCCAGTCTTTTAAAAAATGTTCATTTTTGCTCTGAAAACCAACCCGAAGATCCAAGAAACGTAGAGTTCGCAAAATTATTAGTTTTTGAGCTGGACCGTGTTCCAGAGCAAAAACGTACGATGGCTTATTCTAAAATACTTGAACTGGTGAGAGAAATACGCGGTGAAGATAGTTTGGGAAATGTCAGTTTACCCAGTTTCGATGACTCTGACGAAGAAGAGTAGATAAATTGGGTTGTTCTGTGTATTTATAACATTCATAATTAAACTTTGTATTAATAAAACATGTATTTTTATCTGTGCTAATCCTTACTTTTTTAGGTGACAGTGACAATTGTAATAAATTAATATGCTTTTTTCTTTGAAAATAAAACCAATTATAACTGACCTCTTCTGCCTTAGTAGTTCTTCTTACACAAAGGTCAAGATACACTGGAGATTTAATTTTCACGTTAATAATAGAGAGAAAAAAGGCCATATAATAATAATTTGCTTAATTTAGGCAAATCATAAATAAACAAGTCCCTTGGAACTCATTAAGAGTATAATAGAAATATGTCCAGCTAGGTCATGCTTTTGGAGCATAGTGGGGCGATCCAAAGTTCGACTTACGGATTTCAAAGTAGAGCCACAGCTTAGAAAAATTTAACCAGCCTCCGTATTCGATTATTTTCTGTTCAGTAATTTAAAGAAAGACCTAAGAGGAAAGCTATTCGAAAGTGATGAAGAAATGAAGGCGACAAATCAGATTTTTTATAGTACATGACTTTAATTAAAGCACGCTGCACCCTTTCCAAATCGATAAAACGACTTTTAGCCGCTCCACCCCAAACAGATATGCAGTAGGTACACCAAGACCGACTGCACCAGGGAAATATAAATTTCATTAAGAATATTACGTGAGGTTGCTTTTGTCATAGTCGATTTCCCTGGTACGATGTGTCTTAGTGTCCTGAAAATCCAAAGTAATTTTCTGAGTCTATTTATAACATGGACGACATGAGCATACCAGTTTAGTCGTTCACCCAAAATAAGTCCCAGTTATTTAGTTTCAACACATTTTCCTATAATTGGGCAGCTACAAGAACCAGTGGTAGGTGGTTGAAAGTCGTGAATTTTAAGATCTAAATTAAAGTTAGGTTGTAAGTATATTGTTTTTATACTAAAGCTTACATATGTAGTTTCTTTTGTCCGTATTAAGTGATAGTATATTCAATTTTAGCCAATTTGAGATGAGAGCCATTCCTATTTCAGCATTGTTTTTAACCTCGTTCCAAGAATCTCCGGTGAAGACAACAGCAGTAGCATAAATGCGTATGAAAAAAGTTCTGCATTAGGGACGGACATGTTGCAGAGATCGTTGATGTAATTAAGAAATAACGTAGGTCCTAAGACGCTACCTTGAGGCACGCCATACGATACATCCACATCATTACTGATGACATGTGTTCACCGAGTTCAATTCAATATTTCCTCCCAGAAAGGTAATTTTTAAATAAAGAAAGCGGTACTCGTCTGTCCCCTTTTCTTTCCAATTTTTGTAAGAGTACCTATGGGAAAAAAACACAAAAGTTTTCTCAGGTCTAAGAAGACAGTTAAACATTTTTTGTTGTTGTCAAGAGTATCCACGATCAGTGATGTCAGAGCAGTTGTTATAGACAGAACAAACACACATCAACGAGAAAAAAGCAAGCTGAACATAATATACATTTGTTTGATATTTTTGGAATTCATATATTTTATATGCTTATTTAGATTTGTTTATTAGAGAATGCCAGGATAAGAAGAGATTTGAAATTAATCGGTTTCGGGATGGAAAGTAGAAGAATGCCATATAAATCAACAGATCGGTTAGGACAATTAAAAAAGATGTGGTCCGTGGTACCATATGGTACCACGGACCACATAGAGGATATCCTCTTGGCCGCATGCACATGTAGGGGATTGAGTAATACCCAACCTGTGTAGTGACGATGGGCGACTTTGAATAAACCTAGTCGCACTATTCGATGTTTTGTTTCATTCGAACAGGTCGAATAACGTCAAAATTAATCTAACAAGTTCGACTTGGCAGCCCGGCGGGCTTTCTATCTATCGACTCGACTAAGTCGAAATTTTCATTCACATTGACGGGTGCAGACCCACCGTACCCCTAAACCGTACCACTGACCCAAAATTTGTATCATAAATATGAGGTAGGTTTAGGTTATGTTAGTTCTTCAGCAGGCCCGGAGGGCCAAACTACCCAGAAATAGGAGCTCTGCGACAGCAGAGCTCCGTCGACAACGTTAAATTCGATTTTAATAGTAATAATTGGTCAAAGTACCACCAGTGGTACGGCCGAGGGGTACGGTGGGTCTGGAAGGCACATTGACTATCGCGATTCGCGGTATTCGCGGCTGATATCAGACAGTCAAACAATCGAAGTCGAAAGTCGAAAATTCATTCGATTGTTGAAACTAACATATTACTATTTTGTTATTCGAATTAAATTATCAGTAGTTATCAGTACTAAACAATCGAAAATTGAAATCATTCGAAGTCGCCCACCGCTACTGTGCAGGCGTTGAGGGGAACATGTGTGCACGATGCGAAATCTACAATAATGACTGACTGATGTCCGTTTGTCAATTAGTACTTTTATATAAAAATCTTTTAATCTGTGTATTAACGTCAACGTCAACGTCAACTTGACGTACGAAATGAAACTAGTAGTTTTCAACAAGTTTCTCACTTTCTTACGTTGTTGGAACATTAACTCGTAATCCTACGTAGTATTATGCACTCGTAAAATACTGATAGAAACTTTAAACCATGTCGCAATCGTACAAAATGTTTTATAGAAATTCACACTATTTATTAAACATAACCAAACCGGTTCAACATAGTGCAATCAGGCATTGTCCAGTTAGATTCATTGTTAGTGGAATTACCTTTCAAACTAATCCAATTAATCAAGTTAAACAGATAAGCTTACCGTCTTGTCAAATCCGAAACTACACCAAAAAAGTAGAACGTGATCCCAATAAACAACTTCCTCCAAACTGTGACCCTGGTACAACACAGTCTCCCGGCAGTGATCCTTCTAAAACACTGTTACAAGACACAGATAAGAAGCCAGGACTCATTCAAAGGTTTAAACAGATGTACAGGGACTATTGGTATGTCCTGGTTCCTGTTCACCTGGCATCATCGGCTGTTTGGATGGGTAGCTTCTACTATGTTGTAAGAAGGTAATTCAGTTGTTTGATATTATAAAATTTATTAATTATTCTTATTTTAAAGATGCTTAAATTTGGTTATTTTATTACAGTGGTGTAGATATTCTGGCGCTGGTGGAGTCACTGGGTGTCAGTGATAAATTAATTGAGCCTTTGAGGGACTCTAATGCTGGTTATTTTGCACTTACATTTGCTCTCTACAAAATTGCAACACCTCTTCGCTATGCTGTCACTCTTGGTAATTAATATCTATTTATATGTAATAAAAGTCTTTTAATAGAGTATGTAGAACAAAATAGTATGTATAGATAAGAATTTCCTAATATTTAAATTTAAACATAAAATCATGACTTGCTGTTGCGGCCAATTATGAAACTCACTATGCAACTGTGTGTCCTGATTACATCATCTATGGAGGTAAAAGAGCACAAAGTATGTCCGAGTTAAGACAGAAGATAGAGGGTCCTGAGGGTCGAGCATCAGCAGAGCAATCCATTGTGGTTAGAGTATTAACCAAAGACCTGTTGACCCTTTGTTTTGGGAAAAAAATTGCAAGTTAGTAGGGACCATCATTCTGGAAAAAAAATATCCTGATATGTCCTCAAAAAGATGTATGGAATTCTGTTTTGTTAACTAAATCCAATACATTTCTTGTTATAAAATGGACAATACCATACATTAATATGGTGCTATTTTTAAACTCCCCAGTGTGTCAAGAGTTGTTGGTAATTCTGTAACCACATTTTGCACAAGCACCTGTTTTGATGATTTTAAATTATTTATTATCTATATTAATATTATAAATGTGAAAGTAACTCTGTCTGTCTGTTTGTTACGCTTTCACAGGTAAACCTCTAAACCGATTTTGGTGAGGTATGGTGATACTTTTCGAGTACCTGGGAAAGACATAGGCTACTTTTTAGGAATAGCGATAAAAGAGTTCTACCCGGGCAGAGTCGCAAGGAACAGCTAGTAGAATATAATTATTGAAATGAAAGCAAGGCAAACTTCTGTTTTAGGTGGAACTACTCTTGCTATTAGAAGGCTGACAGCGATGGGGTGGATCAAGCCCGTGCCCTCGCGGGAGCGGCTAAAGGAGATGCTGCAGGAGCGCCGCGACACCTTCCAGGACCGCTTCGCCGAAAGCCGCCAGCAGATGAAGCAGCACAGTACCAAGGTCGTCGAGGAGATGCGCCGGTACAAAACGGAAATGAGAAATGTCAAAAATAAAGTCAAGAAAACGTAGTCAAGATCCAAAGCAAACAGAGTCCATATTTATCCCTGAACTAGCTGTGTTAAGTTGTGTGGTATGAGAAAGTGTTAACACTTCTTCTGCAGAGCACAATGTAAATTATGATTTGGTCCGAGTTTGTTCTGAAAAATATTTTATTCAACTTCAAAAATATTTATATCATGTGCCTTATATATACGAACAGAAATACTACATAAGTATTAGTTTTAACCTTTCTACCTCCACACCTGATATAATTTTACTGTATACCTGATTTCAAGGTATTTTTTGTCAAATCACAATATTTATTTTAACAGATTCACTCTTGTTGGTGGAGTGAATGCCAATTTTTTCTAATCACTGCTGCATCACCACCTGATAAGATACACCATTGACTTACAGTCTTATTTGGTTAAAACAACTCAACATAGGGCCTCCTTTCTTTCTTTTGTACGTAAAACGCCATCTGAACATTTTTAGAAAGCAAAGGCTGTTGGGCGTCCGCTGCGTTAAATCACACGCTCGTTTTCTCGCCTGGGATGTTAAAAACGTTAAACGTTGTTGCAGTATTTACGTGTTATTTATTATATTACTGTTATTGTTATTACAAATGCGCTGGTCATATTTTTCGTCTACTTTACTTACTACGTTGGTCTTCATGGTATTTTCATCTTATTGGTTAATAAAATGTTAAGTCTACTTTGAAGCTGATATTTCAAGACTAACTAATTGAGACTAGCCACAAAGGGTTTTCTCAGTGTATAGATTTCTAACTTATGAAATAGGAAGTCTTTATATTGAAATATTATTGGACATTTTGAATGATTTATTGTTTAAATATTATTTAAATATTAAAAGGTATTTCCTTAACAAATCATTTTTATTTTGTATAAAGGGGTTATAAAATGATCACATTTTTTTCTCAGCAATATTTACAGATTACAAAATAACTTAAAATTAAGTACACAACAAGACAGCACATACTGGAATGTATTATGGCGCCATCATTATTAATGCATCACCTAATTCATAATTCCATTTGTAATTTATACTCGTACCAAGTTTGATCACCAGGTGTGCTGCCGTTCAAAGCATATGGCGTTTAAAGCGTTTTAAATGCATTTACCGCATCTAGTGGCACATTTAGTAAAAATAAAATACAGTTCTGATACGGCCGATGTTCAGTGTTCGGAATAGGTAGTGATAAATTTAATTTTCTTCTTATTCTAGTAACTATTACTATTACATTTATGTTTGAATGAACATGCGTCAAGTTTAGTTAAGTTAGCACTTACCTAACCCGATTAAAGACACCACCGATCTGCGTACGGCGTAAATTAGATTGTAAAACGCTAGATATGTTCAGAATACTTTAGAGCGATGCAAAATCAGAGGAATTGCGACACCCTTGCAAGGTAGTTTGACATTCGACATGAATTTAGTTTGGTAATAAGTCCAAAGCTTTTTTTCATTTTGGTTCACATTTTACAAGTTCTTTATGAGCCAGTTTCTGTTATTAGAAAGGACTATCAGGTGGGCATTTTCAAAAGTGTACCCTAGTTAACGAAAGTTAACGTGTCTTAACTTTCCTTAACTAGGGTACACTTTATAATGAAATGCCCTGGTACACGTATTAATCTATGTAAACACGATGACTGCAATAATATTATTGTGATTTCTAAAACCGGTTTTGCTGAGAAAATCTCCCCAGTACATAACGCAGACTTAGAGTTAAAACTAGCTAGAATAGTCAGAGAATAGTTGCAGTTTGTCCCACCATGTTTTGTCAAAAAGTATTTTTTTACCCATTCTGGTAAACAAACATTAATAATATCACATTTTATAATAGCTGCAGCTTTGTTTGGGATTCAATTTTTTTTTAGGAAAAGCTGTATATGTCTATTCACAAGAGCTGGCACGAATGGATCGAATGAATGAATGATAAATATTTATGTGCTTCACAAAATGGTTAAACACAGCCTACAGGTCGATTCAGTAAGTAATAATCGTGTTTTTAGACAATCCTGTCTTATAATATAACCGCCTAAATACAGTGTAAGCTAATATTAGTAAAATTTTGAAAAATTAAATGTGACGTGAACTGGTACAACATGCTTCGCAGCATTAGATCCGCAGTCAGTAATTAAATTCGACAGTAACAACACTGCCATTTATTTTACATGCTTGCATATTATTTTTTTCTTAAACGTGAAAATAGTTCTAGTTAGGCGGAAAATATTAGGAGGCGCCTGTTGTATAGGAACGGCACTCACAGTTACAAGTGACATAACTTACGTTCAATCCATTCGTGCCAGCTCTTGTGAATCGACCTATTTATGATTTTTTTTCTATTATAATATAATCTGTAACTTAATGGCTCCATTCGCGTGCATATAAGCGTAGTATCTCCACATGGCCATAATATGTCGCCCCCCGATGATGGCGCCTTATTAAATAATCTCCAAAAAAGGTTTTAGATATTAAAAAATAAAATGTGCCAAATCGTCATACATTCTCAACATCGAAAATAGTTAATAATCTGCTCTAATCACGCTGCGAAACGTAGCCGCTAATTTTATAATCTTTAATTAAACAACATAATATAGAGAGCATAACTGGATGCTATTACAATGATCCTTAGATATCTATTTATTTTTAAATAACTCTTTCTATTTGCGCTGCTGATTACATATTTAAAAGAAATTGTATGAGCCATACAAAGTGCACTAGTCACGGCAGTAAGTCTATTGATATCACATCTACAACAGGCATGCGCCACGACTGGCTCGCACAAACAACTATTGTATGGGTACTTAAAAAATTACAACACCGCGCAAGTTGCCTTTTTTATTAAACCTATGCTCTAAAATTACAAGTTAATATTAATTCTGTAATGCTTACCTCTTTATGAAGTGATCATTGAATACTTATTCTATTCTTAACAACGACCACGTACAAGTATATCACCTTTGATTAAAAAACATTCAAGAGTACTTTATGCGCAATTCCAATTGAAGCCTTACTGATAAATCTGATAATGTTAAAAACATTGCCTAGGAGCTAAGAGTGAACATCGATGTGATCATGCTATCGTTACTTTTTGAGCCATGTATATGCTATGTTAACTTAGTATTGACTGTATCAGTTTAAATATATACGACCTTACTAAGACTGTCATATACAATCATTATATTGATTCATAAACACTTCGTCTATTTTGCCATCTTACGATAAGTTTAGTATACTTTGGCAACAAATATAGAAAAGCTGCACATCCAACTTTTAAAGGGGACCACATACCAACAGATTACTTGCAGCCTCAAATCATTGAAGCGCACGTGTTAAACGATATAATATTATGCCAGCCGGCAATACTCAGCCGGCGGCAAGACTGTCGCTCACGACACATGATCAGTTTTCAAAAGACTGTTCAAGATCACCCGATCGCCGAATGACGACCATCGTCAGGCAGGCCACCTGCCGGCCACCCGCAAATGAAAGTATTGCGTATTTGGCCGTGGGGCGTCAGACTAGCGGGGATCGCCGCGCGCCCCACTTGCAGTTAGAACAAATTGTCGGGCTAATATCGGCCGGCGAACTGGTAGTGTGTGGTTGCCCGGATCAAGTTTATCAAGCGGTGTCAAATTTACAAAATATTTAAACACATTGTAATATAGGATTTACCTTTTGATAAGGCCCTAGTTCATAACTTAACAAATAGTAATCGTATTTAGGCAGTGCTAATTTGGCTCTGGTATTTATTCCTCGCCGTTGGCAAATCAGCACTGCTTATTAGGCAACCATGATACTTAAATATAACGGACAAAAATTCAATTCATTATGCATCTATAATAGCTAATGTACATAACTACTAAACCACGAATTATAACTTCATAAAGATATCGTAACTGCCCCAAAACACCAAAAAATTTACAAATTTAAAAACTGTGAAACTAAAGGACTCACAATTAGATAAATTTAACAACCATCTTATATCGAAAACCGTAAAAATGGTGGCAATAGATAAACGTTAAATCCGCTTAATTCCATCCTTAGATAAAAATGTCATATGAAAGAAAATAATAAAGCTAAAATATGTCGTCAGGAGGTGGATAAACCAGTCCCAAATGGATTATAAATTTCATATTTACTAGTTTCAATTCCAGGTTTTAGAGTGGAAACCAGCCGAAATTAGCGTGGAAGTTTTAGAGTGGAAACCAGCGCGGTGCGCCGGCGCAGCCTAGCCCATGTACTGGTAGGAGGCGGGCGCCAGGCGCGGCAGCTCGCGCGCGGTGCGCCGGCGCAGCCTAGCCCATGTACTGGTAGGAAGCGGGCGCCAGGCGCGGCAGCTCGCGCGCGGTGCGCCGGCGCAGCCTAGCCCATGTACTGGTAGGAGGCGGGCGCCAGGCGCGGCAGCTCGCGCGCGGTGCGCCGGCGCAGCCTAGCCCATGTACTGGTAGGAGGCGGGCGCCAGGCGCGGCAGCTCGCGCGCGGTGCGCCGGCGCAGCCTAGCCCATGTACTGGTAGGAGGCGGGCGCCAGGCGCGGCAGCTCGCGCGCGGTGCGCCGGCGCAGCCTAGCCCATGTACTGGTAGGAAGCGGGCGCCAGGCGCGGCAGCTCGCGCGCGGTGCGCCGGCGCAGCCTAGCCCATGTACTGGTAGGAGGCGGGCGCTAGGCGCGGCAGCTCGCGCGCGGTGCGCCGGCGCAGCCTAGCCCATGTACTGGTAGGAGGCGGGCGCCAGGCGCGGCAGCTCGCGCGCGGTGCGCCGGCGCAGCCTAGCCCATGTACTGGTAGGAGGCGGGCGCCAGGCGCGGCAGCTCGCGCGCGGTGCGCCGGCGCAGCCTAGCCCATGTACTGGTAGGAGGCGGGCGCCAGGCGCGGCAGCTCGCGCGCGGTGCGCCGGCGCAGCCTAGCCCATGTACTGGTAGGAGGCGGGCGCCAGGCGCGGCGCGGGCGGCTGCCCCGGCCCGCCCGCGGCACCGATGGCCGACAGGTGGCACGCGCGACACATCAGCTTGCCTGCAACACACAATATAATTATAAAAAAAAAAAACTTCAACCACTTATGCAATCAATCAGACTCTAACTTTTTCTCCAACACCTAAACTAATCGTCCAAACGACGATATGTGACGATCGCGCCAAACTTCTAGTCCGCTCTGAAATTGGTTCGCGCTTGTGCATCGTCAGTTTTTGTACTAATAGCGACGCAAATCGTTACAGGGTTCCCAGTGGACAAAAAAATATTGTACGATCTATACAGGGGTGACTCGAAAGTTCGGCAGAGCTGACTAGAGATCACTCCAGAGAGGAGATCGGAGGGGTTCACGTCCTTGTAAATATTCCCTCCGCACGTCAGCGGCGAATCAACCATATTTATTGCCTTCGACGCCCTTTTTTTGTATTTTCTTGCGTCTATACATTTGGATGTAGAGATGATAATCGCTTATCAGACAGCAATACCGCTTATCAGCGGCGCTTCCCTCCCTGTCTGCAATAACATGATTATTGAGATAGCGCCGATGTTCGCAAAAAGAGTTCGGAGTTTCGTGTGTTGGATGATCGTGTCGATTACCGGTTTTTGTATATACTTTGGCCAATTGTTTAGAGTTAGGGTGTTAGACAATGCGTAGTGCCAGCTACAGTACCGGCCACTACAGGCAAACAATCTATCATATTTGTACTTACATCTCATGCGATTACCTACAAATGTGACTCACCGAAATTGACAATCAATCAAGAACTAGTTGACTAGTTGTATTGCTATTATTCAATTCGTTAGCTGATTAAATAAGGTTCAAAATGGTAGTTTAGTATTTAAAAAACCATTGCCGACGCGTTCATACTAAATTTACGAGATCTGTACGAACACGTCAGCAATGGTTTTTTAAACTTTTTTAAACTACGTTATGACATGTATTTTCATTTTGTATATACTAATTTAAACCTTATTTAATCAGCTAATGAATTGAATAATAGCAATACAATTAGTCAGTGATACGTACAAACATTTGTTACATACCATTTTGAAGCTTATTAGCTAACGAATTGAATAATAGCAATACAATTGGTTAACGTGCGTGCGTGCGTGCGTGCGTGCGTGCGTGCGTGCGTGCGTGTGTGTGTGTGTTAGTGTCAGTGTTCAGTTAACTATCTACTTATCAAACAATCAGCCCTTAGGGCCACTACTTATTATTTTTTACTTTTTAGAGGTTTTTTTACAGACTATTTTGGTGAGTCACATTTGTAGGTAATCGTATGAGATGTAAGTACAAATATGATACATTATTTGCAGGTACTATATATCAGAATAACTATTAAATCACTCAAGATACTTTACAGATTACAAAAGACAGATCTAAAGCACTTAAGATGCCATATGCAAAAGCCATGTGTTTTTCATGCATGTTTATAAAGTAAACTCTAGACAGAAACAATAACAAGACAAGTTTGCATCAACAGATAATGTATATAGGCGAACTTATTCCAGTTAACATTAGAGTAGAATAAGCAAAGCAAAAGGGGACTCAAATTAACAACATAACCAAAAATAAAAAAAACTGATTTAATAAAATACATACATAGCTAATTAAATATACTAATATATATCGGGTGTTGCCTGTAATAGAAGCAATAAATTGAGGGATCGTTTCTACTCTATAAACGTAGCAACATTTGTTCTACAACTTTAAAAAAATATGTAATTTATTTTTTTGGGCTTTTTTGAGCATTTTCAATGTAGTCCATTCAATAGTCTAGTTGACATCTACTGTCAGGCTACAAACTTCGTAGTTTTCGCAATACATTGCTTTCTTGGAAAATCTAAATTCATTAATATTTAGTTAACAATAAGTTATTTTATAAAGTTGTAGAAAAAATGTTGTTACGTTTGTGGTGTGGAAACGATCCCTAAATTTATTGCTCCTATTACAGCAGGCAGCACCCGGTATACTACCACATACGTAAACAGCAATTAAAACCTACCACATTTTTATTTAGCTACAACTTTAACCCTTCCTTCAATGAATCGACAGATCTAGATTGCCTCAAGCAGGGTGGAAACCCATTCAATAAAAAAAAAATGGTGGATGAAAAAAATAATGTCGTTAACCAATACAATGGCTTTGTTCAAATACAGCAGCATTGTTTTTGTGGATGCGGCCAAACTAGAAAAGAACAAGTTGAAAAAGTGGGGACCTGCGAGCGGGTAGCAGCGCTTGTCGGGCTCGTCGGTGAGCTGCATGCCGCACGCGCAGCACATGTAGCAGTCCACGTGGAAGTCGCGGTCCATCGACACCACGCGCACAGTCTCGTCCGTGCCCTCCACCGGCGTGATACCTGCCCACGAAAAGTTTACCATAAATTGTTTTCCCTCTCCTAAAGACAAGGACACTCAAACTGCAATGGTTAATCTTGATAGCTTTTTGGAAATGCGTGCTTTGGCTTGAAGCGTAGTTTTGCCATAATAGTGCAAGCTATCATCTAGTTATTTTCTGATTTTACCTAGATAAAACTTTTAATTCAAATACAATATTCACAGAATAGAAACGAACAAAGGCGAACTCATCCCTTTTTATAGTTCACGTTATATACTATTATTCACGTCGTTCTCCCATATGATGGTTTTTGGTTCCGTACCCAAAGGGTGCCCAATGGGCACTACTAAGCTTTCACTGTCCGTCCGTTTGTTTGTCAGTGGGCTGTATCTCATGTACCGTAATTGTCACCACAGGAATAAAGTATAAAATCAAAATGAAAATTCATGAGCGCCAGGCCCTTCATGTGCGAACTCGCACTTAGCCGGTTTGTTTATAGAATAAAGCTCTATGCCCATCACACCGTTCCATACCATGACCGTACTAAGAACGAGTCTGACACTCACAATATCTTTGTATTGACAAGTATGAGAGCTTGCCCACTAGACCGTTCCGTCACCGACCGACATCTGCCTACACTTACCCTCCCGTGCGGTTTATTTCATACCCTAATCCCAATGTAATTTCGTATTTTTTGACACGCAATGCAACTAATATTACATTGATGAATAAATAAACTAAACTAGACTACCAGCGCTGGCTTCGAATAAACAGGGATTACGGAATTTCTTAATGGAATATAAGGTAGGTTTTATTTGCTATGGATGGGAAGAATCAGCATTTTCCATGGGAGCTGACCTTTCCCGCAGCTAGCGCACTTGGGCGCGAACATGCGGTGGTAGTCGTTGACGCAGTAGATCTTGTTGTCGACGTCGACCGTGAACGGCACGCCGTCCAGGCACTCGTTGCACACGCAGCAGCGGAAGCAGCCCGGGTGGTACGACTTGCCCATCGCTTGCAGGATCTGACAACGTTACATGGTTCAATCAGCTCCCTTTAAGAAGCGTCTTATAACACTTAAGTAGGCAATGACGCATTTTAGTTTTCTTCATTATTTAAATTCTAATACATATTATGTTAACTCTGTTCATCTTCAGTGTTTAAAGATGTGCACCTAATGCAAGTTTGTAATGTCAATGCCTATAATTAATATCTATGCCATATAATATGTTAATGTTTTGAATTATTCAAAAATGATTAACTAGACAAAATAATGTATTTCACACATTTTGATACACCAGATGCACAGGTTAATAGAATACATTTAAGAATTTGAAAAAAATCTGTTCAATTATCATCAAAAAACATTTGGACTAAGCTTTCAATTGGTTCAGTACCAGCCAATAATTATATCACTTTTAAGTTCTTATCAAAAATTCGAGCGTGAAATTGATATATCTTTGATTATTATTGCATCCATTATTACTTACAAATATTATTTACTGCACGGGCATTTTTCAATAAAACTTTGATATTGTTATAATTTGTTACCATACATAATTCAGATGATTTTATTTGTTTATCATGAAATTTTTAACCATTCTTGTTTTACAAATACATTGCATGATAAAAGTTATGACCACTATGCTCCTTTTTTTTAATAAAGAAGTTAGTTCTTTGGAATTAATGGGTATTCTTTAGGAGAAATTGCATTGTCAAAATGTAAAAACACATGTGATATATTAGTTACTGGTATGTATAGTGTCATTCTATGGAACTTGCTAACTATGTAAACAAGCCGCCATACTAAAATTGACATTAGATGTCAATTTCAATATATTGTTTGTTTACATAGTTAGCAAGTTCCATAGAATTACAGTTTACTATGTAAAGAGTTGAGTCCGCAGAGCTAACAATGTTTCCATGAAAATCAGTATGAAGAGGGCTTGAGTTTCAGGGAAGCATAAGAGCTACTTGATTACTGCGACTGAGGGTAAAAAACACAAACTAATTCTATGCAGATGAAGATTTGGGCAAAGTAGGGATGGTAGAAATCATCTTGTGGACATACCAATTCCATGATGAGATGGCCACATATTGCACATTTCTCTGCAGTCTGTTGAAATCCTGAATACTGAAAAAAATTAATCTGTTACTAGTCATGGTTAATTCAATTTCACATACACAGCAATATATGGTTTTATATCAGTTCGCCTATTAAGTACAAAGGGATAATTAATGAACCAGTACTAACTGTGAGTGGAATTGAATTCATTCATTATCCCTCAGGAACTACTGTCTTATTCAATGATGGTTACGATAAAGAAGACTTACATAACAAGAGGATATTTTACTATTACAAAATCCATAAATGTTATCTCAACCTGACTTGGACTTTAGATAAAATAAATCTACTAATGAAAAATCAAGGGAAATCATAACCAGATCAGATTTTACAAGACTAAATAAGAATTACCAAGTAGTCTTCTTCACAGTAGACCTTCCCATGCACGTTGTAGAAGTCTTTCCCGCGTAGCGCACGCCCACATGAGCAGCAGATAAAACAATTGGTATGATACAGGTTGCCCATCGCCTGGCACGCCTGGCCCGCGCCCGTCACCCCAGTGCCGCACGTGTGGCAGATACCTGCAGGTTCACATTTTAACTGACTTCAATTACTTACTATGAAATCCACAACTGGGCAACACTGTTGGTAATAATTATTTTGCAGAAGGTCATAGTTTTATATTTATAGAATGAATAAGTAACAAATGAATGCTACTAGCTAAAATAAGGTGATACAAATAATCAGAGGCGTCTTTACCTATAGTGCAAGGTGTGCGTTGCACATGGGCGCATTGTGCTATGGAGCCGCACTAATAGGGTGGCGCTAGGGTAATGTTTGCACATTCACGCATGTGCTAAAGACGCCTCTGTACATAATAAAAAAATAATCTTACCAAAGTATTCCCCTTCCTCATCTTGCCTCTCCATTTCTTCCTCCAGCTGACGAGTGAGCTCCTCTATTTTACGCTGTGCTTCGCTGGGCCCGGCTGGGCGGGGTGGGGTGATACTGTAGGGCAACAGACTTTTTCCGCGCCCACCCGACCCTCGCGAGCCACGAGACCCGCCTGATACTCCAGACACGCCTGAGACGCCCGAAACAGAGCTTGGTGTGGGGCTTGGTGCCGGGGACTGTGCAGGAGAGCATATAGACACCAGCCCCGATGCCAAGCTTCTAGATCCCATAGATTCTGAGCCCAGAGAAACATTATCTCTGGCTGCAGCAGCTGCCACTGCTGGTGAACCTCCACTCATACAAACATAGTCAGAACCATTAGTATCCTCCATTATCTGCATTCTGTTGACAGTTGCTGGCTTAGATGCATAGCTCCCATTTATGACTGGTGGTTTATCTCCTCCAGGATTGTTATTTGGTTTCGTATGATAAAATTTGGAAGTATGTGCTACTTGAACTTCAGTAGCCACATTAGCTTTAGGTCTTTGAGCACTAGGGGCTATTGAAGCATAGATAGCAGTGGACGGAACTGGGACTGCCTTGTTGTCAAAACAAGAAGCAGACCCATTTTTGAGCAAAGCAGTAACATCAGTATATTTAGGTGGGGCTGATTTCATAATTGTATAATCACTACTGGGACTTTCTTGGGTAGCATTGTATGGTGGGGGAGGTGGAGCTTTGTCTAATTTGCTTTTGTCATTTAAAAGCAGTTGAGAGATGCTTCTATTAGAGGCAAGATTGGGCACTTGTGGTCCCGGCACTGACCCATGTTGCACAAACCGTTGCTCATTTTTTTGCACTGGTTTATATTCATTGTTCTTATCACTATCTGGGCACATCATGTTTTCGTAAACTGTAGGATTCAGTTTGGGTTTAGAGTTAACAGGTACTTGAGGCTGTGCCTTGCTGTAGCGTGTATCGTAATATCCGTCGGAAACAGGCGGCGGCGGCGGAGGCGGCGCTCCCGCCTGGTACAGCTGGTGGAAGTAGGGCGGCTGCTGAGATCTTTGTTCGCCGTAGTACTCTATGTTTTCGTAAACAGGCGGAGGAAACTGGGAGCTAGGATTGGCTGGAATCTCGTAAAGATCCTCAGTTTGATAACTGACCGACCTCTGCGATTTACTATCTATAGATCGCGTAGGACTCGTGGGAAGCGCTGGTGTATTTATATCACGTTTATTAATCGATGCAATCGTCTCCACACGCTTAGGAGTCGCAAACTTTGATGCGGCTATCACATTTGATCGTTCATAAAAACTGTAGTCTTGCCTATTATTTTGCGTATTATCGAGTACAAAACTCTCTATGGCTCCCACGGGCCGGGCCTTGGATAAGGAATTGGTTTTCGATGTTGTAGCGCCGTGCGCTTGCTCAGTGCCGTCCTCATCTTTGTTGGATAATTTCAAATCTTGAAGTCCAAGTATACAACGCTGCTCTTCAAAGTTATTTCTTCTTGAAGAATCCATTACTAATGTAGGTGCCAAGATTAAAACTCCAAATTAATAATCAACACCTCTCATTTAGGTACATGAATCATAATCTTTTGCTTTTGCAAAGAAAACCTCAAACAAAACATCAAATCAACTTCGGATAGCTATAAAAATCTGTTTCTCGCAAAACTTGTATTGTAATGCAACAAGCGGTAGTGGTTCAGTAGTATACCTATCCTCCTTTTTTGGAAATTATCTTTTCCAAACGTTAAATGAGAAAAATCAGAATATGTTTGATAAGCAAATATAAACATTTTTTTTATTTACACAAATGCACTTAAATATCCACAAAACATTTTTATTACTATTAAAGAATCATATTTTTTATGCTAAGAATAAATGGCTGTTTGATTTCTAATATTCTAAGTCCCTCACATGAAAAGCTTACGTATGTCAAAATCGCCCATGCTATAACCTAATAGCGTAGATGGCGCCAGCCTACTGGCCGGGGGGCCGCTATGTCATAGCATGGTTCTTTCTATTCTGTGGCAAGTTTGATTGACGAAGCCATCCCATACCCTTACAAGTTACAGTTCTGTGGACAAACCACAGACAGACTAATAAGAGATACTACGTATGGACGAACCTGCCTGGCGAAGTGACAAGTAGAGAACGCGTACGTACGCTAGACATACCTTCTAATCTGTGGCGTACGCTAAAGCCAAAAGCCAAGCGATTAGCGAGCGCCATTACTTTAATTAGTTTTTCGGAATAACTGCGTGCATACGCAGTTTTCCTCTTTTCTATTTCTGAAGAAATTTGAAACTCACAAGATGTATGATGCAGAAGATGATCAATACGAGGAAGAGGACGTTGAAGAAATCTCGTCGGAACTGTGGCAAGAAGCCTGTTGGATTGTTATCAACGCATACTTTGATGAGAAAGGTTTAGTACGGCAGCAGTTGGACAGTTTTGACGAATTTATTCAAATGTCCGTGCAGCGCATTGTAGAAGATTCACCGCCTATAGAATTGCAAGCGGAAGCACAGCATGCTTCAGGAGAAATCGAAGTTCCACCGAAATATTTACTGAAATTTGATCAAATTTATCTCTCAAAGCCTACTCATTGGGAAAAAGATGGAGCACCGTCACCCATGATGCCAAATGAAGCTCGTCTTCGAAACTTGACATATTCTGCTCCTCTTTATGTTGATATTACTAAAACCATTGTAAAGGAAAATGAAGACCCCATTGAAACACAACATCAGAAGACATTCATTGGTAAAATCCCTATCATGCTTAGATCTACTTATTGCCTACTTAGCAACCTTACAGACAGAGATTTGACTGAGTTAAATGAGTGCCCCCTTGATCCTGGTGGCTATTTTATTATAAATGGATCTGAGAAAGTATTGATTGCTCAGGAAAAAATGGCTACAAATACTGTCTATGTATTTAGCATGAAAGATGGAAAGTATGCTTACAAAACAGAGATAAGGTCATGTCTGGAACACAGTTCCAGGCCAACATCTACCCTGTGGGTCAATATGATGGCTCGAGGAGGACAGAGTATCAAGAAATCTGCTATTGGACAAAGAATAATTGCCATTGTCCCTTATATTAAACAAGAAATTCCAATTATGATTGTGTTCCGAGCTCTTGGTTTTGTAGCCGACAGAGATATTCTAGAACACATTATATATGACTTTGATGATCCTGAAATGATGGAGATGGTAAAACCATCACTTGATGAAGCATTTGTAATCCAAGAACAGGGGGTAGCACTCAACTTTATTGGGTCACGTGGAGCTCGTCCAGGTGTCACCAAAGAAAAACGTATCAAATATGCAAGAGAAATCTTACAGAAAGAAATGTTGCCTCATGTTGGCGTGTCTGACTTTTGTGAAACTAAAAAAGCTTATTTTTTGGGTTACATGGTGCACAGACTCTTGTTAGCTTCACTTGGGCGAAGAGAATTGGATGACAGAGATCACTATGGCAATAAAAGATTGGATTTAGCTGGACCTCTCTTGGCCTTTTTGTTTAGAGGATTATTCAAAAACTTGTTAAAAGAAGTCCGCATGTATGCCCAGAAATTCATTGATAGAGGAAAAGATTTTAACCTAGAATTGGCTATCAAAACTAAAATCATCACTGATGGCCTCAGATATTCCTTGGCTACTGGCAACTGGGGAGACCAGAAGAAAGCTCATCAAGCTAGAGCTGGTGTTTCTCAAGTATTAAATAGGTTAACTTTCGCATCAACGCTTTCCCATTTACGACGCGTTAACTCGCCTATTGGTCGTGACGGAAAATTAGCAAAACCCCGTCAGTTACATAATACATTATGGGGAATGATTTGCCCTGCTGAAACTCCAGAGGGAGCTGCTGTAGGCCTTGTGAAAAATCTGGCTTTGATGGCTTACATCTCTGTTGGAAGTCAGCCTTCTCCAATATTGGAGTTTTTGGAAGAATGGTCAATGGAAAATTTGGAGGAAATTGCACCATCAGCTATAGCAGATGCAACAAAAATATTTGTAAATGGTTGCTGGGTTGGGATCCATCGTGATCCTGAGCAACTCATGGCAACACTACGCAAGCTTCGGCGCCAAATGGATATCATAGTTTCAGAGGTCAGCATGATTCGTGATATTCGGGACAGAGAAATTCGGATTTATACTGATGCAGGCAGAATTTGTCGCCCACTTTTGATTGTTGAGAATGGAGCGCTTTTGTTAAAGAAAAAGCACATAGACAGTTTGAAGGAAAGAGACTACAATAATTATGGTTGGCAAAACTTGGTTGCAAGTGGAGTTGTTGAATATATTGATACTTTAGAAGAGGAAACTGTCATGATTGCCATGAGTCCAGATGACTTGGCACATATCAAAGAATATGCTTATTGCAATACATATACACATTGTGAAATCCACCCAGCAATGATCTTAGGTGTGTGTGCTTCAATTATTCCTTTTCCTGATCATAACCAAAGCCCCAGAAACACTTATCAGAGTGCTATGGGTAAGCAAGCTATGGGAGTTTACATCACCAACTTCCATGTTCGAATGGATACTCTGGCTCATGTATTGTATTATCCTCATAAACCACTAGTGACAACACGATCCATGGAGTATTTAAGATTTAGAGAACTACCAGCTGGCATAAATTCCATTGTAGCAATTCTATGCTACACTGGTTACAATCAGGAAGACAGTGTCATCTTAAATGCATCTGCTGTGGAAAGAGGTTTCTTCCGATCTGTGTTTTACCGCTCTTACAAAGATTCAGAGTCTAAAAGAATTGGTGACCAAGAAGAACAGTTTGAAAAACCAACACGACAGACATGCCAAGGCATGAGAAATGCTTTATATGACAAATTAGATGAAGATGGAATTATCGCGCCAGGAATCCGCGTTTCAGGGGATGATGTTGTAATTGGTAAAACAATCACTTTACCTGAAAATGACGATGAACTGGAAGGTACTACTAAACGCTATTCAAAGCGTGATGCTTCCACGTTTTTACGTAACAGCGAAACTGGCATTGTAGATCAAGTCATGCTGACATTGAACAGTGAAGGTTACAAGTTTTGCAAAATTCGTGTGAGATCAGTAAGAATCCCTCAAATTGGAGATAAGTTTGCTTCACGGCATGGGCAAAAGGGTACCTGTGGAATACAATACAGGCAAGAAGATATGCCATTTACTTGCGAGGGTTTGACTCCAGACATCATCATCAACCCCCACGCTATCCCATCACGTATGACAATTGGTCACTTGATTGAATGTATCCAAGGGAAAGTATCTTCCAATAAAGGTGAAATTGGCGACGCCACTCCATTTAACGATGCAGTAAACGTGCAAAAAATTTCTTCACTTCTGCAGGAGTATGGCTATCATTTACGAGGAAATGAAGTCATGTATAATGGCCATACTGGAAGAAAAATCAATGCGCAAGTTTTTTTGGGCCCTACATATTATCAGCGCCTCAAACATATGGTCGACGACAAGATACATTCTAGAGCTAGAGGACCCGTGCAGATTTTGGTACGGCAGCCTATGGAAGGCAGAGCAAGAGATGGAGGTTTGCGTTTTGGAGAAATGGAGCGCGATTGTCAAATTGCTCATGGCGCAGCTCAATTTCTACGTGAGCGATTGTTTGAGGTTTCCGATCCATACCGCATTCATGTTTGTAACTTCTGTGGTTTAATAGCAATAGCTAATCTTCGCAATAATACATTTGAATGCAAAGGATGCAAAAATAAAACTCAAATATCTCAAATTCGATTACCGTATGCTGCTAAATTACTCTTCCAAGAGCTTATGTCTATGAATATCGCCCCAAGATTGATGGTCGTAAGTTAGATATTTCCATGTTAGACGATGTTGTATTTTTAAGATCTAATATCTAGGCCCATAAGTTGGTAATAAATGAAAATAAGTATATCTGTGTTTTATTCTAGTTTATTATCACAAATAGACAACATTAAATGCATCTTACTTAACACAACAATTACAATATAAAAGTAGACAATACTCCTTAAAAGTACTTATCAAATGCAATAATTAACGAAGGATTTAGAGGTATATATATTTTACTAATAAACAATTAGTGGAAGTGCATGATTTTACTACCTGTAAACTATAAAACATGAAAACGACAAATAAATAAACAGGGTACGTGTTATTCGTCGCACATTGTTAAACTTGTAGGTTATTTTATAATGTAGTAATTAATCGCTCACATACCCAATTGACTCACTGGAAAAAGTGTCGTAATATGTACTTTATACGTGAATAATTCAGCGCGCTATTATGGTCAAAAACATCGCTCTTTATTTCGTTTTGGGAAAGGTAAGTTCTAATTAATGAATTTGATGGTGACTAGGTTTTACAGGCTTCTGAAGAGTCTTATTGTTTATAATTTTATAATATTCCATCATCATTTGACGGAACAGGTAGAGCTTATTTGCCTTAACTACATTATTGAATGAATATGCGTCAAGTTAACCCAAACAAGCTCTACCTATTACGATCATGCGATATATTATGATGCCATCATAATATATCGCAGCGACAAGATCACAAGTGTGATATTATCACGATCGGCTAATTAGAGTAGTGTTGATAAAGACTCTAGTCCTTGGAGTCTTCATTTGTAGGACTCGACTTAGTTTTTTAGACTCTAGTCACCGAATCGAAGCTCAAGTTCTTTTGAAATTAAGGGGACTTAAGTCTTCTGTAGTTTTATATAGAGACTCGAGTCCTCTACAGAGGCTCGAGTGTTTTGTTTACTCTTAAGGCCTTTAAAACAACTGAGTCATGATTAGAACTCATTTGGACTTATAATTGTAAGAACACTTGAGATTATGAGATTACGGAATATAGGTACTGAGTAAAGTAGTATTATAGTAATCAGTACCTACTTAGGTATATCTTTCTTTTGATTTTAATGCTGTCTGTTTGTATGGTTTTCATAATGAATTGAAATACGGGCCTTAGGCATTCACAGCTTAAAGAACTGATGACGAAATGAAGCCAAAATGAAATGTAACTTTTAAATTCAACTAGATGACGCCAGCAAGTTTGTAAATTTAGAATTCTAGGATGATTAATGTTGCATGAGCTTCCTTGGTTCTCTTATGGCATTTGTAGTCATTGTACTATTCGTTTCTAAAATAATACCCACACCCTTAGATCGAGGGGACTTATTTCAGTATTTTCTTAACAGCGTAGTTACAACACATAAATCCGGAAGTAACTAAATGTTTCTGCCTATCTGTCTGTTCATTTCACGCTGAAACCATTAAACCGATTGAAATGAAATTTGGTAAGTACAGAGATAGTTTGAGACCCGGGGATGAACACAGAGTAATTTTTATTCCAAGAATCAACCCTTTGAATAGATGAAATTTGGGATGAAAGTTTGTACGGGAAAACCTATTACACGCGGAGGAAGTCGTGGGCGGATAGCTAGTGTTATAAATATTATAATAATAGAGGTAGTAACAGCTTTTTTAGAATTTTGTATACATAGTAGTTTGTATTTTGGAAAATTACACAATTCCTGAAATAATCACCATAAACAAAATATACGTGGACAGAGACGCGAGTAAAAGTAGTTATTAATATTTTAATGGCGTTATTATTGATAGCCAGTTATTTACTGTCACTCAGCCACTTGGGTTGCCTTTTCCCAACTTGACTCTTTATAAAGAATATTTAAATTATACTAAAACATTTCTGAAAGGTACCTAAATTTTACAGATATCATATACTTCGTTTGTGCATTCAAACCACTTCAGAAAAGTACATACGCATCAAACACAAACATGACATATTTTGATAGAAACCATAGCAAGCCAACTAACTTCAAAAGCAAGTCGTCATTATAGGACTCGAGTCTTAAAGCACACCTAAAGTTGAAATAAGACTTTAAAAAGATACGATGGCTTGAATCTTTCTAAAGCTTGAGTCGTAACTACAGGACTTAATAAAACTCAAAAAAGAACTCGACTCACAACTCAAAAGACTTGGAAGTCTTTTAAGTTCACAGTCTTATAAATATGGGTCGAGTTCTTGCATTTTAGACTTCAGAGACTTGAGTCCCTATCAACACTAAATTAGAGCATGTTTAAAAATGTTGGGCAATTCGTCAGGTCATATATTTGCTGTCAAGTTAATTCAGTTTGTGTACTTTACCAATGCGAGAAAATAAAATGCCTAATGTAATAACTTTCGTACTACCATTAGGTACCTGATGACACTGAAGTAAATTCCAAAGAGTTTGATTAAGTGTTTTTATGTTGAGGAACAACAATAAGTAAGAGTATTTATTTTAAATGCATATTAAGTGCATAGCGGAAATTGTGTAAAGTTACTGACTAAAGATGGATAATATATATACCATGCAAAAGTTGGAATACTTGAAGATCTAGGTTCAAATATTATAATTCAACTGTTTGGTAAATCGATAACACAATAATTTAATAACTAACCCGTTATGACTAATAAGCAAGCTTAGGTCGAGTTGTTTGTTGTGTATGCAAGGACATTAAATATGTAAGCTCTTAATCAGTCGTGTGAACATTAATTATTCGTTTTGTTGCCAGGCGCTACCAAGTACCTAGTTGCCATTTACTGAACTAAACCTCCAAACAGTATTTTTAATTCATTTTTACATCTTAGGTTTAACCGGTTTTCTTTTTAATTTCTACTGACCACTACAGCAGTTATGTTTTGACAACTTAAGTACCTATTATAGTATTTTATATTATAGTTACTATTTTTTGTAATCCTCGATGTAATACAGTGACAGTTAAAATGAAAAGTGACTGCTGTTTATTAACTTTATTATTGACAGTATGTTCGTAGAAAATATCTACATCGATTAGGTATAGATGTGAATCATTTATACTCCTAAAAACGTAGTAACAAAGCACAGAAGCTCTATCTAAACTAGAATCTCAAGAGGAAAATAAATACGTAAATAATGCTTGAGGTAGGTATAAGTAATATAATCTTCGAACTGTTGGGCTAATGACAATGTAGGTTTAGAATAAAAATAGTATATTTGTATAAACGCATTGATAGTGTTTTCAACTCTTATGGTTGGTGTGATTTATATTTAAGAGAAACAAGACAAAATTTTGTCTATGTCATCATTGATATCAAAACCTTATGAGAGTGATCGATGCTTAGCCAATTAATTTATGATAATATTTTATATTACAAAATTAATGTTCGTTTGTCATAGTACCTATTACATAAGAAATAAATATATAAACATGAGGCATATTGATAAAACATGTTTTTTTTGATATAACTATGAGTAGAGTAACAAATACTTACTACCTAGGTACTTATTATGAATTTTAAGTATTTCTATAACAATGTGACAGATAAACATCTGTATAGTTTTTGTGCTAGTTATACTTAATTTGCGTTAAGGTAAAGCAAGCAATATTGATACATGTATAAAAAGGAGTTTCATGTTAAAAATGTTAATCATAGACTAGGTGTGGACTCCGTTTTGTGAATTCCGTGTAATGCTAGACACATTAATTATGTTAATGTGCGTTATGATAATGATAAAAGTTGAAATTTAACTAATAGAGACAAATTACATTTTGACCCGCTTTCGACTTTTATACGTATCTGTATTTCATTGACTTATTAGGCTAGCGAATATTTTACTGTTCGACCGTTGTAATTAAAACTATACGCTACCTATTGAAAATTAATAGATTCCCGTTGCGCTCTGAAGGTGTAGAGCTTACACTAGTAATAGGTGTTAGTGAGGTCGGGCGGGGCGCGCGCGCTAGGGCGGCGGCGCGGGCAGCGCTCGCGGCTCCTCCTCGTCCTTGGGCCGGGTCCACTTGATCATGGTCTCCGGCGAGCGGTACAGGAACACCAGCTTGGCGAACAGGTCTTCCTCAAGGGCCAGCTCGAGTGCTTCGCGCACCTTTAAAATTTATAAGTTGGTCGGTTTTTTAAATCAGATAGCAAATCATCGGATTTCGAGGCACCGGTTTCGAGCCGAAATCGTGATACAGAGCGGTTTTCTAAATACACGGCGACTAGGTATTAGTGTTTTCAAACAATTTAGTTTAGTATAGCAGTACAATAATTTATGAAATAAAAACAATTTGAAAAATCGTGTGAAAATATATATTCATTTCATCGCAAGACCGGCCACGAATACAAAATATATTAAACGGACCAATACAGTATCTGTAACACAATGACATACATTATTGCAGAGACCGGGAAAAAGGCCGTTGCGGGACGTATAAGAGTTAGAAATACAAAACAAGCAACCGCCCTTGCCAGCCGACGCTTGTATACTGCTTTTTCCAAAAATGAGAAAAAGTTCAACACAATCGTTAATATATTTCAGCACAGCTTATTCACCATAACCATCATCATCAATAGCACCACTCATAATGCCATTTATATTCGAAATAGGTACAAGCGACTTATTATTCAATTAAATCACATATTCGAAATTATAATATTTATTTCTGAACGCAATATTAAAAAGGAAAGCTATTTAATTAATATACGCTAGAAACGCCGTTCGCCTTTTTACTCAACTGCCCGAAGGAGGGTTATTAGTCTATGAAATTGAAATAAGTAAAATAACCATGAGATAACTTTGATTGTAAGGGATATAATGAAATTTTATTCATTTTTCGCGGCCGCTGCCATTGGTAAATTATATCTTTTTGAAATTGCGCTGGACTAGAAGCAGACCTTTGCGGGTTGTTTTTACAATAGTAAGGTTAACATTTCCAAGCTGGGGAAAGGTATAATTACCAGGTAGATGTCGAGGCAGAGCTGCAGCACGCGGTCGACGTTGGGCAGGTCGTCGAACATGATCTTGGTGTAGATGCCGGAGAAGAAGCCGCGCAGCACACGCGACGCCAGGAACACGAACGTCGTGTACAGCCCGATGATGCTATATGCAATACACAGCCACTTATACATTTTATACATTGCCACGGCAATTTAACTGGCGGGGCGCGCTGTGGTGGATATAAACACTATATATAGCTACTTGGTCCATAATAAAGGGTCATGTTTGTTGACCTTTTTTTTCTGACGGCCTCAATGTAATTACTTATAATTTGTCATGCCGTGTATTTTATACTGTAACATTATATTGAGTAATAAAATCTGAATCTGAATCTATTTATAAACTGGGCCTTTACTTTGTTTTGACCCAACTTGCTTCAATATCGTAGTTATATTGTAAATAATCCATAAATCAACGATATGATTGCAATATGGGTAATACACAGATTTAGGTTAGCGTCTTTCCTGTGGACACGCCGGAAGTTAACGTTTTTAAGGCACAATTTTCTGGCTAAGCCCATTCCCGCATAAACGGCGTCAGGGCTGCTTTAGACCTATCATATAAAAACAATACTTTTATGCACGCGATTTTTTAACTATTGACCACAGAAAAGACAACTTTTATTTTTAAGAGTGTGTATGAACAATATAGAAAAGCAAGATGTGCTCAAGGTAATAGGCTCTTGCTCCCCAGATCTTGAGGGAGACTTCCCTCTCAAGATATGTCAAAATTGTAAATTGACTTTTATGTCTTGACGATTACTGTCACGTGACTTCAGACGGGCTTCTCACTCAAGATCATGAAAATGCAGGCCTAAAAGTTCCTATAGGAAACAGAATATGTTGAAAAATATTTGTTAAAATATTGATCATAAATTTATACAATACAATACAAAACTCTGATGTGCAATTCCACGTTTGTCTTATAAACATTTATTAATCAATGAAGTCAATAATATGAACAGTTTTACCCTCCGCCGGAGATAAAGTTAAGCGTCTCCGGAAACAGTTTGTCATTGAAAGTATACATGACCAGCATGTCGCAGGTGTTCTTTGGGATCGACAACAACAACGCATCCTGAAACAAAAAGTCAGATTAGATTTCAAAATTTACCTTAATATAAGTTCCACAATAAACACTCACAACCCCAAATTTAGTAACTGTAACAAATATATGAAAAAGGACAGATCAAGTGCGAAGTCGGGCTCCGGACAATAAGCTTTTTTTATAACCAACTAGTGGAGTCGACAGACGTTGTCCTTCCCAATCCCAGCGCCACCTACCGGGTCCTACTGTGAATATTCATAAACAATCCCGGACCCATTCAAATACACACAAAAAAACATCAAAATTAGACTAACGAACAACAATTCATTCTCTATAGTTTTATTTTTCAAACACCATAACTTAAGCGCATGTTTCTGGTTAAATCTTCGAAACCCTACGATCTTTAACGATGACTTTTGAATCAAAAGTTGAGCACTTATAACGTCTTTATTGCAAATAAAGAAACTGAAACTAATCCAGGAAAACCATTTTTTGAAATAATGGTAGTGGTTTATAACTAAACATCAATTATTTGAATTTGAGGCTGCTATCAAGGCGCGCAAACTGCCTCGCAATTTACATTCTTCGCGCGGAAGCACATGAAGCCATCCCTTTTGATTCTTGTGTGGGTGTGGCAGTATATGTGGCCTCTCAAACTGAGCCCTCCGGACCAGTAGATAATGTTTGAAATCAAGCTTACCAATTATTCGATGAATTGGCATTTCCAACATTACTTAAATAAATAATAAATAAATAAATATCAGGGGAGAATATCACACAAATTGACCAAGTCCCAAACTAAGCTCTAGGCTTGTACTATGGGTACTAGACAACGATAAACATACTTAAATAGCGAAAAACACACTTAAATACATTAAAAACATCCAAGACTCAGGAACAAATATTCGCGCTCATCACACAAATATCTGCCCTTACCGGGATTTGAACCCAGGACCGCAGGCTTCGGAGGCAGGGTCACTCCCAACTAGGCCAACTCAGTCTCATGGTCTTATGCTAACCGGCTTTGCCCGAACACAAAAGCCCTTTTTAGAGCTTTTGCACTTAATATAATTATACGTATTACATAATAATCCGTAAAAAACCGGCCAAGTGCATGTCGGACCACGCACAGTGAAGGGTTCCGTAGCTGGGATGAACGTTCATAGTTGAAATTCTTTTTTTTTTATTTTATTAAACTCTTAGAAAACTACACAGCGTATCGTGTTCAAAACAATTTTGGTTGGAAGTATTTCGTATGTTCTACTACTGTAATTTTTATTAGAATGTTCTATTTAACAGATCAAAAGCTACCCACCCGGCCAGAATTTTTACGACTTTAGAAGCGTATATCTCGCCAACTGTTCACTTACGTAAAAAAGTCACTTAAAAACCTCTGTATCATTTTGGAAGCCCTATCTAAAAATACCCAACACGCCGATGTAAATAAAAAAAAAATATTCGTCCCCTAGTTACATGTATGGAGTGTCACCCCTAAATATATTTTTTTTCAATTTTACTACATCATTGTATAGCGGTTCATAGAATACATCTATCCATTAAATTTCATTTATATAGTGCCAATAGGCTCTGAGTAAAATGGCTGTGACATACAGACGGACAGACGGACGGACGGACGGACGGACAGACGGACAGACGGACAGACGGACAGGGACAGACGGACAGACGGACATGACAAAATTATAAGGGTTCCGTTTTTGCCATTCGGCTCCGGAACCCTAATAAAAAAGAAATTAGTGTCAACCCTAGTACACTGTATACCTAAGATACTGAACTGACGTTATTTAATAAGGGTTGACACTACTTTTGTAATTTCTTTTTTACGGATTATTTTGTAACACGTTGTTGTATATACAAAATGCACACTTCTAGCTAGTTTAGCTTATGCGTATCCGTTTCGTTATTTAAAAAAAAAACTTCAGCAATGATGACAGCCAAGATGTTAAGGTAAATAAATAATTTTAATCAGTTTCTAAGTAAATATTCGGGATTGGGTAAACATTAAACATAACATAATTATCTAAATTTCAGGTATGTTACTTATTCCGTTTACGAGCATAAACTCGTGACAAACGGACGGACAAAATGTTGAAATTCTTGACTTTTGATTTTAACCTGTATATAACCTGACCAATTTTATATTTTAAACTCAAATAATCATTGTGAATAATATGTAATTATCAAATCAAATGTATAAACACTTACATGATCGGTGCAGGCCTCGCGCACGCGCCAGTACATGACGCCGGCGCTATCGCGCTCCAGCCGCAGCTGCACGTTGCGGTACAACCGGCTTATCGGATCTACAAATCACAATCATTATATTACAACAACTTACGGATTTCTCATAAAATATATCATACGAATTCACTATTAATAATTCGAAATTTAAAAACTGAAACACAACTGGCGACAAATGACGTGTACACTTAAAAAATCGGGAAAAAGCATGTCGGGTCAGTGTAGGTTACATGTACTACATAATGGTCGAGGGCTCCGACGCCGTTACAACAAACAAATTTTCTATATTAAGTTTTTTGGTACTGTCTCAGGTGATTTTTAGTAGGTATAAAATAAATACTTTAGTCGCCTGTATCTCAAGAACCAATCAATTTACATACACTTTTTATTTTCAACCTTTTCGGCGTAATTTAAATGTATAACTATGCCAAATTACAGCTTTGCAGTACCAAGAGTCTCCGAGTTAAAGCGGACAGATGGACAGACGGACTTGACGAAACTATAAGGGTTCCTTGTTGGGCCCAACAATTCAGAAATTAAGTATTAATTTGACATACACGCATACATACAAAACTGTTAAACTTTTTATCCTATTTTGGGTTGACGTAATCATGTAAAAAACTTTTAAAACGAATAACATCGCTTGTAGTTTGTAATTTACACTTTAAAAATGAAAACGCTCCAATATAAGCATTGTAATTTATGATAAATTAAAGAGTGGTTGGTTGACCTTTCACCTTTCTTAAAATATTAATATTACAGACCAACAGTTTTGACACTAAAGGGTTTTAGTATACAAATATATTTACCAGCAGCTATCGATTCAGGTATTAGTTGATATGCCGGTTTTGCGATCCCCTTGTTAAATATTTTTAAAAACTTGGGAAACAGCTGTTCAACGTTTAACCTGTAATTTATACAAAAAAATATTGTAGTTTTAACTGTCAGGCTATGTTAACAAATTAAAAAAATCTGGGCGCTACAAACCAAGTATCCGAAGTGGCATTTCCAGCCAGCAGTTGAAGTAACGTTTCTCTTTCAGGGTTCCTCGTCCCGTTGACATACGCCTCTAAAGGCATCTCGCGGTGATCGTCTATCGTCGGAGGGTTCTGAGCATTGTTACTCGGTCGTGTTATAACGAACGTGAATCTTATCAAGAGCGACCCATCTAACCAAAAAAAAACAAAAAAAAAAACAATTAAAAAAATATTTGGTATTCTGAAAAGTGCTACTGAAAAACCTTGAATCCCAAACATTGAAAAAACAATTATTTACCCGCTATTTCAATAGCTTCCGTCAAAACATCTATACAGTAACCAGTATACTTAGAGATGGCCACATCGAAGATCAGGTGGTGACTATCGATACAACTTAATATGAAATAAAAATAAGGTTGGCAGTATGAACTACTCGGCAAAATTATACATACATACATAAATCACGCCTGTTTCCCAGAGGGGTACGTAGAGACCACTTCTTTCGACCTGCTACGATCCTGACAAAGCTCTTTCGCTTCTTCCACATTCATACATCGAGTCATGCATGCACGTCGGTTTCGGGTAAGTACCCGAAACCGACGTGCATGCATGACTGTAAGACTGTACTGATCTTAAGTAAGATTCGGCCCTTTTCCAGTATTTCCCCGATTTGATTAAAAAAAGTACGCCTAGGGCGCCCCCTTCCGACCCTTCCACTCACTTTAGCACTGTAAATTTCTTTCGTCAATCTTTTTTCATCCATCCTTTCCAAATGACCGAACCATCAAAGCCTGCCCTTTTCAATTTAAACAAAATAATAATAATAATTTAAGCAAAATTATAAAGAGTAGCAAATAGCTTAAGGTTCCCATGTTGTGTACGAGTGAGGCAAGGATGAAACGGAGTGTAAACTGACTGGAGGCGGCCTCGCGCTCGAGGCGGTCGAGCTCCGGCGGCGAGATCTCCCACTTCATGGTGGAGTTGGGGTTGATGACGATGACAGCCACGTCGTTGTACATGTAGTTGGACAAGAACGTCTGCGCCGTGCGGTCGCGTGAGTACTGGTTGCTCAGCTGCGTGTAGTCTTGCGCGCTGAAACTGCCGACAAATATGCAAGTATTACAAATATAGCTCAAATAATGTTGTTTCGTTGTATATTTACGATAACATACCAGCGCTTAAAATTGTATACTTACACTTCAATGTTATGCGATTGCGCCGACATCTGGTAAACTGGTAGGAAGGGTCCAATACGTATCTTGACGGTCACGTCCGTCGGAGGATTTGGCTGTCCGACCTGCGTAATCAATAAAATATATTAATGACCATCCTTAACTACGAGTAGTAACAGGCATAAGTGTTTAGTTTTATTTCCAAACGGCAGTGTACAGTAAACGCCATACTCAATCGTCCACCGAGGAACCAACGTAGGCGACATAAAGGTTAGGCATGGGCAATTCCATGGCAAAGAGTGGCGTATGTTACCAATTTCTAGCATTCTGCTTGTTTTTTAGTTCTATTACAAAAAGTGTTTAAATTGATATCTAGAATAATATTAGCATTATAAGTTTAAAAAAACACGCATTTATATAGTAACTTTCGTCACATTATCGTGGAATTACCCGCAAGATGTTTACGTGGTCAACAGCTAGTAACCTCAGTTTGCTCTCTTAGCTTAACTACAGTAAAAATATCGTATTGTGCACGGGTAGATGGTTAGGCATGGCTTTGATTGTACGAAATAGCAAATGACTTACAGAGTCCCCAAAAGCGAAGAAGACGAGCGGGAACCAGATGATCGCGATGACGAACGCGAGCACGCTCCCGCCCAGGAAGTACTTGACTGTCGTCGACTTCTTTAAGCCGCGTGGCTGAGGGTACTCGTCCTCTATGTGGCGAGAACACTGCAAAAGAAAACAAGAAGATTGTATGCCAAAGGCATAAAGCAGAGGATTTTATCCAAGGCATTGACATTTATGCTGGGGACAAAATCAAACGACGTTCCACCGACTTTTTTCCTATATTTTTTTAATTGCACTCCTAAACAAGCATAGCCGTAGATGATAAAGCCAACAGGCGCAACCGATATGCTTACATCCTAACGGCCGAATCCTATATTGAAACCGCGGATAGATAAGGCTTACTTCGGGTTGAAATTTGACATTTGCCCATACAAAATGTGTCAAATTTTAATCCGAAGTAAGCCTTATCTATCCGAATATAGGGTTCGGCCGTTAGAGTATAATGTAGAAAAAAGTATTTCAAGATGGTAGGACAACATTTAAAGGTTGCACAAATCCAACACTGATAACAGATTGAACATTAAATGTTTATTGTTTTTACAAAAGCGTCAAACAATAACTAACTTTCCTGACGACTTTTATCAAAGGCTAATGATAAAGTTCATTATCTGTTTTTAGTCTGTTGCGGTTTTGGTGACTTGCATAGGGAATCAGGAAAATGGATTCCGAAAGTTGTCAAACTGAGCAAAGCCCAAATAAAAAAAAAACTGGTCTGGTCCAGAGATTCAATCAGTCATTTATAACTCTAGCATGCACCCGGACCGGTGGGCTAGAATGGCCAACAAATGGGTGCCGCAAAATAGGCGACCGAATAGGTACTCATGGAGATCCAGGGGAGAGGCAGCGGCAGTGGGACACTCATATAGGCTAGCTACAAAGAAAGGAATTTTTAATAACAAAAACAATTTTTAATAATCGCGCTAAGAACAGGTGAAAAAAAATCCTTTAGTTAACAACAAAGGTGCGGAATCATAACTGGTGGAAATAGTATCATTAAGATTGAGGTAGTTGATCTCTCGTTGAAAGTTTACCTTTAGAAGGAAGACACTGGCGAATATGTCTTCCATCTTGAGCCAGTCCATTAACGTCATGGATGTGTCCGTCCATATCCAGTCCATGAGCGTGCGCAGCTCGAACACGAATGGAACCGCCATAAAACTGTAACATATTGTGAACGTGACGTCTTATTCGTGCATAAGAGCATTAAGGGACGCTAGCGACGTCAACATTGCTCTGTACCATTCTACATCTCAGAAACATCGCACTAGCAAGAAGGTAAAGTCTATAAATAAAATATAATGTTCAAAAGGGGCCTAACTTTATAAAAATGTGATCAGCGTCGATAAGAGTGGCGAGACTCTATAAACTAAAGCAACTACACCACACACCATATTAACTCAACTTTTACTCGATTTAGTTTTTTTTATTATTTGGAGGAGGTTTCGGCGTCGACTCTGTACATTGCGAAAGACAAAGTGGCAGTTCTTTTTTTATAAATATGCAAGAAAAAAATCTCTATCTTTTCAGAACATAATTGAATCATTATGTTCTGAAATCAACGGCTGTTATAATATATGTATGTATGTATGTAAGTTTATTGGTAAAAAGTAGTATTTTACATGTCACGTTTACAATGCTTAACTAAGTTACACTTATTTATTTTTATTTGGATTACATTTCAAGTCACGTTTATGATATTATTATTTATATACATTTCAAATCAAATTACATTATTAAAACATGTTCTTAAGTTGCCTTATAATTTTAAAAAATATTTAATAATGATTATTTATTTATTTATTTATTTATTCAAACCATTTTGTTTACAGCCTTACAGTTAAACCAAGACGCTGTACAATTCAGTAAAAAATAATAATTAAAAAACTTAATATATTAGCTAAACTACAAAAATAAAAGAAAAACTAAACTTTCAGACACAAATGCCACTGCCATCCATCGCCTCACAATACCTCAGGCACTCACGACATACACTTCGCCATCGGCTCGCAAATAAATCGCATTCAGGCGCTGATGACAGAAGCGAATTAAGCAGCGTCAGTGCTCGGGTAATCGGGGAATTTTGGTGCGACACGGTGCGTGCCCTAGGAGCTGATAGGAGATTGGAAGTCCGCGCTCTGAGAAAGTTCTTAGGCACAAAAGGAACGGCCAACCTAACAAAACGAGCAACCAGTTCGGAACAATCCGTATCACCACGCAGTACGCTGCAGGCCGCAGTGATTAGGTTGTTATTACGCCTCACTTCCAGGGAATTAAAGCCAAGAGTGCCTAGTAGAAACTTGGTGGGATATAAAAAAGGGTAATAACGATAAATTCTTTTATACAGAAACCTTAAAAAAGTTTTCTGAACTTTTTCTATGAGTAAAGAGTAAGTAGATTCATAGGGGTTCCAAATAATCGATGCCGCTTCAAGTTTACTTCTTATAAGAGATGTGTAGAGCAGTTTAATGGCTGTTTGATCATTAAAATCGCGTGCATTCCTTGTGATAAAACCTAGCTTTTTAAAACACTCTGTGGCTAAATTCCTGGCATGATCATGAAATGTAAGTCTGGTGTCAAAAATAACACCAAGATCCTTGACGGTCGAAACGCGCCTCAAAATTTGCGATCCTAACAAGTACTGGGTATGCATAGGTGCCTCAGCACGACTATATGTCATGACGCAACATTTGTCTACATTAAAATGTAATTTGTTTGCGATACTCCATCGGTAAACAGCATTGATGTCATCCTGCAACGGCTCGCAGCTAGCCCCTTTCTTCACACCAAATACGAGTTTTAGATCGTCTGCATACAGTAAACAGGTAGCATGCTTTATAGTACTCTCGATATCATTGATCATGACACTGAACAGCAGCGGGCCTAAGATAGAGCCTTGACTGACACCGGATAAGGTTGGATACGGTGATGATACATAGCATCCATGCCTCACGAATTGTTGCCTATTGCGTAGGTAGCTAGCAAACAACCGAAGAAGTTTTGGCGCGAACCCTATGTGACAGAGTTTATTAAGAAGTGTATCGTTATCGATGCGATCAAAAGCCTTTCTAAAATCGAAATAGATGACATCAACTTGCTGACCTTTATCCAGATTTTGCGAGATGACATCAACAACTGTTAGAAGGTTGGTACTGACTGAACGGTTAGCTCTAAAGCCATGCTGTGTGTCGCTCATAAAAGGCTTTAGCTGCTTAGTTACTAATCTGTGAAGTACTGACTCGAAAAGTTTAGCTAAAGTAGATAAAATAGCTATTGGGCGATAATTTTCAATGCAAGAGGTATCACTGGTTTTGGGGATAGGTGTCACTCTTGACAGCTTCCATTTCTCCGGATATTTACCACTACGAAGTGCAACGTTAAAGATGTGACAGATCGGATGGACGAAGAAGTCTCTACAGCCTTTTATTATATATGCAGGAACATTATCTGGCCCTACAGAACTCCTAGGTCTCAGTCGTCTAATGGCAACTAATATGTCGTAGGGGGTTACCGTATGAATGTTGACATAGTTTGATGAACAAGATAGGTCGCATTTAATAGCAGCATTATGATCAAGTACAGGCACATCAGGCAAAAAAACGCCGGAGAAAAAGTTAGCAAAAGCAGCAGCCGCATCAAGACCGGTGTACTTTTTTCTCTCGTACAGAACAGAAGATTCAAAACCGCCCTTCGATTTTAAGCTACCTATATGCTGCCAAAATAAACGGGGGTTGTAACATACCTTAGCCTGCAGGTCGTTTATGTACGCGTCATAGGCCTTAACCATACGTTTTTTTATGTCTCCACGCAGTCTAGCGAATTGATCATATAAAAGTCTGCATCTGCCTCGCTTCCATTCCCGGTGGAGCTTTGCCTTTTCAGTTATATCTCTAATCAAATCGGCACTAAACCATACGGGATATCGCTTACAAGGTTTTTTGGAGCGAACCTTTTTAGGTATGGCAATGTTAAAAATACTATATATAATTTTGTAGAAAGCCGCAACTGAAATATCAATGTCCTGCGCCTGGAGAACCTCATGCCATGACACTTCGGATATGAGATCATATAGAAGTTCAAAATCAGCCTTACCAAAATTCCAATCCTGATGAAGATCTACATTGCTGGGATCAATGGTATCGGAAAGATGCCCAGAGGCCCAGTCAAAACAGATGAGGATATCTAGCGGTGGATGATAAGCATCTCGTTTCGGGACCAGTCCACCCCCCTCACATTCATTGATTCCGGCAATATGGACGCGTTCCGTCACCAGCACCACATCTAACTTACCCCCATATGCATTCTGCACCTCGTTCATATCATTTAAACCACACACATTCAAAAAATAACAATAATAATTCAAAATATTTTGAGAGGTGTAAGTTGGATTTAAATTAAGATCGCCAACAATTATTGCGACTTCTCTCAGGGATTCGATCACTGATTCGACTTTTTGAAACCATTGCTTATAAGTACTGTCCCTGGCGCGAGGGTGGATGTATACTACACACACGTGAAAAACAGTGTATTCAGTAGTAAGTGTCACCCAAAGATCTTCGCCGTCTGGTGTTTCCAAGTCTTTCCGCCTTCGCATAGTGATACCTGGGCGACAGGCCAACAACACGCCCCCGCCGCGTGTACCATAGGCGCGATCACGCCGTGTCATACTCCAGTCACCGCTCACTACTTCAGAGTCTTCGACAGATTCTGTGAGGAAAGATTCAGTGACGGCAACGATATCACAACCCGGAGTAACAAAATTCTGCCTGAAGTGTTTTAACTTGGTGTTCAGGCCCCTGACATTCTGATAAATAATATGCACGGGCGCTTTAGATGCTGTTTTTTTACCGTTATATAGGCTTTGGCTTGTCACTTGCTGGGCGTGAACGAAATAACCATTCTTTTACCCGAGCGTTGCACGGCCAAACATCTGCTGATAAGCATACATCAAAGCAAGCCACTGGGACACCGATTTTAAAAGATTTGTAGTCGCCCTTTGCTTTGAGTTCTTCAACAGTGCAAGTTCCGCCGGGGCACAGGTTTTGTAGGTACGCACGAATTTCGTCGGCACCAGACAGCATGTTCCATAAATGTAGATGTTTCCGCTGCTCCACCGCCCGTAACTGTGTTACCTCGGGTCCAGCGGTACATCTAACAGAACTATACCGTCCTGCTTTTCTAGTTGGTACAATCTTAAATCTATCAGTATCCGAAGTGTCTTTGTCCTTAAGGTGATGTGCCGAGACAGCATTGCTATAAGTCTGGTTACACGGCATGTCGGCGGGAGCAGGGTTAGCTGGTTCAGTTGTTTCGGGAAACTTAGGCAGCTCGTGTTCCTTGTGAGTATCCGATGTCACGTCGTGGACATTGTCCGGCTCGACTGATCCTACAGAAACTATTTTATTCTGTCCTTGGGTCTTCTCCTTTAGTTGACGTCTTGACTTGGACTTACTTACGTCATCTTTCGAGGGAATCTGGCGTTTAGAAATAATTACCTTCAAATCGGCTATCTCGTGATTTTGCGATATTAGTTTCTCCTCGCATTCTTCTAGCTTTTTAAATAACGACGATGTCGTTGAAGAATATTGATATTTTAATTCTTGAATGTCCTGTTTTAAAGTTGTGAGGTTACAGATCTCCTTTCGCAGCTCACGTACTTCCGTAAGTAAGAGACAAAAATCCGATTCGTCTTTAGCTTTATTTGTCGGCGGCTGACGAGATCCCCGAAATAATGTGATATTATCAGATGGTGTATAGGTGGTATTTAGGCAACCCGTAGAAGCCCGTATTGGAGTGTTGGTGTTGCCTAGTTTCGGAAGAGAGCATTTACATGTTGGACATACCCAGTCTTTCTTGACCTTCTGCGAGAAATTATTAAAGGCCTCACCTGATATTTGTAGGCATCCGAGGTCGTACACCGCCAAGCACTTGGAGCATTTCATATAATCAGATGTACTAATCTTTCCTCCGCAACCATTGCAATTGGGCGGTGGCATCGTTCGTATTCGATGCTCCGACACGGCGCGGCGCGCACTTTTCTCTCGTGTGGCGGGTGGATGGCGAAGCGCGGCCCGCGCGAGCGTTATCGCTGCGACTATGACTCACCGCTGCTAGCGAGTCGTGGTTCAATCCAGTTAATATTTAAAATACTTTTGCTCACCGTACTTCAGCCCGTGATTGTATTTTAATTCTGTTTTCAACACAACATCGTCCATGTAAAGCTCTTGTCAAAAACACCAAACACAACAATTGGGATAAGTTTTACATGGGTAAAACCATAAAAATAAATTAAGCGAAAAAAATAACGATCCGTGCTCTACGATCGCGAGCGCACCTGTGTGCGCTCGCGATTATTATATCTTTTCACACTACAATTATTTAATCCCCTCTCGTTATAAAACCTTCTATTGTGTAGCACGCTAGATAGTAGCAGGGGTTTTTAGTCTACGTGCAAATATGCGTCACTGGCTGAGCGAACCAACTGAACAGGGAGAGAAGTATATTCAGGGGTATATTCTGAGACCCATGACACCGAGCGACTTACGAGTCTTAGCGAGTCTATACCTCGAGACTATCAGATGGTTTTGCCTGCGAGTACTTCTGCTGAAGGATTGCGCATGCATCCTGTAGTCGTGGAGGTTCGCCCTTACGTGTAAACCGGTCCCCAAAGGTCTACGCCTTGAATAAGTATAGAATGGGAGTAGACATAATAAGCTTTTTTAATATTTTCAACTGTTAAGCTAGGTTAAGCCACGTGAGGCCTGCGTCGATGTCATGATTGTGTGGTCTTACCATCTGAAGAAGACCATGTTCAGGAAACGGTAGGACTTGCAGAGGAAGTTGCCGATGATGCGGCGCGGGTAGCCGCAGCGGATCTGATGCGCCGACAGAAGCAGGTACAGGCATTTCACCATGTACCACACCGGAGGGGGCAGGCGCGCATTAAACGTCCTGAATACAAAATGTTATTGCTACATTCCGGCCTTCATTCCGCATTGTATAAGCCCATCATGCTTCTATATTGTAATGATATTATTAGCAAAGAAACCTTTGCTTGAAACATGGCAACGGCAATACTATTGCTAGTAATCGACATAACTGTCGAAACTCACCTTTCTGTTATAGAGGGTAACACAAAGAACATCCATATGTGGACGCCGATAATAAGCGCGTACTGGAACAATATTTTCCCGAGGATGTATTTGCGCAGGTAAAGGGCGCGGTCCACGACGATGAGGACGAATTGCAGGATCAGCATCACCAGGAAGGGGATAGGCACTTTGTTTTCCTCTAGATAAGCTTGCACGCCGCCATCGCCTTGATGCGTCTATATAGGAATAACAATAGGAATAATTCAAACTATATAAATCCATAAATAAATAAACATCTGAGAGAATCTCACACCAATTGACTTGTCCCCAACTTAGCTCTAGGCTTGTACTATGGGTACTAGACAAAGATATAAAAAGGCTCGGAATCAAATACTCGCGCTCATTACACGAATATTTGACCATACCGGGAATCGAACCAGGGACCGCTAAGTTCGTAGGCAGGGTCACTACCAACTAGAACAACGCGTCGTCAAATCATAATAAATTGTATGATATTTTACAAAAGAGACGATGTTACGTCGTAGGCCGAACGTCGTCGAATAAATCTGCATAATGGATATTTAAATGACGCGACATAATAGTCGCGAAATTATCGTGGACGGGGCGGGTTCTGCTTTCGTTACGTACGCGACGCCGCTGACCCGACCAGTTTATAATCCGTGACTTCTAGACAAATGTAGTCACCTTCACGTTTTGCAGATCCCCGCTCAGTTCGATGTTTTATGAAACTATGCTCCAACCTTTTACTATTGCTAGATTTTTAAAACGTCATGTTATATTTGGACAGACTGACCCCGAAAGCCGCGAAGCCGAATATAACGACGAGGAAGTTGAAGAAATCGCAGAGGAACATGTACGCGTACACGTCGGCCGTGACGCGCGCGCCGGGCGCCAGCATGCACATGAAGAACTGCTTCGTGGGCCGCAAGTAGCGCTTCACACTGTAACCACCAAGTACTTATATACGAGATTAATGAGACAATACACATTATAAATGTTAATAAAACTCTAGTCGAAACTCAAGCGCATGTCCCAGAGCAGATAACTGATAAATAGAGTTGGGACCCTTGTTGGCAAATATGGGTTCAAGAATTCATAGAGTCGCTATTTCCTAATTATTATACATATACCACTTTGATTTTGACGTTCAGTATTATCATATTTATAATTATTTAATTGATTTAATAGCTGAACCACTTTAAAAAGACTAGTATGGAGGGTATCTCTCGATATGAAAGCGTAAAAAACAAACATAATATTAGTAGGTATGGATAAATCGAACCAAAAATGTCTTTAGTAATTTAGCAGTTTATTTCGAAATATGACAATACTGAAGGTCAAAATCAAGTTGTTATGTATATAATGAACCACGATTTGCCACCAAAATCCTAACTCTACTGATAAATCTTGTTTCGGTCATCCGTTTATGTCATAACTTGACTAGGTGACTCGGCTGGAACGCGGCAAGCTTGCAAAGCTTTTAAGTAAAAAAAGGTAATTTAAGTCTATCTATCTGTATGGGCTCTAGGCGATGACAAACATGACATACACACATACACAGAACTCTTCTTTGGATCAGGCGTTTAAAAATCGTGGGTCATGCGGACTGACGCGCGTGTCCAATCACACCACCATGTGTGCCTGTTGCCTATGAATACTCAATCATAGTCGCTTTATTACAATAGTTGGCGACTGAGCGAAATGCGCAAGAGTTAAATAAAAAGAAACGTTAAATGACACTTACCTGAGCAATAGGACTCTATGAATATTTCCATATTTATCCTCCAGTGAAGTCGAAACTGCGATGATCGGTTCTTCATCGTCGTTTACTCTGAAAACAGACAATTTCTTACTCTACAAGTGTACACAGTTATGTACTAAATAATCGCAAAAATATACACAGGAGAGTTTACACGTCTCAACGCATTCGCCGCCGTCCACTTTAAGGAATAGGTTGAAAACAGACTTATTACGTTTTTTTACAAGCTTTTATATAACTTGCACTGTTCGTATGAATAAAAGTCGTCCGCTTCAAAATTTGCCAGTCAATGGAATTAAATTTGGATGTCATTACATAAACACGATGACAATATTATGGTATATAAGAGCTGATCTGATGAAGTAGTCGGAAGGTGGCGACAGAGGGTCTACGCTATTCTTAAAACTTAGAACTCATTAGTTTAGTCTTGATAAGTAAATTAGCAAACAATGACAATGCAAAAAAAGTACAGTCGGCAACAAAAGCTTATATAATTTAATATTTATAGGTTTTCCCACGAAAGCCTAAAGCGATTTAGGTATAAATGAATGATTGAAAATGTTACTTGTAATGGTCGTCGCCCGGCGCGTTGGAGGGCCCGGGCTCGGGTTCGCCGGGGGGCTGCGCCGACTTATTCTCCTGTTCACGCTGTTCCTCTTCGCTGAAATATAACAAACAAAGCCAACATAATTTCACTAATCCAATCATGGCCGAGCGTTAAGGTTGATGTTGATGCTTGAATCAGTTCTCAGACTAAACATATTTTTAGAATAAACCAGGGATATTAAAATCGTATCTAAGCTCAGCAACAGAGAATTTTATTTGTGAATCGGATTTATAATCCAGATAAATAAAGTCTGGCTACTTCATCATCATAGAAAGGATTTGCGTAAACCACAATGGTACTCTTCTCATGTATACTCTGATATAAGTGATATAACGCTTAAGTTAAGACCTAACTCTTAGTCTACGTCAAATCACGATCTAAACTACAGACTCTAAATACTTAAACGACTATATTTACTTACAATCGAGTACAACTCATCAATAGGAACCAACTACAAGCTAAAGTATACTACTCAAATATGTATAGGTATTAGGTATCTCAGGTAGGTATCCGTACATAAACTCTAAACAACTTATTTTAAATGCATAATTTACATTACATAAAACTTTATTACATACTACTTACACTTTATTGGCATATTAAGATATTTATTTACAATATAATACTGACTAATAACCAGTGATCGGAATAGGTAGAGCTTATTTGCCTAAACTTGACGCGTGTTCATTGATGCGTGAGTGAGATGGAAATACATTATCTCTACCTATTCCTATTCCGACTCTACCTATTCCGATCACTGCTAATAACACCGGAGACCTTTTGCCTTAAATAAGAAATAGGGCGCATATGTTTAAATTACTGGTCATGATGAATGTAACACAACCTATTATAGTTACCTATTCTATCCTAGGTATGTTAAACCAGGATCATGTGTTAATATGGGACCGATTCTGATGCTCGTTCCTAATGTTTAAATAATGCTAACGTTACATACAAACATTCAAAATGTGTCAAATCTTACCTTGAAATAACTAAATACATATGTCCGCTGTTTGAATATTGAAAAGCAGCGCAAGTCGAATTCACAAAACAGTAACCATTAAAGTAGCAAATGCGCCCTTTTAACTTAGAAGAGAATGTTAATTGTAATATAGTCGGCGTGTTGATACCGTAGCGTGGAGAGCCTTGAGCCGGAGTCGCTGGATCCGCCGAACTCGTCGGGGCGCGCCTGCATGAGGTTCCAGGCCAGGCGCGCCGCGCGCGGGTCCGAGCGCGCGGTGCCCAGCTCGGCCACGGCCAAGTCCAGCGCGTGCTGCACGCGCCGCCAGCGGTCCGCCAGCCAGTGACGACTGTCTGATCCGACACCGCACAATGTACTAACCTACTCACTCTCCGACCTCTAAGCCGGCCCTACCCGATGTTACCGACTTCATGACCGCGAGGGTCAGGTTCTCACCCTACCGACTGCACCACGTGAAACGGTTATACACCTTAAGAGGCCACATATGCTTAAGTCGGTATTGTTACACGAGCTGGATCTTAATAACTATATCCGTTATTTGGATATATTAAACATGATCATTTTCCCTTGAAACTGTTAACGTGAAAACATAATTAGGTTGAATTGCAAAAATATTGTACATAGTTAAGGACCTAATTGATGTCAAAGTTTAATTGAAACAAATTTTTTTTTTTTAGATTTTGATTAGTTAATAGACTTAGATTAACCATACAATAGTATACAATTCAATAGTATGGTTAATCTAACGAAGATTAACCATACTATTGTATGACTAATTTTCGTTACACAAAGGAACAATAATTTGTTTCAATTAAACTTTGACATCAATTAGGTCCTTAACTATGTACAATATTTTTGCAATTCACCCATTAGGAACAAAAACCTCTATAGATTTATTTTTCAAACATGACACTTTTTTCGCATGTTTTTGGATGAATCTTTGAAACCTTACGACCTTTAACGATAATTTTTGGTTTAATAGTTTAGTACTTTATAACTTCTTAATCCTGGTTAACCATTTTTTCTATAAATGTTGTGAATGTAATCCAAACAACAATTATTAATTTGAGGTTGCAATCAAGGCGCACGCCAACCGCCTCCACCTCCCGTTCCTCGCGCGGAAGCAAATAAAGCCATCCCTTTTGATTCTTGTGTGGGCGTGGCAATATAATATGTGGCCTCTCACAGTTTTTGCAACATAGCTTGGTGCGGCTGACACATAATTATCTGTCAGCTATTATTACAACAGTATTTAATATGGATTTAAATATCGATAAAGTTATATTTCTCCTTCCAACAAATCCGGACATTAGAATGTCGGACCACGCTCAGTACGCTACTCTGAAGCCGTTAATACAAAAATAAAAGTGCACCAGTACAAGATTATTACTATACTCGTACTTACAAGTAAGATTTAGATAAAGTTATAATAATAAGCTGTCACAGGGATCATCCAAGACTTCCTGAACTAAACTTAAAAGCATATGACAAATAAAGTACATACATTAAATTTGAATGTTACTGATACAAAAAAAGGTCTAATCTACGCTGTCAAAACAAGGTAGTTGAACGATAGTGCATCTTTATCGTTAATTAAGTTATACAACACCAGGCGGATGGCATTTTATACATACTTAAGTTAGAAGAATAAAGACATGGGTTCTTGGTCAGTTTGACGATGTAGAACGAATTTACGTTACTTACTCTTTTAGAACATATTATACCAAAATATCTCAAAGAATGTCTCGTTCGTTCTGCAGAAAGTAAACATAATATATATTAAAAAAGGGTTGGTGGCAAGCAACACTCACGGGCCAATCTTGTCGTGTATCTTCAAGTATTTCTTGCCCACCTCCTCCAGTTCACCCTCCACTATCAACTGCGTGTCTTCCTCTGAGAGAGGGAACTCCATGTCTTTCCGAAGATCGCTCTCGGCTGAAGATTCCTTCCATAACCCTAGGGACTTCAGCATGAATCTGGAGATTTAGGTAAATGTTTTATTATTTATTTGATTTTAAAATATGATGTAGCTTCAATGTAAGCTTTGGCAATGTAAGTTTAAAGTGTAAGTTTAAGCAATGTAAGCTTCAATGTAAGTGTTAAGGTAACACTATTTTAAAATCAAATAGTGTTTAGAAGCTTAGTCGGACGAGTTAGTGCGCAATAGTAGATTGTTCAACAAGGGACTAAAGTAAACCATTACTTCACGAGATATTTATCCACCCAAGCAAAGCAAGCAAGTTTGAAAGGCTTTTCAGTCTCGAGTTAAACACGCCACTTTTCACTTCGATTGCGGGTAAAATAAATCTTAAATACTAGTAACTGGTTCAAAGGCAATCCCCTAGAAATGTCGAAACTCATTTCATCGAATGAGTCGTTTCAACGAATTTCATTTAATCAAAAGCTACTTTTTTCTGAAATCTTATTGTTTTTAGGTTATCTTAAGCATAGGTTACGTACGTTACGTTAGTCTAGACCTGTAACCACCAAAAAATTATAGCTTCTGCACGTGGAAATGCCTGTCGATGAAATGAAAATTCGGCGATGTAAACCATTCGATATAATATGAGCGTCGACATTTCAAGGATAAACCGTTACAAGAGGCGCGGCGGAAGATATTTTTAATTTTATTTTTTATACTTATTTCTCATTTTTCAACTCTGTGAAGAAAGAAAACAGCAGCATCATTATGATTAATGTATGCGGTGATGTTACGTCTACAGTCGTATTCTTTACAAACTTTATTGAACTTCATTTGTATGTTAGTCTGTTTGTTCGGGTCACATTTCGCAAGACAACTTTGAACCAGTTTACTCTAAAACAAAATAAAAACAAAAAACTTCTGCCGCGCCTCTCGTAACTTTTCGTCGGTAACATATTAAAAAATAAACTGTACGCAGGAACTCTGCCCAAGGTTTTTCCTTATACCTTTGTCGTACAGCCGATTGTTGTGAAATAGTTAAAAGTTAACCAATTTAAGATTAAATAAATAAATAAATTTAGGCGCCTTCAATTCAATTTGGCAGCTCACGCCTCCCCTCAAGGTTGAAAACTTGCATTTTTACCCTATCTTCACTACAAAAAACCATGCTTATGTCCAAGTACGGCGGTAAATCACCAGCTAACTTAAATGCAAGATTTGGAACCAAATTCCTGTTCTTTTTTAATCGAACACGCGGAGTTAGAATTGGCGGATTTTGGACCGGATGCCTTAATTAGAACGGTAAGATTCAATTGGAGTTTATGTACGTTTACGTTTCTCATCTCATTATCCGATAAATTTTAACACATTCACTGCCAGGGGGCGTGGCCTAGGAACAAACTTGTATGACAGTGAACGCATATATGCGTCCGTGGCAGTGAATGCGATTATTACGAAATGCTTAGTATTACAACTATGTTATACTGCGTCGTCTTGCCAAAAGCGAACTAGTTAAAACAATACTGACCTGTGTAAGAAAATTATAAGAAGCAGCAGTAGGTCGTAGAGGGCGTAGTTGGACTTCCGCTCGATGCCGATGATGCGCGGCGCTGTGAACGGCATGTTCTCTGGAATCGCTATCTGGTTCCACGGTAAAATCTCGAACTGGAACATGCTCTTCAACAGGACGATCACCTGCAATAAAACATCAAGAATCACTTTATCATTTGTTATCTAAATATATAAAACTGTACCTACCGTGACAGAACGCACAGCTGAAACCGCTGGACCTAGGGACTTTATATTTGAAGGGAATATTCCTCGGATATCATAGGGGAGCACTAAGAAAGGATATTTGGAAATTCATCCCCTAGGGGTTTAAAATAGGGGGAGTAGCGGGAAACGAATTCAACGCGTACGAAGTCGCGGGCGTCCCCTAGTAACGAAAGAGTATGTCTATAATATTATATTATACGCACCAACGCATTTTTCAAGAAGCTTTTTGATATCCGACTGAATCCCAATCATTCCTTTAGGAACGTTTAAAGTAATCGGGCCATCTTTTCCGTTATTATTACTGACGAACAGAGTCATTAGCGCCGTCTTGCAAGTAATGGCTTCGTTATTTTCATCCTCCTTAAACTTCTTCATCTCCCTTCTTCCAATTTTGAACTTTTCCCCTCGTTACTGCGGCCGGTACGAGGTCGTCATTCGACTTTACTATTCTTATAGAGTATACATTGGTATCCGTAACAAGCATATGTAATTAAAAATAATTTACCTCTGTGTACGCAATTAAAGTGACCCAGAAAGTTTTGGTCGGTCGTGGTATCGTTAGAGTGCCCCATAAGAACACCATCAACGGTAACGGTATCGATAAAATCGTCGCTGATTGGATCTGTAAAACACAACGTTTCCACTGATAAAACAAACAAAACAATGTATTGTATCGATAAAACTGTTTTTTTTTTATATAACAAAGAATTGTGCAAGTACACGAGACGCATTATGAAGATACCATGATGCCACACAGCCGGCACAAATGGATTAAGACAATGGGACCGAATGAAAGTACACGTATATTAAGAAAATAAAATGTTTACTAATAACCAAAAAAAGAGATGATTACAAATTGAAATGATGCTAAAGTTAGTTCAGATAATGGTAAACGAAAGTGGGAAAAGCACACGAGTATCGTCCCATGATCTTAGGTCACGTGGTACTATCAATGCCAAGAGAGGTCAAAATATAATCATAACCATCTTTATAAACCATAATAGGTACATATGTATAGGGGGTAATATAATATGTATTGGTATTTTCGGGAATAGCCTATACAAAATCAGTTCCGAAAGTACCAGGAGTACCAGCCTAAGATATAGGCACTCCAAAGGATCACCACTCCACTACTGTTGGTTATCCTATGATCTTCGCGATATGTTGGCCAAACATAACTATAATAACCTGGTTAATGAACACCATGATGTAGCAGACGATGTCGGTGTGTGCCACCACAGTGTAGAAGACCGCATAGGCGAGGTGCACGAACGGGCTGCGGTCCTGCTTGAACATAGAGTCCTCTTGCTCTTCCAGAATCGTCAGGTCCTTGCTGCAATATCACAACACCATCCACGTTATCGACCGGGTTTTACTCAAAAATAAGTCAACGCTACGATAACTGTCTCTTTCCCTCGATATAGTTACGAATGGCGAGCGAAAGAGACGAGACATCCTTCGTTAGTGCTTTGGAGTAACCACCCAGGGTCACAGTCGTGATGTAAGCTTAAGGAGTGCTATTGGTAATTGAAAGTGGAATTTCATAATACGAATTGGGTAAGGAATATTAACGTGTGTTGTGTTAGTGGTATTTAAAAGAGCGTCCCTCACTAAGAGCATTCGCGTCTAAAGGCGCGTCCTCACTGAGAGCATTCGCGTGTAAATCGGCGTTTGATATTCAAGTGGTGTAACCACAGAACTATATCGAGATAGAAGGAAAGAGTTCGTTGTTTTATATGAGAACCGAGCGTGTAACATTTTGCGTAGGCACTTTGACGTCACGCGAGTCTTTTAGTGATGTGTACAACATACACAAAATCGTTTCTAATCTGTGGTGTCATCGATCGCAAGTCGCAACGGAAGAGCGTCAGCAATGCCACTAGGGAAAGTATTTTATTTACTTTTCGACGGTTTTTTTCCTTCAAGCGTTAAATTTGTTTGTCTTTTTCTTTTATCATTTGCCTTGCGATATTCAATTGGTTCATAATTTTTTTCTTCTTTGGTGTATGAATTAAAGTTTCGTCTGATGTGGATGGTTCATTAATATTCTGTAAGTGTAACATATGTTGAAATATAATAATGCAAAACTACTAATTACACAAATTTTAAAACAAATTAGTATGTCATCATTTTATAGTAAAATCACTTTTTCCAGCTTTCTTTTCCTTGGCGTGGTCTTGATAGAGTCCTTCTCTAAAGAAGGTGATCCTTTTATCTGTAGCATAAAAAATACTATGTCTGTAGCATAAAGCGCGCGTGAGCAAAGAAGTGAGCGGAGAACAATTCCGGCTGTGTTTTGTAGGAAACCAGTTTTATCGACCCGTTGCTTCTATCCATCTATTTTTTATAATAGGATCTTTTGGAAAACTGGAACAAAATTGCAAAATATACTTAATTATTATCCTTTTGGCAAAAATATTTCATTTTGACTACTACTTCATCTCACGGCTACATAATAGTAAAAAAAACATTTTTGGGACAAGTTTTTGCTGCCGACTGTACTTTTTTTTGCAAAATCTTTATCTGCTTATCGAGACAAAACTATTGAGTCCTAACACGGTGGGTCTACGTTAAGAATAGCGGAGATCCTGTCGCCACCTTCCATCATCAGATCATCTCTTAGATACCATAATATTGCATTGTCATTGAGTTTACATATATGGTCCAAATTTCAGCCCATTCCGTTAACGGGAAGTGGGTCAAATTTAATTTGCAAGATTTGACCCATACATACATACATACTTACATACGCATATACATACATTGCAAGTGAAATAAACGCTTGTAAAAATAATTATCATTTTTTCTGTTTTCAAAATTTATTTTAATCGACTAAGAAATCGGCATTGAGAATCGCCGGGTACAACACTTTATCTTACTTTTGACAGAAAAATGAGAAATCAACCTTGAACGCGTCTCGACAAGTGCTCGACAGTTTGGATTGGTTTATTTTCTTTGCTGGTTTTCAATGCATGCCAAGTCTGGCGCGTCAAATTAAAGCCGCAATGGAAAAGTAGCAGTAGACACGGACTCGCCCGTTACTGTTTATATGAAATTAATACTATGCAACAAAATAAATTGTTTTATAAATAATAACGGATATTTTAGGGAAAAGAGTACTTACCTATGAAAAGAAATATCTTGATTCACAGCTCCTACTTTTTTGGTGGTGTTTAAACAGTTTATTATCGAGCAACAGGGCATTTTGTTTTTATATTCGAACGTCACACACGGAAAGCGGTCGAGAGCGGACTGAGCATCGCGGCGAGCAATGCAGTCCTAAGAACCTCTTTTCGGCACGCGAGGTACATACACTCTTTCCTTCTATCTCGATATAGTTCTGTGGGTGTAACGCTCGGCACAACGTCCACACTACTCGAATATTACACGCGATTGCTCTCAACGGGGACGCTCCATAATGAGCATTTGTTGTTGTATCGATATCTCGACATACCAAACGCAACGCGTTGGTTTGCAAATTAAAGCTTGGGGTCACTTAAGAGCATTTGTTGCTCGTCTGTGATTGTCGGCGTAAGAACGCTCGCGGGCGAAAACTCTAGGTGAAAAATTTAAGGAGCATGTTATGATCTGCAAGAGGATACTTAAATTTTATGTTACCGAGTTCAAAACTTACCGTCGACACCTGAAAATAAATGAAATAACAAAAGCGGCGAAATCGTGCGAGTAATTATAAAATAGTGGAAAAGGAAAAAATACGAAATTAACATGTAGAAAATTCGAAAATAGCCAAGCCCATCGCATACAACGAATAAACAACGAATGGACCTGTGCTGAGACAATCAATCATCAATTTTAAAAAAAATAGGCCTAGTGCGAATCAAAACCGGTCACCGGGTTCCGTACATAAAATAGAAGCCGTGACTATACTGTTTTCTGGGAGTGTTATGCCAACAGCAATAACCCTGCGATGATTATTATTTTTTCGCTAACAGGATATTATGTTAGAAAAACCACTTTATTTTTCTTTAATATCATTATTATCATTTATGAGCTGAAATATATTTATTTGTTTTAAAGGTATTTTCTTTTGTGATTTTTACATTAGTTACTAGAGATAAAAAGTCGGGAGTTGCCGAGTTTTTCACAAATTATTGCTTTTTTAATTATTTGGTACGGAACCCCAAATGACTAGAGTAAGAATTCACAGAGAAAATAAGGCATTTCATGATCATGTTCGCCGGCTTCTATCAGCCAACGTTCATACAGTATATCAATAGTAAAAACCGTTGTACACTATGTTCATCCTTACTTGTTTTATCTGGTTAATGACACCTATAAATGACCTTTGTGACTATATTAATGTAGTTTCTAACACTGAGTGCACTCTTCAGTCGCGGTGGCTGTGGTTGTTTTATTGTTACATCACAGACTTTAAGATTCTGTTTACCAGATAAGATAAGTAGGGATCAATTGAATTAGTACCATCAAGGAATTGGAATGTTTAGCAGTTAATACGTAAAATAGCCGTGCTATGCATTTCCCGACGTAACACAACTAATGTACAACCCGGTAAAGTTTCCTCGACAGTACATAGAAGTTGACGATCATGAATATTCTTTATCAGATAAGTGGCGTAGAGTTTAGAGCAAGATCGAACACAGCACAAGTCTCGGCCCTGGGCACTCCACCTCTCGGTTGTCTGCAAAGAAAACGCGCTCTCGTGTTCCGACGTGTCATCGTCGTCGGAGGGCGGCGAGGGGGAGCGAGCGGCGCGGCGCGACGGTGGGCTCACGTCCAGCCCGCGCTCCATGCTCGGCGCCAGAATCCGAATCTCCGGCACGCTTATATCGCTTAACTTACGGCTGTGAAAACCCGCATCTGTTACTACTTAACTGCTCCTAGGGGTGAGTTGCGGACTTAACATGTTCAACGCTAGTGACAAAATCCCATTCACGCTTATGCTTACTAATGTGAAGCTAATCTTTATGCACTAAATAATCAGAGCATAGAGTGTTTGCATATTTAAGCAGCAAATCACTTTAAAATTACTATTTTTTTAGGGTGTTTAAAAATGCAACCCTGCTCTTGGCTTCAAACATAACATACATGGGTAAGGCCGCGAATTTTGACGATTTGGACGTTTCAAATTTAACATGCCCATAAAAAAAAAATGGTAGCACCGAGAGGTTTCAAAACAATTTTTTTATATTACGCGATAAAAACTGTCAAGGTCGCAAGTGACATAATTGATTTAAATCCTTTCAAATAAATAATAAAAATATAATTCTGTCCAAAACGTAACGAAAGTTGTCAAATTTTTTCGACCACATGTACTTAAAGCCCTGTTATTTTTACGATTTTCAACTTCTCATGATCAGGCTTTTGTTTAAACAAAATTTTATGATATAATGATAGTTCTACCAATTGCGAAAAAAATATATTAATATAATTTACTTGTTTTATGTTGCATTCTTTTATTGGGCCACAATTCCACGTTTTCGTTACGAATACTTACGTGACGCTTTATATAGCTACATTTAAAGCCAACTGTGGTAGAAATTCGTTTTTGTGCACTGGTAACTCATGTTCTAGTAGGGCAACACCAGAGAGAATCCCAACCTCGTCAGTTTTTTGCTTAAATGGCGGACAAAGGTGACGCGGGCAAAGTTTTTGTAAATATCTTGTAAAGTGCTTGTGTGATTTTAAGGGTAAGTAGTGATTATATTTAAGCGATTGTTTTTTCATACGATGGGTTAATGTTATTCACGTACGTGACATGTATTATTATATTCAAAATATCTTTATTACACCATGATAATCAATATTTTATAAAAAATACGTTACACTTTCGTTACGAATACGTTATACACCGTGTTTTTTTTTATTTACGATAACTTTAAGGGCACGTTCTTCAAGTCAAATTAAGCTAATTTCCCGAAGACAGACATATGATAACTCGTACGGTTATAAAGATATTCAATTATTAAAATTAATCAGTTAATCACGTTAAACTAATGTAAAAGGCTCTTAATTGATACCTAACAATTTTCTTTTAATTACCTATTATGAGTAAACAGTTTTCAATTGTTAGGTTTATAGGTACAACACGAAGGTTAAAGAAAATAGGTATCTTATGTTACGTATACGAGTATTCACATGACATTTAATTGAATGAAATTCAAGTTGGTTTTCCTAGTCCTCAGTAACTGCTGTATTTTGAAAGCTGTCTCTTTTCATCAAAGAGGGTTAAACCGCCTATAACGACGCCCTATCTTCTATCTTGCTTTACGTTAATTCGCGAAGTCTTAGGAGGGCTAGTAAAACCTATTTACGAATAATCATAAACACACTAATGATTATGTCTATGATATTGAATACCTACGTGTCAATGTAAACTGACAATGTCAAGGAAATGTAAATCATATAAATAAAAAATGCCTCGTTTTAATTATCGTCCTCAGGAAGAAGCTGAAATGCACTTTATTTACGGCTTATGTGACGGCAATGCTTCTGAAGCGGCACGAGAATATAGGCGGCGTTATCCCGACCGACGGACGCCTAACCCTCATACGTTCATAAATGTAAGTATTTCTAATGTGTACTTTATTCCTTCATTTATTAGTAACTAGCTGTTGCCCGCGACTACGTCCGCGTGGAGCTCGTTTACGCGGTTCCCGAGGGAATATTACCTTCCTTTATTATTATTTTTACCTTCCTCTTGAATCACTCTAAGTATCTATTAAAAAAAAACCGCATCAAAATCTGTTGCGTAGTTTGCAAGATATAAGCATACATAGGGACAGACAGACAGATACCGGAAGCGACTTTAATTTATACTATGTTAAGATTATTTTATGTTAAACAAACCGTAATTATTATTGTTACAGTTACACCGACGATTTAGAGAACAGGGTTTAAAAAAGACTCCTCACAAAAGGGATATTAATTTGACAGTACAGGACGAAGACGGGATCATGAACGCAATAATTGAAGATCCGACCTTGTCAACAAGACGTGTGGGGCAAATTTACAATGTAAATCACGATAAGGTTTGGAGAGTTTGGAAGCGGTATGGTCTACATCCATATCATTATCGCAAAGTGCAAGGCCTTTTGCCGCACGATAACTTTTCACGAATTGCATTCTGCCAACGAATGAACGCACTTTTGACAGAAGATCCACAACTCATCGGGAAAATATTGTGGATGGACGAGGCACAATTTACAAGAGCAGGTATTATGAATACAAAAAACTTCCATCATTGGTCAGAGCACAACCCTAAACTAGCCAGAGAGTCTTCTTTTCAGCATGAGTTCTCGGTCAATATGTGGGCAGGAATTTTAAATAACCAACTGATAGGTCCCGTAGAAATTCCAAGCAGACTGAACGGTGAAAATTACTTGGAATTTTTACAATCTCTCCATTCTATGGATTACTTTGAAGAATTACCATTACAAACGCTACGTACACATTGGATACAGCATGATGGGGCACCTGCACATTTTGGTCTTCGCGTACGCGAATATTTAAATACATATTTCGCCGGCCGGTGGATTGGACGCGGTAGTCCAACCCTTGCTTGGTGTCCTCGGTCTCCCGATCTAACGCCCCTGGACTTTTACGTCTGGGGAACTCTTAAAGAGCGTGTATTCAAAACCAATTTCAACACGAGAAGATTTACTCATAAGGATTCGGGAAGTAGCTGATGACATACGTGCTACTGAAGTTAATTTAAATCGTCAGATACGCACACGATTACACCTTTGTTTAGAGCATGAAGGAGGTCATTTTGAAAATCATTCACATTAGTTTAAATAAATTTAATTTGGTTGTTTAGGTTGAATAGCTTAGGCTTCTTGATGGTTCAAACATTCACATTAGGTACTTAGCTATCATAAAAGGTTCTTTGGTTAACGTATTAATAATGTAGCTATCCAATGTGCGTGTACGTTTGTAATGAATAAATTCAAAAACTACTGTGCCAATTTTAAAAAATTCTTTCACCAATAGTTAGAAGGGACTTTCAGGATAAACATATTATTATAAAGAGGAGAGGTTTGTATTTTTGTATGTGTGTATGTTTGTAATGGATAAACTCAAAAACTACTGTGCCGATTTCAAACATTGTGTCACCAATAGTTAGAACGGACTTTCAGGATGAATAAAGGCTACACTGATCCCTCGGGAACAGTTTAAACGAGCTCCAAACGGACGAAGATGTTCTGACCAAATTTCGTGCTCTTTTAGAAAAAAAAATGTTCGAGACACGTACATAATTGACTATTCAAAGCTCTTGTTTTTTCTGCCTCGGTCACCCACAGTATCGTTCTTTGCTTGGCTAATCCTGTGTTAAAAGTGCCCGTATGTTTATTTGTACACCTAGAATTAAATACTTGAAAAGTTGTTACTCAACAGAAGGTGATTTCGTTCTTTGTGATAACTTATGATCTGCAGACCATGCCGCTTGAAGGATTTCTAAACCGTTTTGTGAAATCCGTTGTAAGTACGCACGATATTTGTTTTTATACTCTTTATTTGATACCGTTGATATGTTTTTTTACAGTTTTAAGTAATGCTAGGTTTTTCATTGTAATAAATCATAAGGTGCCTAATAAATAAAATGACTGTTGATGTTTGTGCGGCCATTTACTCTAAATTTGAAATAAAATTATTTTAAACAACGCAACGAATTTTTTTCATTTTATAAACCATTAAGTAATTAGTTATGATGAATGAGAATATTAAAAATTAGAGCAATCTGCTAAGTCCATTTATGAAATAAAGAAATTTTCACTTTGTTTTGTTATTTTAGGGTGCTTGTTTGCACTCAACCGACGATAAAAATGTAACTATCCTAAAATGTAATTATGATACGCACGTTATTGTTAAATACTGGGTAATTAAAATATCAATTTATAAAAAAACTCTAATAAATAAAAGAGACCCACCTGGGAATCGAACCGGTGACCTCTTACACAGTAAGCAAGATACTTCCCGCCAAGTCAAGCGATCGTGCACCTGTCAAGTGTTATCTTTAGGTACTTGTGTGTGTGTATGTCACGCTGACTTGACGTATTTGACACTAACTATGAGTTAACTCTAAAGACCCTTTTAGAATGATTGAAGACACAACATTTAATTACTTTGTTCTAAACAATTTTCTTTTTTTTTTTTTGCACTATTTTAAAATCTAATGTACCACGTAGTTTCTATACGTGTACCTAACAATATGCCGAAGTTATCGTAAATCAAAAAAAACACGGTGTATTGTAACGAATCGTGACGAAAAAATTTGGTAAAGGGAAGTGCACACAGAAAAATACGAACTTAAATGAGTTTTTACAGTAAGTTATTAAGATGAATCAATTTGAAATTGTAGGTAGGTAGGTACGTACAGTAGGTACAGGGATCAGCACGAGAGAATTAAATCCATACTATACATATCCATACTAATATTAAAAATGCGAAAATGCGAAAATGTGTCTGTCTGTCTGTCTGTCTGTCTGTATTACGGAACTACGGCAATACAAAGTATTTTAAACAACGCAACGAATTTTTTTCATTTTATAAACCATTAAGTAATAAGTTATGATGAATGAGAATATTAAAAATTAGAGCAATCTGCTAAGTCCATTTATGAAATAAAGAAATTTTCACTTTGTTTTGTTATTTTAGGGTGCTTGTTTGCACTCAACCGACGATAAAAATGTAACTATCCTAAAATGTAATTATGATACGCACGTTATTGTTAAATACTGGGTAATTAAAATATCAATTTATAAAAAAAAACTCTAATAAATAAAAGAGACCCACCTGGGAATCGAACCGGTGACCTCTTACACAGTAAGCAAGATACTTCCCGCCAAGTCAAGCGATCGTGCACCTGTCAAGTGTTATCTTTAGGTACTTGTGTGTGTGTATGTCACGCTGACTTGACGTATTTGACACTAACTATGAGTTAACTCTAAAGACCCTTTTAGAATGATTGAAGACACAACATTTAATTACTTTGTTCTAAACAATTTTCTTTATTTTTTTTTTGCACTATTTTAAAATCTAAT
>OX438763.1:18876275-19118213 GCA_949316455.1 Acleris holmiana
TATGCTAGTATTTTCATATTTTTTTAGTATTTGTTATACATTATTTTGTTCTATCGCTAATAGTTTCGGCAGCGCATTCGACGAAAGATATTTTAAGACTCATTTTTCTACACCTTCGGTTACATTGTTCAAATTTTACCAAGGATCCCTAATTTTTTTCAAAATGAAATGTAGCCTATGTCAAATTGGAAGAATGTAGTATTCTATTGGTGAAAGAATTTTTTAAATCGGCCCAGTACTTTTTGAGCCTATTCATTACAAACATACAAACATACAAAAATAGGTACAAATCTTTCCTCTTTATAATATTAGTGTAGATTGATTTTGACATGTCACCGTATTGCTTAAAGCGGCCGCCATTACTGTCATGGTATCATTCGATACCATGTCCAAAGCAATAAGGTTTTACCTAGTAGTATAGAACCATTTGTCCTTTTGTTTCATCTTTTTCTATGTTTCTCTATCTCATGTAAATAAGAATAAGAATAAATTTATTTAAACATAACACATGGTTACAAACACAGGCATTATCCGGTGGATATCAAACTAGGCTGAGCCTGAATCTTGAGATCCACGGAGCCGGTTGACAAACTGCCCAAAGAGATCACAGTAGGCCTAAAATGCCTTTTCTCTTTTATTTTTCTACATACTCGTATGTGAACTACAACCGAATCGTTTGTGTCGGTTATTATACTTCAACTATGTAAATTATGAATAATGATTAACTTTTTATTTCTAAAAGAACCCGGGCAATTAATTAAGCTGGTTTGTAAATACAGGTTTAGCTCAAACTTCACGAGCTGTAAACAGTTTCAAAGATCTTGATAGACGTTAAGCTTGACTAGTGAGTCATATAAATAGGATGTTATTTGCTCTGGAAAAAAATCAGTAAGGTCCCAATCCAAACCAGACTCGCGTACAAAAGGCCAAAGGAGGGGTCGACTTGTGATCGTAAGGTACCCAATTCGAACACCCGCGGTCACCAAGGTACCAATGAGTTTTTGTAACTTAAGTACATTACCCGATGCTCTTACGGTGCAGGAAAAAAATCGTGAGGAAAGCTGCGCATTCGAACAGCTGAGTATGTATGGTAATTGCACAAAAGATCCTATAGGGGTCGAAGTGTATCCGAAAGGGCCCAGCTGTCAGATAAGATAAGATGGGCCAAAGGAAGGGAGGAAACCGCGGAAAGGAAGTACCTTGTAACAAAGAACTACATCACCACCACTATGACCAAAAGGACAATAATAATCATTCAACAGTTCTCGTTCCTGTACGGCTAGCGGGCAACAGACATGGTAGAAGAGAGTTAAATGAGAAATATGTCGCGGGCAACTTGTACTTGTCTCTCTGGAGGGCTAGCACAAATTGTCCGCGACTTGTTTATCGCTCGGATCTCCCTTTCTATCTTGTCTGTTACGATAGAGATGCACTGAGCGACAAGCGAGAAAATACAACTTGTGAAAATACAAAATGTCTGTCACCATAATATAAATATTTAACTAAAAGGGTACAATGAAGCAATTTCTAGTTATATCATTCTCTGGTATAAATCCCTTAACGTTAATGATAACATAGCTATAGCCAGCTAAATTGGAGTATTAACATTTACCTAAACGTTAGCATTGAAAATGTACAACACGTAGCTAAAATATTTTTTAAAACTAAGACCGTGAACTTGATAAAGCAAAAAACGAAAGCTAATTATAAATTTCTTTCAAATCAGGACTGGATGTCTTCGAACTGTCGAACACGAACACGTACTCTGCAGAAACATCTACAGACGAGGATTGCACAGAGATCGAATCAAAAGCATCAATGGAAAATAACTCCTGACGTGTGTTTATGCAAAACATCGACGGGATGATAGTGTGAGCATAGAGTACCTACACACACATACATAAACGAAATCACCGCAGATTTTGCAGATTTGTTGTGGTTTTCGTCGCCAAGAACAATTAGAGATAAGACGTCTTAGGAGAACATCTACGTAAAGAACTATGATCTATGTTAAAACGTTGAGGCAACTGCGAATACGGGGAAATTGCCTAAATCAAGAATGGCATCAATATGTTTTGCAGTATTTCACAAAGGTCCCCGTTTTAGATAAACAATTTTGTACGTTGTGTCGCACTTTTCCATAAGAAGCACTTGCCCAAATCAATTTTAATTTATATAGCATGTTTTAAAATAAAAGTAAAAGCAAAACTTAATGTCCCCGAAATATGGTACCGAGCTACAAGCACCTTTGAGTTTACATTTAGAGGTTATCTTTATTATTTGCAATTTGTTTAAAATAGCTTACAGGAATTTGATACTGATGTCAATATAATCTTGAATTTTTTGTGAAATTTAAACTACTACTTGACGGTAGCTGTTTGTAAAACTTATCATAAATAAAAGCTTACGTGAATGCGTGAACGGCAGCGTAGCTGGGCAGCCACAGGTCGGTCTCACCGGTGTCTCCACAAGCCAGCAACTCAACGCGATGCACACTTTACACGAATGCTTCTCAACCTACACTATAGTCCTTAATCTCGACCAACAGTTATCAAAATTGAATAGCGATAGGGATATTAGAAAGAGCTGTCAAAGTGTAACGTAAGGTCCGGCGTCGTGGCGCGGCGGGCGACAGCGAGCGACTGGGCGCCGCGCAGCCGTCCCGGCTATATATACGGCGGAGTGGCTCGCGCCGCCCGCCCTCCGCGCACTTTTTGTGCATACAAAAATACCAAAGGAATCCGGAGCCTAATTTTCGCTGTCACTGCCTTAATACCGACACAATGAGAGCGTTGATCCCTGGGACGCCTGCATTCAAAGACAGCTGACCAAATTCCTTGAAGCAGACTGATGATCAGCTGCAATTCCACACATTCGTTTAACAGCCTTGAAAATTGCGTTCGACGGGAAAAAAAAGTTGAATAACATATTCGATTTCTAATAAATCATCTCGTTTCGTTAGTTTAGGTCCGCGCTGCAGAGAGGAATGAGGCGCAATTATAATAAATTCAACTAAAAAGAAACCAGTTCAAGGATTCTTCACTTCCAATCAACATGATGTTTCCCTCGATATTTATTGTTACCGGCAGATACGTGTGCTCCGACACCATGACGAGGAGTCTGCGGCCGGTTCGTTTGATGTGAGGATGTGCCGGGGAAAGTAATATGCTCTTTTATTGTCTTACGGGTTGATCGGTCCTTTGTTGATGGACTTTAAGATTATAGGTAGCGTTCAACCACTCGCGTTTGTACTTTATCTCTCTTTGAACTCTGAAAACAATTCATGAAATAAAAAGGTACGTAGTCTACGAATTTTCTTTGTGTAAGTTATATTGCTCCGTCTAAACAAAACCTCAAATAAAAAGGTCATTAATGGCGTTTTATTGACAATAAACCAAAATTAATGTGAACTATTCTCAACGACCTAGTTATTGAGGCCAAGAACGATGTGATTTCTTTTACTACCTTCGTATCGATTGATAGCGTGCCGACCTATTGGAGACAGTTCATATTTCCTACCTTTCCGATGGAATGCTAACTTTACCATACAGTAGTTTAAACTTTGCCAAACGACTTATACAAGGATTTCTGTTTATCGGACCTATAAAAAAGATACAAGGTCAGTAACGAGAATTTGAGCAATAAAATAAAGAAATGTTAATAAATTATTCAGACAGTTATCAAGATTCTAATCTAATTTGGGTTTCTAATGCATCTAATAAAAAAATAGTAATTTCTAAAATAAAGGGTGCTTGCCTTGGCTTATCACTTTAATTATTAAAATATATCTAAGAAGCCATCGATTAAAAAAACCTACATAACTTGAGAGTTTTTAAATGACCTATTTATGATGGGTTCTTTTTTTTCCGTGCCGCCGCATAATATTATTTTCATGATGCATGTGCGGTCTACTAAATACTACACCTATTCCAAATTTCAGTCCGATGGCTTTTGCCATTTCAGAGAAAAAGGGGGTTGACAGGCAGATGGACAGACCCAGTAGAAGGTAATAATAGGGTTCCGTTTTTTAGTATTTGAAACGGAATCCTAAAAATACCGTGTATTGACCGGGCCACCCGGTCTGCATTCGTCAATTCGGGTAAACCGTTCCAATCATGTCGATGATCCTTCAGAAATTGAAAATATCTCGTATAGTAAACAATTCCATTCATAATTACAGGCCCGTGAGTCAATCCGACGCGACGCGTTGCCCGCGCCCAAGGTTTCCCGGAACAGGCGGCAAGCGTCGCGACTGTTTACTCCGCGCAAGCTGGTCTCTGCTCGATAACCGGAATCCGGTTATCTATAATTTAACACATTTCAAAAAACCGCTTATTGAATATTTCAATTTACGGTAAACATTCATAAGAAATAACAAGCTTTTCGCGAAACTACTAGGGCATCAGCGAATCACTGCAGCGACTCGTAACAACTTTCAATCGAGCAGCTCGTAATTGATTCTTGGAAGGGTTTAATTGGATGACTTTAGTTGTTTGTATTTTCAACCTGTACTTTAATTAACAATTAAGTGAATATTTTGTAACAAAAACAATGTTTTGTACAACTGCATGTCGTGTATTTTAGGCAATACAAATACTTTAGTTAGTTCATAATATGTAAATTACATTTAGGTATTTCTAAAATGTTTATTAGTACTGTAAATCTGCGAAAACGTGAACGGGAATTTATTTATGTAAAGAAACGGCCACGTGCGAGTCGGGCTCGCACACACGGGTTCCGTTTCCGTATGGGGGCCCCTTTAATTTGAAATTTAATTATTATTTAATTATTTATTGTTATAGCATCAAATAGAAATACAAGCTCTGTGAAAATTTCAACGGTCTACTTATCAAGGTTCATGCACAACGGAGGCGTAATAATAGGGTCCCGTTGGCACCCTTTAGGTACGGAAACATAAAAAAACACCGTTCATAATCTATATCCATAATTATTTTAACTTTAAAATGGTGCGTTTTATGTTCGTATGTCGACGAAGTGGAACTACTGAAAAATTCAGAAACCAACTACGAAACGATACATTTAATAAATTGTTTCACTAGTATTTTGTTTAAACCGATGCGCAGCGGTAGCGGGTCGCAAGTGTTCGGTTTTTACGTCATTTCGGAAACACAAAAGTGATAATATCCGACTTATGCCGAACTGTGGGGTTAGACAAGTTACATTCGACAATCGTTAGCGATTATGTTTCCATTGAAAAATTTACACAATTGACGTAAGTCACGTGGCACTTTCTCGGTGGCTTACGTCATTTCCATACGTTTATCTATCGAAAGCATAATCGCTAACGATTGTCGAATGCAACTTGTCTAGCCCCACTGTTTATAAATAGCGCCGTCGACGAGCGCGACGAGCGCAGATAGCACTGCTAATAGAGATATTTTTTTTAATATGCAATTATACGTGATCTGATACTTAAGAGCTAATTCTTAGGGTTCTGTTTCCAAAGGGTGGCAACGACAGCGTATACCCGTAATAGGTAGACAGTAGACGTTTTTACAGAAGGTGTATTTATATTGCCACTATTACAACACATAATATAGTTTATTTATTTACAATAAAATTCGTTTTTAAATAAGTGATTAGCAATAATAAGCCCAGTTTTAGCCAATTCTGGTGTACAAATTCGACGTCAGTAAAATATTGTTGTTTAATTTAAGGTTCATTCATGCAGTTAAAAGTTTAAATGAAATATCGATTATAACATGTCACTTAAATAATAATTAACCACGAAGTTATAAACATTCAATTTTGCAACTACTTTATAAATAAACGTTACATAGTACAATTTTGTCACATGATTAAAACTTTTGTACTTACTGAATACAAACACTAATTCCAGAAAAAAATCTAAGGCCGCAATGGAAATTATAATCGGCTTATCTATGAAAACGTAACAAAAAAGACAGACTTACTGTCGCATTTATTATTGATACTGATTTATATTACTAATACAATGCTCAATATGTAGGGTAACGCATGAATCCTGCTACAACATGAAAGCGGTCATCATTTATTTTGTAGCAAGGTTCGTGCCTCACCCTCTTTAAGGGTCTCACGTGAGGAATATGATTTGATTTCATCCCGTCTAGCAGAAATCTGCACACGTCCGTGAACTGATTCCGTCTAATCCACTCAGTACCCGCCCACGTGGGCGCTTTAGCAAATCTCCAGAACTACGTTATGATTAATTGTCTTTATTTATTGAACAGTACGTTTACTTTAGGTACCTACTAAAGTTATCTACGCGCTCTTTTGGGTTAGTTGAAAGGGATCGTCGCTTAAGTCCGCCTTTATACATTCCTACTTTGTTAAAATTGTATTTGAATATTGTGATTGTGTAATAAAGTGTTTACATACATATATAGTTTAAACTTTTTAAACTGAGTTCATCCACTTAAGACTACATAGCCATTATGTCGCACCTTGAGAACAATAATGACCCAATTCAAAATTGCAGCTTTCAAACTTCAATTCATAAATGTATTAAGTACTATAGAGACCTAACTCGAAATTTAAAACTTCTCAATTAGGTCACTAATGAGACACAGGTTCTGAAGGTGCGATGTAGTTAACCACAAATTAAAAGGACGAGCTCTTAGTAAAAGCAGATTATAATCGCCTTCGAAGGTTAACATAGATTATCGACCCTATTTCTATAGACAATAGACTACGAAATACACTAATATAATAATGGCAAGCATAACTATTTTCGAAATTTACATCCGCCCGACACTTGAGAAGCTGAGGTGGTTATGAAATACAGAAGTATTTTAAACCTATTCAACAAGGAATGTAGCTGACAATTCAACATTCATCGGATGTCCCTTTTTAACTAGTATGCAACAATAGAGATGCACTAAGCGACAAGCAAGGAAATACAAGATATGCCAGCCTTTTAACGACTAACCAACGTCAAATATCCCGGGGGCCCAGGATAAAACATGCGTCACTTTCTGACAAATATGTAAGTGCGAGAGTGACGGTTGCTTCATCCTTAGCGATAACCATGACCATTATAAGCTCGCTGGTGTCTGTTAAATGCCCTATTACCCATTCCGAAGTGCGCCGAGTGGGCGCGCCCACGCAGTGGTGCCCAGCGCTGAGAGCGCCGGCTAATCAAACCCTAACACCCGCCGGGACTTTCAAACTGCTAATAAAACTGGCAGTTAATCCTAAAACCCTGCAATTACTTAATTTAAAACTAAAGGTCATCGAGAAATGTGCAACTATGTAAACGATGCCAATGATAGTAGCGATTTGTTCGCTCTTTATGGCCACGGTAATGGGCTATAAGGGTGAAGTTATGCGTTAGAGTAAAATACGAGTTTTGTTTCGCACTAATGCATAACTTTATCCTTTGGGATTACTATAACTCGTACAAGAAATGAATTGAACACAGTTATTCCTTCAAGCGGTCAAGAAAACAATTAATGGTTTATGACAATAACTCAAAGTTCAAGTTTAAACTAAATTTATAGTCGTCTTGCCGACTGAAGGGTTATAAAAAATCTAGGCGAACAGTGCAAGAGACTAATAATAATAACAATGTACAAAGTTACACTACCATCACCTCTTATTTTGTACCATATTTAACTTGTTAGTTACGTACGGGGTAAAAAACGGGCAGTAACCATTAAAGTTACATCAAAATTTTACACCCGCTCATTAGGGTCCGGCGAATACATTTCAGAAAGCATTAAACGTTTTCCTTCTAACTACTGCTAATAAAGATCGTTATGTATCAACTAATACCTGTCTATAAACTACACGTTTATTAATAATATGTGTAACCGTTGACTACACAGACGTCGACAGATCACTAGATTTGTAAATATACAATAAACAAAGCATTTTAACTAAGCAAATGACTTGCAAATAAATCCGAGGTTTGTTCATTTTAAATCGTAAAACTACAGTGCAAAAGCTTCAATGCCCAAAATCACATAAGTCGAAATACTTGATGACGCGTCGTTTAGCGTAGCTTTAGGCTGTCTCGCCCACGGCGCTGACGTAGCGCCAAGCCTCCGAAGTCGTAGCCACGTAGCCCTGTAGCGCGTAGCTCGTAGGCGGTGAGTCTACGAATATTTTGTTACACAAAGGTCAAATACATTTTGTGTATTTATGCAAATAATGCTCTTTACAAGATGATTACTAAGGGGAATTGGACCATGAATTTAAATTTAAATATTAAATTGAGCTTGCTCATTAATGACGGGAAATATGTGACATTATTTCTTAATCCCGGACCGGTAGCACGAGCAGGACCATTCCAATCATACTAGTACGTCATTGTTTTGTTTTTGAAAGACTTAATTAATCGAAAACGTGGTCTGAATCTATTCACACGAACCCTTAAAACAGACTCACCTTTTCATACATTATTTTACGGTTAATTCACCTTATTAAAGTTGATCGATACGAAAGTCTACGTCAACATTCATTAACCTACCGCCAATCAGCAGCGTTCGCATTGTTGTGTTCTGGTGTGGGGATAAGACAACCAGTGAAATTACTAACATAGAGACATTCGATCTTAGACCTCAGGTTTGGAAATGCATTTGAGGTCTTAGAATTGCAGTCTTGAGATTATGGTCTTGAGATTGCAATGTTGTTTCAGATTTCAAATGTAGGTCTCAGATTCCACTTATTATTATATATTACGTGCATAATATCACGCCTTCATTCCTAGAGTGGGGTAGGCAGAGCTACAGAAATACCAATGGATGCAGTCGGATCGGAAGGTGGCATCTGGATTTGAGCTGTATTTAAAGAAGTTAAGACTCGTTAATTTAATCCAGATGAGCAGATGATAACGTTGAATAAAGTACAGTCGGCAACAAAAGCGAATATTAAAATCAATAGTATAAATATACACCGTGTGGTTGCAAAGTTAGAATTGTGCCACTCCATGTCTTCCCGTAGATGTAAGAGGCGACTAAGGGAATAAGGGCTTGTAGTACTGTTAGGCGATGGGCTTGCAACCTGTCATTAATACACTGGAAAACATCTTAGCCTACTTGTAGCTCTGCCTACCCCGTTTTGGGAATGAAGGCGTGATGTTATGTACGTATGCATTAATAGTATAAACTAATACTTGGTTATTTGCTGCAGCAACACGTGCGCCTGCACACACCACCAGCTGCTTCAGCACGCAGATTTCAAGTGTTATGTTTCTGTGTATTACTAACTCTAATATTAATATTAAGCTTCTGTATTTACTAACCTTGTGGATATTTTGACGACACGTTAGCCTAGTTGGTAGTGAGCCTGCCTCCGAAGCTAGCGGTCCTGGGTTCAAATCCCGGTAAGGGCGGATATTTGTGTGATGAGTGCAAATATTTGTTCCCGAGTCTTGGATGTTTTCCATGTATTTATTTGTATATGTTTTTCTATGTAAGTATTTTTATCATTGCCTGGTACCCATAGTACAAGCCTAGAGCTTAGTTTGGGACGAGGCCAATTCGTGTAAGATGGTCCCCTGATATTTATTTATTTATTTTGGCTCAAAATAAACGTATTTAATTTGATTTGATGTACAAGTCAAGTCCTAAACTATTAAACGAACATTTAAATAAATAAATAAATCACAGGACAATGACACACAAATTGATCTAGACAACGATAAACTTACTTATAAATAGAAATATATACTTAACATACTTACTATACATAGAAAACATCCAAGACTCAGGAACAAATACTCGTGCTCATCACACAAACATCTACCCTAGCTTCGAAGGCAGGGTCACTACCAACTAGGCTAGCGTGTCGTCAAATTTGTAATCACGTTCTCGAAAATGGCTCTAATTATTTCATGTCAACTGCGGATTATGGTTTCTTGGATTAAAAAAAAGATCTGTCAAATTCGGGTTCCGCCGTATTTGACATATACATGTAAATTTAATACGTGCATATATTTTAACTACAGTTAATATACACACTAATTACCGTACAAACTTGTGTATCAGCAATATTAGTCCTACTTTTTTTTTCGTACTAATTAATTCAGCAAGCTATGTATCACACATTGCGCCAATTAAATTAAATCATCTACGTAATACCGTTTTGTAATAAGTAGGAAGTTACACGCGTTACATTGGTCTAAAGACAAACTTCAAAAAAATTAACTGCGCCTTAATAATAAAAGTTACTAACAAAATATATTTCTCACTAGATTTGTAAGATCGTTAACTACGCCTGGATAAAATATATGCCCGTATGAAATTTACACACTGTATAGAAAATGAAATTTACACACTATGAGTGTGGTTTAATAATGACGTCTACATACCCCGAGTAGAGCTCGGTCGCCCGTACTGAATATTACAAGAGCTAAACAATTTAAAACGAATATATTTTAATATTAAACAATACCCTGTATGTGTGTAATTTACCACATGTTCATGCTGTAACTTGAAATTAAACAACGCCGCAACGTTATTAGAGTAAGAACAATAAGTAGTTTAAGTTAACCTTTATAATGTATTAATTCATGTTAACGGCCCACAACAAGGTAACCTACGGTCTAATGAAGGTTGCGTGAGTTCGAGATCTGTTGTTATGCCGTAATACCAATGATGGCGAATACTTGACGATACGTTGGCCTTGTTGGGAGTGACCCTACATCCGAAGCCAGCGGTCCCGGGTTCAAATCCCGGTAAGGGCAGATATTTGTTGTGATGAACACGAGTATTTGTTTTTTTTTTTTTTTATGTTAAGGAGAAGGCACACGAGCACTCAGGCACCTGATGGTAAGTGAAATCTGAGACCCAAAGACATTTGAATTCTCAAGATTATAATCCTAAGACCTCAAATGCGCTGCCAACCCTGAGGACCAAGATGGAATGCCTCTATGCTAGCAATTTCACCGGTTGTCTTATCCCCACACCGGAACACAACAATGCGAACGCTGTTGCTTGGCGGATGGTTAATGGATAAGATGGTGGTAGCGATCCGGACGGACCCTGCACAGGGTCCTACCACCACTCAATTTGTTCCTGAGTCTTGGATGTTTGTATTTAAGTATTTATTTAGTACCCATAGTACAAGCCTAGAGCTTAGTTTGGGACTAGGTCAATATGTGTGACATTGTCCCGTGATTTTTATTTATTTAAGTGCAATGTAGTAGTCGAAGCATTCTGCACTCTATTGATAACCACATTAAATTTAAAATGCTTATACTATTATTACTATGCAGTTAGCGGCCTTCTTGGTATTACCGCAGCGTTGTGTTCATTACAAAGGGCCTGTCCGAAGAAAACTTGACTACATGTAAAAGTTTAACCAGTCAGGGCCTCTTATCAACTCGGTTAAACATGTCTTTGCATGTTTCCGTGTCGTCAACGTTTTGATAGCTCTTATTTCCTTAACAGCAATGGCGGCTAATTTAAAAACAAGATGATAACACTTCAAAAGCAATATTGTTTGTTTTACCGTGTTGTATAGAGCCCCTGTGGGCCTAAACAAGACGCATTCTGCGCACGGGCGTGCCAGGCGGGAGGCAGGAGGGGGCAGCAGCACCACCTGGATTTTGTATGGCTGTAGTAATGTTTGTATGAAGAGCAAAACAAATGTGGCTTAAGTATGTATGTATGTATGTAAACACATTGTTGTACAAAACACAGAAACCTTAAATACAACATTAAGAGGATAGGAATGAACAAAGGCGAACTTATCCCAGGCATCTCTTTCAGCTAACCTTTGGAAAAAAATAAGCAAAAAGCGGCAATGAGTTTACTGAAACTGCGTTAAGTTTCTGGTTTGCTTCATGTGCGCCAAAAGCTTGGTACGCCCTTGATTTTGCGAACATTAGGTATCTCTATCAAAATGTAAAGGATTGAAGTAAGCTGCCGCCGGGCAATCGCATGCAGTGATTATGTCAATTCTATAACAGTTTGACAGGTTTATTTTATACTAAAGTTAGAATTATGCATGTTGTTTAGGCCCCCCTGGTATTTATACTACGATGTCACCCCTGCAATAGTTTCGTATACGACTCGGCCGCCTTTACTGACAAGTTAATAAGAGCTATCATTCATTACGTTAGCAATATGAGTAAAGAAAATGTGCAATAGGAACCCTGTGTTATTGTACTCGTACATAGAACGAAGACATAATTTAAAAGTACAAAAAGACATTTTAGTATTTGCAAAATCTTAAAATCAATAAATCTATGTTTAAGAATTATTCATTAAGAGGCCATATACGAAATTTTCCCAGGCTTCTTTTCGTGATTTTACAGTTAAAATACTGCTTCTCTATAAGTTTTAATGCACATCACGAAATATCATTTGAGTTATGATCGAATAAATGGGGATACGAATAAATGATCTAATTTTTATTTTTAATGCGAGATTTGGGTTGTTTTAAAACATTATACATAGGAATATGTTTATCCTTTTTTTGATGATTTTTTAAAGTAATCGATTGATTTTGAACTGAAGTTTATTACTGTTGTTTTAATTTAATGAACGAGATTTAAGTAGCCGAAATCAAAAACAATTATTTGCAGATTTTTTATAAAAAATTACCAATATAAAGGTGGTAAAACGTGACTCATACATTTTTTAGACGAATTTTACAGCAATAAATTGTTATTTTTAAACCTTTTATACGTTAAAACGATTCGTGAATATGCGATATTCTAAACCTCTTACAGCAAAATTCAAAACAGTCTGCGGTTTCAGGTCGATTAATCAAAATAAAATAATAAAAACAAAAAAATAACAGTACTTACCTTCTACAGTACATGCGTTGCGCATTAAAATCTGTAGAAGGTAAGTATTTGAACTGTAAAATCACTTAAATCAGCGAAATCGGCAAAATTTCGTATACGGCCTCTTAATAGGAAGTATGTGAGACCTTATCAGAACTGAAATAAATAAGCAAAATGACATCAAATACTGATTTAGCGCCTTTATTTATTTTATCATTCACACAATGTTCAAAACGAAAGAATATACAATTTTCCTGCAGTCATTGAAAAATATTCAATTATGTTTTAAATAGGTAATACGCGTTACACGTGCACGTGTATGTTTTTATATAGGGGCATATTATCCAATACCAAATCGGTCACGCAATCTATGCCACCATTGTGTGGTGATTGCGTCGAAGTAGCGCGGTCTAGTTCGATGTAACCGCCAGCGTCCCCCGGGATATTACCGTATCCCGGACAATCAACAACTAGATATTTATGTCCCGGAACTAGACCACTGCGCCCACGTAATGAATCCGCCCATGTTCCTCGCTAAATCATCTCGTAAGAGGCACTTAATAAATTCAAGGCCCGCAACAAGCTATTGTGAGAAATTTTGATACAGCACGTGTGTCGTTGGCACAGGACGGGTTCGTGATTAGTGGTATAGCTAATCTTGATCCTATAAAAGTGGCAATTGGGTCTCGGTGAAAAGCGGAACTAATCTAGGGAAACTCTCGCTCAATAGAGTATACGGGTTAAGAGGTTACGTAAGTCCAGAATGGAGGTTTAAGGCTGTTCTTCGCAAGAGGATAAAGTGTAACAAGATTTAGCGTAAGTTTTATGTAACCGCTTTATGTGTTATTGTGGAGGAATAATAATTGTAGCTTCTTCAAACGAGTTTTTTTAGTGTTCTGTGAAACTGTTAATCAAATAAAAAGCTCAATAACATTTATTTTAAATAGACGTCTTTCTTTTACTTTCATTTGTTTACCTGACAGGGGCACAAAGGACTTGTTAATCATCTTTGTGTATGTCGATATACCTTACTTTACAGATTTCAGTGCCAAAAATCAAAGAATCCGGTCACGCCAATAAACAACAGGGGAGGCTTTTTTTGAACGCTGGGGAAATGTTACACATACCACCCAAGTTCAGGGGGACCCGGGATAGTTATGTACCACTCATCAACCGAGATCGACCGGAATATCCACTAAAAACACCGGTAAACCATGCGCCCTTAATGCTACGCGACTACGAAAAAGCGCATTCGGCTTTGACACGTTGACGCAAACAACAGGAGGAGCCTAAATTGACCTGTAAATGAGTATAAATTATTAACGGATCTTTTGCCTTGACCGCACTTCGACGCAGCAGCAGCAAGAGGTACCTAACGCGGTATAATGACTATGAGTTTGGAGGGTTATGATTATTAGGCGAAATCAGGGATAAAGTGAGTGGCGATTCTTACACTAGTTATAGACGCGAATGAGCTAAAAAAAGCCTACACATAAATAAATAAAAATATTAGAGGACAGTCTTACACAAATTGACCGACCAAGCTTTACTATGATACTATGAGTACTAAAAAAAAACGTATTTAAACACAAGTAAAACATCTAAGCCTTAGTAACAATACCCATGCTCATCATACAAACACATGATTGCCTTGCCGGTGATTAAAATAGAGACACTATCTATAGGTGAAAAACTTAAGTAATGACCAGTTGTATGTAGTTAGTTGGGTATAGGGAATTTGGTCCCGGGATCCCGACTCTCGGGATCCCGGGATCCCGTGCGTATTTTAGTCCCGAAATTTTCGGGATTAAATTTTACATATCCCGAGATTTTCGGGATTAACAAATATATTAAAAATGATGTAGAAGAGTAGTAGACTTGGAGATGAAACATTGGATGCATTGATATTCCTTAGATTTTATTTTCGCAATATAAATAATACGTAAAGTGTCTAACCTAGACATTTAAAACTAAATTTAACATATTTATTTGGAATGTTTATTTTATTAGTTTAGTTTGTGTTAAAATTATTCTATTTATGTTTAGGTGAAATTTGTTTTCCTGACAAAACTTAAAATTTAACCAAATCTCATTATAATTTGATAATTGATATTTATCTCGTAGAAGAATACGTTTTATTTTATGTAAATTGATTTTTGTTTTCAAAGTTTAATAACAGAAGTAATTCGTTTATTTTAAGAAAAGATTAAAGTGAATTTAGTTAAGCTTTATTTTTTTACCTTCTAACTGATTATTTAAAGGAAATTTAATTGTCTTGTTAATGAAAATATAAGTATAAAGCTGATTTTCACACAATTACCTGAATTTTCATATCCAATCACAATCCCGGGACTGTCCCGGTATCCCGGGATTGTCTGTCAACAATCCCGAAATCCCGGGTTTAGAAAAAAGGCTCGGGATCAAATTCCCTAGTTGGGTACAATAGTAGATTATACAACACGGGCATAAAACACCATTTTATCCAAGACTTACGGTATCCTTCCGAGCCGGTAGGCGAGGAGTTATACACTCTGCTTATCCCTTCGATTACGAGGAAATAAAACAGTGACAGTCTGAAAATACTTTTTATTGTTTTAGGTGGCAATGTCTGTTCAATAAGTTCTTGTGTATTTTTTTCCATTAGTGTGTTACGTGTGAGAATTATTTCCTCTTCACTTGACGACATTTTAATTACATTCCGTAACATAACAAGTTTTGCAAAGAAAACAACTAATTAATAGTCCAAAACGAGATATAAACCTCGTTCCCGGCACAGTTTTCTTTTTTAATTATATTTTTGACATTTGACATTTTTAAGTCGAACGCAATACTGCCATATACCTTGATTTTGTAGTGTTTCTGTTGATAGTGCTTGTTTTTAATAGTTTAAAATTTATTTTTGATAGATGCAAGATAGAATGCACATAGATTAAAGTAAATGTATTCAAATAACAAATTTATTTTGTGCAGTCACTTCGTCGGTTTGGCTGTAAGGCTTATTTTTCTTAGTCTAGATGACGACATCATTTTATGCACTAGTGCATAAAATGTGATTTTATGCAGCCTATACCCAGCATAAAGAAGGACTTTACGAGCATGAGAAGTGAAAAAGTAATATAGAACTTATATCACATTTCAAATATAGAATGACGAACGGTCTATACAGTGGTGCTAGACAAGGTGTATTCGACACTCGCTAGCGATTATATTTCGATTGAAAAATATATGGAATTGACGTAACTGTCACGTTACTATCTCGGTGGCTTACGTCAATTCCATACATTTCAATCGAAACATAATCGCTAACGATTTTCGAATGCAACTTGTCTAGCACCACAGATGTGTTACAACTGGTGTACTGCCTTTTTGCCGAATTACGTTTCGTCAAATTTCATTTAGCTATCAAGTTTTCGCTGAAGTTTTATTTGGCAAACCAATCTTTGGCAAGATTTTACTTCGTATTTTTTTTATTTCGCTACATTTTTATATAGCAAAATTTTATTACTTCTAATTTTATGTAGTAAATGATTTGCTAAGGCAAATAATATATTGTCAAATTTTATGTGGTAAATAATTAATTTTGAAAGTTATATCAGCTGCGTACTTTTTTGCGTAACCTTGAGCTTGAACTTGTCTGAAACAAATATAAATTGGATTAAAAAAGAAACTGCTCCGAAGATAGGTAGGTTAGGGTTATTTTTTTATGACCCTAAAAACGAAACTGCTCCCAGAGATAGGTAGGTTAGGTTTTGTTTTATGACCCTAAAAACGAAACTGCTCCCAGAGATAGGTAGGTTAGGTTTTTTTTTATGACCCTAAAAATGAAACGGCTCCCAGATAACAAACTAGGTTAGATTTCATAATGCCATTCAATACATACAAAACAAAACATCACGCCTTCATTCCCAAAGTGGGGTAAGCAGAGCTACAGAAATACCAACAACTCTAAAAAGACATGTTAATTATTCTGTAACCACATTTTGCACAAGTAGGCTGAGATATTTACTAGTGTATTAGTGACAGGTTGCAAGCCCATTGCCATTCAATATGTTGCTAAATTAAGGTATGCCAATCAATACATTTGACGAAAACAAATCATTAGTTGAGAAATGATATTAGGGCGAAACGTTGAGTTAAGAAATGAAAATTTGCCCAAATAAAAATATGGGATACTCGTACGTAGTTTGGGGAGTTAAGAATTTGCTAAATAATTTTCGTCGAAACATTAGTAAACCGTTGCAACTATGTACATACAACAGGTCCTTTACTTAAGTTTTTCACCCATAGCTTCGTAGGTTCTCTAATAGAATACCTACACTTATAGATTTGACGCCAATTAACGGAAAAACAAGTTATTTTTCCGCGTAAACAGCCCGCCCCCGCTTACGTTCGAAGTCGGTGTCAATTGAAATGAGCAAAGGAGTAAACCCAAACGAACCGATCGATTCCAAAACCACGTAACTTTCAAAGTTAAGTAAGGGTATTTAATGCATTATATATTATTGATAATTATTTTACTTTACGGTTTAAAACATTTTATTTTCCACAAAGAATACAATTCGCTTGTTATTAAGAAATATTTTCTTTTAATAATCCGAAATGTGGTTACAGAATTCTAAACAAGTATGTATTTTTAGAGTTGATGGTATTTCTGAAATGAAGGCGTGATGTTATGTGTGTGTGTGTGTGTGTGTGTGTGTGTGTGTGTGTGTGTGTGTGTGTGTGTGTGAGTGTAATAATTCTGTCGTGTTCGATTTTTTTTTTATTTGTATTTTATATTTAACATGCAATAACTAAGCAATTACTTGTTTTTTACGCATAGAGCTTTTATCAGTTGGAACATACATTGCATATAAAGAAAGAATACACCCTGCACTCAAATACTACTAACACTTTCATGCTAACTTTAAGATCTAATCTATGAATTTTTAATTTATAATTTATGACCTTTCTAAGCGCCTGGTCGACGCAACTCGTAACCAAAATGCCTTTACTTGGCACAAAGATTAAGCATTGCCATTCAACGTGGCAATGCTGCCAGCATTTTTGGGAACGATGCCTATTGGTAGCGGTATGTTAGATTAGAATAGTTCTAAGTAAGTTTGTAAGTTCTTTCGTTAGTTTTTATTGTTTTATTTGTCTTGTTAAATAAATTATTTTTTTAGGTTAGGTTAGGTTAAATTATGACTACTAAAAAAACACTCGGAAGATATGCCTTTTGATGAAATGAATATTCTGCGTAATGATACATTCGTGGAAAGGTGCTTGAATTGTATTCAATTTGAGATTATGTGTCAAACAGTACGTAGTACTTATTTGTTGACATCTTAACAAATAAGTTAGGCCAAGACGGGACTTGGGCTCACCGGTGGTGCTAGACAAGTTGCATTCGACAATCGTTAGTGATTATGTTTCGATTGATAAATGTATGGAATAGACGTAAGCCACCGAGATAGTAACGTGACACTTACGTCAATTCCATATATTTTTCAATCGAAACATCATCGCTAACGATTGTCGAATGCAACTTGTCTAGCACCACGGGTCAGTCTGGGTCCGTGACCACTTCAAAAGTGACCTGTTTAAAGTGAATCACCTAATTAATTAGTCGGACTGTAGTGAAGTGAAACTTTTGTTCTGTTATATATTAATTTATGGTGCATGGGAAAACCTTATTTGCATGCATTTTCCCCGAGTGCGGTCACGTCGCTGTCATCGCTGAGCTGCCTAGTTACTTTAGTTAGTGGTTTCTTAATGGCTTCAAAGCCAATCACTTACAGACTAGTTACAGCCCAGAGTCAATTAAGATGCTCTCAATAAACCTAACTTATAAGACCTTCACTCACACTGGTTTGTGCATTAGCCAAGGCCTTGTTTAGTACCTACTTTGTAGATTTACGAGTTTTTACGTTGGTTCACGTTTCCAAGGGTCCGTAGCCGTATAATTTCGTCATGTATTTATATGGGAATTCTGTACTATGGGAGATCCCCCTTGAATTACCTACGACACTAAATTTCATCGAATGTGTCGTTTTACCGCATTTCATTTTATCGACAGCGAAGCAATTTCTGCTGAAGCCTTTTTATTTTTAGGTTGTCTAAAGTATGGTTTAAGTAGATTAAGTAAGGTTAGACGTGTGGCCGCCAATGAAAATGAAAATTCGGAGAACTAAAACATTCTATTAAATTAGAGTCAGTGATTCAAGACTAAACCGTACTATATAGACTTAGATTTAAATAAAAGCACACATAATGTTCACAAACACCCTTACGGTTACACCTTCGCGGCTGAATAATAAAAAAATAATGAACTTTGACGCGGAAATAGTCGCCGGCCAAATCACCGTTGCGTTCAATAAATCTTCAAGATTTTTCTTGACACACTTTTATTAATAATCTCATTACCTTTGTTTAGTACGATAAATTATTCATCAAGTTTTGTGTTCTTTTTAGCACTGCTCAGTCTGCTTTTGACTGAGCTGAGGGATTTTAACTAAGAACTGTTTATTTATTAATTTCTCAAAACGAATTAAGGGTGAATTTAAGTGCTCCCATTACACCCACTAACTAACGCTAGAAACGTGGGATGTAATCACACTAATAATATAAATGCGTAAGTTAACGACTGAACGGATTTGTATGAAACTTAGAATAGAGGATAGCGTTTACTCTGACCTTGACCCTTAAAATATAGGCTAACTTTTGTCCTGAAAAAAAAAAACAATGTACCCGTGTAATGGTCCATGAAACAAGCGAGTATCAAATTACAATTTTACGTCACGAGCAGAAGCTATTAATGTATATTCACTACCATTATGACATAGGTACCTACTCGTATGCCACTCGAAGCATCGAAGCCTCACAAATGCAGTTTGCAGTTTACAATGTCGGTCATTACATTAGATTGCATTTTCTCGGGAGTGATGCAACGTCCGACGGCACGCTTGCGCCTTCACCATGCTGAACATAAATAAGTTAATGTTTCAGTATGAAAGAGTAAAAATATCAAACTAAGTACTAGAGGATAGAATTTAATAATCGGGCAACAGGCCACGTTTTATCGTTAACGGGAGGAGAGGGGGGGTTTAGTGGTCGCGAACGTTGACGCGGCATAACTTGGTTTCTACATAAAAGACGGCAAAGGATTTTTTTCCATTAAATAAGCAACGCCTACAACATGAGGTCTCCAAAAATAGAATCAAATATCATACGTCTTGCAATAAATACTTGACCTTTTCGATAATCACGCACCAACTTCCTCCGGTGGTGACAAGCACTTGACCGGATTTATAGTTAAGTAACTAATTAAATATTGAATAGCGGCAATTGCGAATAGTGGGGTTTGCATTGGTATTGTCTGATTTCGGGTCAGCACGAGCCACCATGGAGTGGGCGCCGGAGCCGCCCGCCGCCGAGAGCACTTGATAAGTTATTTTTAGGTAGCACTTATTGGAAGTTGTTGCCTAACTGGTTACTTGCTATAACTTCAACCAGCTGGTTATTATGCAATCTATGATATTCTTAGAACTACCCTGATTCGAGGTCACAGAAACATAAACATGTTATGTATTAATTGAATAATTGAAAAAGTTAATTGAAATGAATAATTTTCATGGAAAATGTTGAGGTTTTTTTATTGATATGAACTTACATACGCTATGTTTATACTATTTTAAATTCCATAGGGAAATTACCTTTAAAAAAAATTGATGAAAAGTAACCTATGTGTTAATCCAGGGTACAAGCTATCTCCATTCCAAGTTTTATCCAAACCCGTCCAGCTGTTCCACAACCACACAAGGAATAAACAAAAAGTCTTGTTGACGAACGATAGTTAAAATTGTTATGCAATTGTTCTCTTGTTTAATAAAGGACAACTGAGCTCTTAGGCGCATACACTCTTCGTCTGATTCAGATGCGAGATTTAGGTCAAGAATCATAATGGCGATGACAGTCCGAATTTGCGGCACTAGAGCGCAACCGCTCATACAAACAGTACCTACTACAGCTGTTTAAGGAATCTCCTTGTTACTAGTTTACTTTTAGATGAATATAGACAAATGTACAAGGGTAGACAAATCGACCAGACGTGCACAGAAAGTAACCCATGCAGTGTAACTATAACTTTAAGGTAATTATGCATAAACTAAACAAAAATATAGTTGAATATATTCTACTAGTTGTTGTATAAAGGAAAGAAATCAAAACATTAGAACGTCGACCTGCCACTTTAAGTTACTTTCTGTTACAATTTAAATATTCTTATTAAAACTGTAACTTTGAATAAATAAGCCGAGCTGCATTAAAAATCTGTCTTGAACATAAAGTGAATACTTACAAGAGCCGGTATCGGTTCCTCGAAGCGCCCCGTCGGGCTTCTTATCCGTTTCAGGAAGCTTCCTCGAACACTAAACCCTCCCACGACCCGCGGCTCAGACCGACTGAACCCGTGACAATGAACATCGAGATTAAAAACAAGCTGTAAACCATATTTTAATAAGTATAATATTGGGAATATTGCTACCCTCACTTTATATTCTTGAACCAGTTTTTTGTACAAAAACATGCTAACATATTATAAAAAAAAGGATGTATGCCATTTAAACATCAGAAAAAATAATAATGTTATATTAACCTAAATCGAATTCGGGGCTGGGATTCTACACGGTAATAACGATATCGTCTTTGGTCTGTTTCCGTATTGTCAACGTTTTGATAACTCTTATGTCATTGATATTAATGGCGGCCGCGTTAAAAACGATGCTAAATACGTCAAACACGATATCGTTTTAACGCAGTAGAATAGAGGCCCTGAATATTTAGAAACATAGGTACTGTCGAGACTTACAGTACAGACATATTTAATAAAATTCCGATATTTTGAATAAAACTAAATAAAAACCCTAACAAACAAACACAATTATACAATAGAACAATTTATGTCGGACAAAAACATTATATGAGAAAATAAACTTATAACAGTAAATAATACTACCTACCTATTGACATTTCATATTATTGACATGACTGCAAAAAAAAGTTAAAAATAATATTTAGTTTTAGTTTTTTTGGTTTAGATTTATATTATTACATTGTATTGCCCGTACAGGATATCGCATATTAGTGTAAAGTTTATTATATGCTAAGTAAAGGCACCTAGATATCTAAATAAAGGATATAAATCCAAATTAAAACTAATATTATTTATACTTTTTTTTTGCAGTCAAGTCAATAACATAAAATATCAATCGGTAGGTAGTATTAAACTAATCTTAGATAAGTTTTAAAGACACTAACACCTATCTGTATAACTTTTGACCATGATACCTAACTGAAAACGAAACGAATATGAATATGACTAAAACTAAACCGCTGGCGGTTTAATTTACAACCTTCCTAAATAACACAAATTTATCTGCTTATTTGTTATTACTAGAGCGATCAAGTCGAATCACAGTAATTGGTGTTTATTACATATAATTCGTACATCATGAGCAGGTTTGTTTATGCACAATGTCTTTGTTCCGATCCCAGTCAGTATGGAGGGAGTTATTTTAATATAAATTTGCCCTCCGGATTTCATCGCGAATCCAATTATTATTTTTAGTCATCGACGGAGCCAGGAGCGGAGAGTTATGGACAATGTAGTGAATTCCCGGCTTTTGAGGAATACTGCGCGGCAAAACATTCCCATAAACTCCTGCTTTCACATTACAAACTTATTTAGGTACTATTCAATATTTTAAGAGCCGGTTTACTTGCTTCAATATTTTGTTGCTAGTTAATCAACACACACACTTTGATAGAGAACTCTGATTTGTGAAAGAAGCATAATGCCTACGTCCACCTACTTTCAAGAAACAAAGGGAATGCGTAGAATACGAGTAAACACGTAAGAACTATAATTTTTATACGATTTAATTATATACCAGGTAACTTATCAAATAAGAATGACAGTGACACATAAATTTCTTCAGTTTTTAACCGACTTCAAAAAGGAGGAGGTTATCAATTCGACTGTATGTTCATTTTTGTGTTTGTTACGCGATTACTCCATCAATTTTGGATAGATTTTGAAAATTATTTTTTTGTTTGATAGGGTGTACCCTGAGGTAGTCCCATTGCTACCAAGTTGGTATCTGATGTGGGGATCTGTGAGAAATTGAGATAACTCCTCAAATATTATATGAATAAATATACGTGGACGACGTAACAGTATTATTATGATGATCAGTAAAAGGTATGCATTTAAATATAAAAACTAAAAACAGTCTTCAAAAAGCAAGAAATAACTTCTTTTAAAATTATATTTACTAAGGTCCAACTGAAGTCGGCGTCCCATTATTTTTTAACCAAAAGCCGAATTCAGTAGGACTGACCTATTGGCAATTACCTATCATTTTAAAAGAAGTTATTTCTTGCTTTTTGAAGACGATTTTTAGTTTTATAAATTCTGTTTCTGACTTATAAATACGAGTATTATGTACCTATTTTATACTTAGACTTACCGGAGACATAGGGCCTTAAGTCAAGTAAGTTATTAACTCATTATATATTTACGATAACTTCTGATATCCTGTATCAACTCGTCATTCGGGACATTAGGGATGTGTTGAACATGACACGGAATGGGCCTCCGCTCATTGGCTCATATCTCGTCCGAACACAACATATATAATAATTATTGTTCGTAAACATCGACCTTATTCAGCTGCTATTCCTTTGATACACGAATTATTGCTGCAATATGTAATAACTTTACAACGAAGTGTACCCTTATCAAGTCCGTTAAGATCAAAGGTATAGCCATGTATTTTCATTTTTCTAAAGATTGCTTAAATCGATTGCTTTTTTACTATTTAAAAAAAAGCAAAATAATAATAAATGAATAGTAAAAAAAGCAAAATAATAATAAGAGTACAACAGTCGTTTAGCCATAAATATCAGGCAAATCGACAAGATTAAAAATACTCGGTATTTTTTCAAAAAGTAGATCAAAGGATTTGATATGTCGACATAGTTCATGTTTTATTTTGTCATGTTTGTATGTGTTATTGTAGCTATTTCATATTAATATAAAATAGCTAGAACAACACTTACTTCTGCCAGCATCATGGTGGTGACTCTCAGAGGGATTGAAACAACAGGATACTCGTACTGCAGGCACGTGCACAATTTGGGTGTTGTCCAAGCGTAGATTAGTCAGGAGCGTTGGTAAATCAACGTCGAATTCCTGGCAAAACATGACAAATTGATTCGTGAACTTGTTTGTAAGCTGTCGAAGGAAATGCCAATGTTCTCCCTCATGCGTTTAAAGAACAGTGTTACATAAAAATACATTTTAACTGTCTTCCAGATTGAGAGTAAAAATGCAGCTTTAATAACATCGGCGTTACCAAAACGGAGTGTCAACGTGCACCCGCTAATATTAGCAGAGTTACGTATCGTAAAATCTGTAAAAATAAGCGGGTTTGTTATTTGTCGCCCACGACATTCGCGTGAGTTATGAATCACAGGGCGAACCTGTCGCAGTGAAAAATCACTTCTCCAGGTATGTGACATTTATCAGTTCACGTCACAGTCACACATCACAGCTGGCGCACAAACTAATGACCGATTAACTGTTTCGCTGCTAAATTGATCTGACCTTTGTAAACAACATACCTAAAGCAAGTATCAAGTACCTGTGTATCGTGGATGATGCATTCTCCGAAAAGTAAACGAAGTCATTGCCTGGTTAACCTCTAAAATATACATAAACGTGATACATTAGGTAGGTAAATATGTTATTGAATAAAACTTCATTCATCTTCAACCCCGGGTACATGATTACAATGTTTTATGAACAACTTGATGTGCGCATTGATAAAAAAGCGGTCAGCCATCGTATCGTAAACCTGTCGTCATTTTTTAGTTTGTCAAAGGAAATCAGGCTTTCAGGGATCGTTAACAGAGCAATTACGTCAGTCAGTACAACGAAAAGTATTAAACAGAAATAAGAGCGTGCACGGGTTTCAGCCGGCGTCGCGGCGGCGGCGCGTAGCTGTCGAATTCCGGTCCGGCAACTTAATCTTGGCAGGGTAATAATTTGTGGCGCCCGCGCGGGGCATCCGCGGCATGTCAAGTGCGGGGGCGACGACCTCAGGTGAGATGGCCCAGTCACTGTCACCGATCTCTGCCTCTGGTCTGACCCCATTTTACAGCCTGAGGTTAGGGGCGGCGGTCCGTTGAGCACACATTTGAAACCCTTATAAGTGCCGGTACTAGTTTTCTCTTGAAATGGGTATATATTTCTACGAAAACAATACCCTTACACCAAACAACCGCAAAAACAAAAAGCTTTATTTTAAGAGGATTGTGGGGCTTAAAATTTCCTTTCAAAATGCGGTAACGTTTCTGTCACCTAAAACCATGAACAAATTTCAAGATTTTTGAATATGTTTATATTATAAAAAACTACAGAACGTTTCCAAACCAAAAAAAAAAAAACGAAACGTACAAACCTGTTTCAATTTTTAATATGAATTACCCAAACCGGACTTAATTTAGGGGGTGAGTTACAATACCTCCTGGGGCTAAATTTGTATGGAAAAATAATGACACTTCGCGTTTTCAGCGTCGCCTCACAATCCCCGTAAGCATTAAGTATCATGCTAATATTGGTCAAGGAACACACTAGCATCGCTTTTAATACCATTAATATAGACAGCGATATGCCTAACAGATTAAAATTATAACTACGATTTTTTTCGGATCTACAGCAAAAAATAATATACGAGTATTTTATCAAACAAATATCATACTTATAAGCTGAGGCAATAATTTTACATTACTTTTGTCAGTTGTATAAGCCCTAATTCGCCCACCTATCTCTTTCCTTATTTCTACTGAGTACTCCATACTCTGACTACTAATAAATTAAAAATACCTAACAATTTAAATCCAATTTTGTAAAATAATCTGATACACCATACAGTATAAAATTATGGGAGAACCAAATTGTGCCGAATACGTGATAAGTGTAACGACACTAATTTGTTTGAGTCGAGTCGTGTGTGGCCTGGTGGTCTATCGCACAAAATGTATGGGATGACATTCTCGGGCGTTTCGATAAACCACGTGGTCGACTGTCATCCCATAAATTTTGAGCGATAGAAAAGAAAAACGTTAGGAGCGTTTGCATCTTGGCTAGGGCCCCTGATGTTGTACACCTATTTCGACTTTTGTTTTATATGTATATTTATTTGCATTACTTATTTTTAACTGTGTGCCACGATTACAGTTGGTAACAAAATAGTCAATTGACACTAAATCATTATATTAAGTATTTTGTTAACCGCACTAAGAAGATTTTCCTGGTGAATTCCATGTGGGGTGATGGCACTGATGGCACTAGACATATAAGATATAAAGCTTATTCATTTATTTTTCAAAAAATAATTTATAATATTCAATTTCTAATTTCGAATTATGATAAATAAGGAAAGAAGGAAAGATTTATTCGGCTATATAATAATATAATATAAATGATACAATTACACACAAGTGACATAAATACACTCCTAAAGCCGAAAAGGCAAACTGGAGGCCTAGTCAAGATAATATATAACGCTTATACAGCCAGAAGCAATGAGATCGGGTCACTTTCTATGGAAATTTCACACTAAGTGACCCGTTTTCTTGCTCTTGACTTTAAATAGCGATTTTCGATAAGAATCGCTAAAATGTATAAGACGTAGTAACTCTTATTTAATCTGTCATGGTATGGTGATGATGATGGTATAAGATTGACGTAAACTGATGACGAATCGTGTCACCGCTTATGTCAACCCCAAACATATCGACTCGATAGAAACCTACAACGGTGGCAGCGTTTGCATCTTAGCTAGGGCCGTAGCTACGTTTGTAGCGTACTAAACATACCTATTCCAAAATTCAAAGCCATATATTAATACATTTGTACGCCGCATCGCGATCGGACACATTAGCGTTATTATTAATTAAGATAACGAGCCACAACACCTACGATCTCGTAAATGTCACGTTCCGCGCTTCGCAACATTACGTCGCTCTCCGACAACATAATGACAGTGTAAAATGCTATAGGGCAATTGAAACCTATATTTATTTTTGCCGATAGGAATTTCTATTTTAGTTCTTTCTGACTGGCGTACACGTTGTTAACGTATGTGTACAGCCTAGGCTAAAAGTGTTGATTTATTAGTTTTTCATATAAAAATGAAACTTTAAAGGTGTATTTATATCTTTTAATATAGAAAGTAATATCTATCGGAAAAAATGGACATGTTTATTCACATTAAGGGAAATTCCGTGGGAAAAAAACAATCATATTATTGTAAAACCTGACTTTTTCTAACTTCAGTTTTCACACGCAAATAGCTAGCTTCGAATCGATATCTACTAATAATTGCACATGCTCAAACACTTCTATATTTTACGTCTTTGAGTATTTTTTAGAGTAACCTTCGCGGAGGGAAGTTGGCTGATTGAAAAATGTCCGGCTTTTGCTATTGATTTATTCTGTATACTGTTTTACTCTACTCACTTGCCTTTGGCGAAATCATTGCGGAATATCGCGGTAGAGCGCCATTCATAAAAAAACCGGCCAAGTGCATGTCGGACCACGCACAGTGGAGGGTTCCGTAGCAGGGATGAACGTTCATAGTTGAAATTCTTTTTTTTTTTTTTAATTTAAATCTCAAAAACTACACAGCGTATCGTGTTCAAAACAATTTTGGTTGGTTGTATTTCGCTTGTTCTACTACTGTAATTTTTATTAGAATGTTCTATTGAACAGTCAAAAGCACCCACCCGGACAGAATTTTTACGACTTTAGAAGCGTATATCTCGCCAACTGTTCACTTACGTAAAAAAGTCACTTAAAAACCTCACATAAAAATACCCCACAAGCTGACGTAACTCAAAAAAATTTCTTCGTCCCCTAGTTACATAGCCACCCCTAAATATATGTATATTTTTTTTCAATTTTACTACATCATTGTATAGCGGTTCATAGAATACATCTATCCTCCAAATTTCATTTATATAGTGCCAATAGGCTCTGAATAAAATGGCTGTGACATACAGACGGACAGACGGACATGACGAAATTATAAGGGTTCCGTTTTGGCCATTCGGCTCCGGAACCCTAAAAAGACACGAAGATTATTTTATAATTTGAAAAAATATACTTTATTTATATGTTACGTGGGGTGCTTAACACCTTTGTCTAAGACTGTATGTATGGTTCTTTGTTACCTCGACAAAAAAAGGTTTCATTAGGTACGTCATAGCGTTGCTAGACTTACTGGATACTTTGATTTAAAATTTAACACCAAATTGGCGGATTTACAGATATTTGACGTGGGACGTGGGTTTACGTTAGCATACTTGGACGACAATATCAAAAATGGCAGTCGGGTTTTCAGAGGTTGTAAAGTCGCACACAATATAAAAAAATCCGACGAATCGAGATCCTCCTCCATTTTTAGAAATCGGTTAAAAAGGAGTGTTGCCTTGCACTGAATTAGGTTGCTTTGTTTTTTCATGTTATATGTGAAAAAGCTTTTTAATTGGAACAACCTCATTCAGTGCAAGGCAAAATGTAACAATTTTATGGGCTATCTGTTACTCGTACTGCTTTTTTTTTGGTTTTTGTTACACTTGTTACTTTAACGAATTTTATTGTTTTTATGTTAATGAGAAGGCACACGAACACTCAGGCCACCTGATGGTAAGTGGAATCTGAGACCCATAGATATTTGAATTCTCAAGACTATAATCCTAAGACCTCAAATGCGTTGCCAACCCTGAGGACTAAAATGGAATGCCTCTATGCTAGTAATTCACCGGTTATCTTATCCCCTTACACAACTTTCTTTACTTTTTTGATCACATACATACATATCGTCACTTTTTTCTTCATCTTTTAAAAACTTTAAAGTTGTTCGTAATTCTGTAAACACATTTTGCACAATCAGTCTAAGATGTTTACCAGTGAATTAGTTTCTAATTACAAATAAAACACCTTGAATAAACATTAACCAATGAAATTCCACTAGTTACAATATCATTCAACTTAAACAGAAACAGAGATAGATAGAGCATGTTACACAGTAAGACCTTTTTTTTCCACAAAATTATTAACCATGAACGTTAATAAACACCTATATTTATTTATTTTGTTTCAGACTAGTATAAAATAAAAAACGGTTTTAACAATTTCACCTCAATATAGGGGCTTTTATTGTTCAGATATCGATCTTGCATCTTTATCACCGGTCTCTGACCTGACCCCGAAATGTCGCGTTCCATTTAGAATAATAACACCTGGCAGATTTACATGAACCCGTCAAGAGTCCCGGAGACACACGAATGTCCAAGACTGAACTGAACCGACCAAGTGCGTGTCGATCTCGCACACAAAGTCTACATTATATATCACCTAACAATATTAAAATGCCCGATACAAAACGCTGAAATATGGACGGTTTATTATGGTTACTTCAATACACTTGAAGCAACATCACTTACCAGGGGTTCCTATATCCAAAACGTCACATTTTAACGAGATGTTTTGAATATAGGAACCCAGGGTTAGTTTTAGTTACAAAACCACCTCATCGCCATTAAATTAGCCATAACTTTTCTTATTAATTAATGAATTTGATTTTAAGTTTTAGCTAGTGGGGTACGACATTCCCTTACACATTTCTTCACCACAAGTGCTTCGAAGTTCGATCAAGTTTATTGACATGCCCAAGATTGCACCTTTACCATTGATTTAAGAGAAACCACAGAAGTTTGTTAAAAATTGTGACGCACATCTGATAGCGCAACTAATCAGCAATAGTAATTCATAAAACAATCCTCAAGACGAATATCAAAATTTTAGTAAAATGCGATTATCTCTAAAACTGTAAGACCAACTGAAACCCTAGTTAGGTTGTTTAGGTAGAGCAAAGACTCATTTATATTCAGGTGATCTTGGGCCCCTAAATATAGGGTATATATTTAAACAAGACCTTGTACTATTTCCTCGATATCGATAAAGTATCCTGACATTTACTTGTTACAGAGAACAGAGTCCGGAGCTTTATTGTCCTGAGGTGAGATTACTAAGGTGACACGGTGACGGCCGACCCTTTTGCGCGTCACCTGAGGTATCGAGTAACAAATGGGTCACGCTCAGATTTCACAAAATTAAGTGTGATATACGAAACTTGTCGTAGAAATGTCCAATATATAGATTTTTAATAAAAAGTACTCACTCAGGTGTGAATTACTAAATATTTGTCATACGAGCAATACGAGCTAAGTTTAAGGCGAAGGGTACGGCAAAATTATGAAATCGAGGTGTTTTCGGATAAATTTCTTGGTAAAACTATAGGAAGTGGTAGGTTTAAATGATAACAATCTGAAGACACATATCCTCAAGTTTGGCTCTAGCTCATTTATATAGTTATCTTACTCATAGTAAGCTCTATATACAACTTTGAATAAACCGTTTTTAAAAAGTTTATATTGGTTTTATTCCGGCTGGGCGATTTAGTCTGTTGCCAAACTTTCCACACTTCTTTTTAAAGGCTTAATGTGTGGTGTGAGCTGAAATATTATTAGTTTTAATAAGAATTTCCATGTTATATACTCAAAACATATATGCTCCTAATGAAACAATCAACTAAATGTTTGCTCTTAAACTATGACTAGGCGTTTTGAAGCATTTTGTTGAATGTGGCCAAAAAAAATATATACAAACTAAAAAAAAAGAGTTTAAAATACTCAAAAAATAAACAAAACTATTTTAAACAAAAGCTAAAATAATTTGAATAAAAATTGTTTTTAGTGTTATATAATGGATTTGAACTTGCATTCACGTTGGATCAGTAAAATTTCGTAAAAGTTATAACTACGTATATAGGTACCTAGGTACTCAAAACTTCAAAGCGATGAAAGCGACGTTGCGAGCTCGGTTTGGGTTGGCGTGTGGCGGCCGGCCGCGGCGTTGCCAGATCGTTGGATGTATTTGTTTCCTTGGTTGACAGTTTGAATGTTTCAAACTTTGTTTTGCTCCTACGGTCAGTTGTCACTACTTTCAGTTGTGAGTCAGTCAGTTGCGTTCTAGTTCTACTATTCCGTGCGAACAAGTAGCTACTGTAGTTTTTTTTATATTTTGTCCTTTGCGTTGTTTGGTTTCAATTATGTTAATTATTTCTTTTGATTGAACTTCGTGTTTTATACGTGTGAAAATGGGGAATAAGCGGGGCAGAAAACCTTCTGCCTCAATCAAGTTGCTTCGGAAACGTCGCGGTCGATGTGGGCAACAAGCTAAACAGCAGCGAGATTCCGCTGTACAGTAAGTACTTACAAAGTGTCCATAATATGCATTTCAAAAGTAAAGTACATTACTTACGTGCCTACATAAAGACCTTATGGTTGCGGGTTTCACATGGGCAGCAGTGTATCAACTGGGAATAGCATAATTGATTTACCAACTATGAGAGTTTTTGGCTCTTTTATTATACTTGGATTGGCAGTTACTATAAATATAAGTTTTAATTTTTGTTTTAGGCCTTCTACCATTCATATTGAAAATCATAATCCAGTTTTTACTTATACTTTAGACATCTTTAAATTAATACTTTTTTCTCTTAAGTACGTCTAACATAATAAAGAAAGTTTAGAGTGTATGAATGGTTCCTTATACTTGGCATTATACAAAGGTAGATTTGTAAACTTCTGTATGTTTTGTTTGATCTATGATCTATTACAAACTACTAAACTAGTTCCAAAGCCAGCTGTCCTGGGTTCAAATCCTGGTAAGGGCAAATATTTGTGTGATGAGCATGAGTATTTGTTCCTGAGTCTTGGTTGTTTTCTATGTAGGTACTTCTCTATCTAAGTATGTTACCATTGTCTAGTACCCATAGTACAAGCCTAGAGCTTAGTTTTGGACTAGGTCAATTTGTGTGAAATTGTCCCCTGATATTTATTTATTTATTATATTTATTTAGTTCTCTTTATTGTTGCAGGTCAACATCTGGTCATGGTCATTTTGATAATGTTTTTGATGTAGTGTATGGTGATAATATATCCAATGGTTCTGAACAGTAAGAAAAATATATATTGTGAATATACATGCTATACAGGATGGCCAATGTAGATCGGTCAGTTTGGGCAAGTATGAAACTATAAGACATGATTTTATTGACAAGAAAAACTGCATTCATATATTTAAAAGAACTAAATCTCTGGTTGGGAATCATAAGCAAAAGTTTTGGAAAATAAAACATACATTATTTCTATTTTAATATTGATTGTGTAGGTGTTAAGCAGTAAATGTTACTATGAAACATTTGTATGATGAGCACGAGTCTTGGATGTTTTCTATGTATTTAAGTATATATTTACATACATACCTACATTATACATAACGTCACGCCTTTATTCCCAGAGTGGGGTAGGCAGAGCAACAGAATACCAACAACTCTAAACTTGTTAATAATTCTGTACCTAACCACATTTTGCATAGTCAGGCTAAGATGTTTACCAGTGTATTAGTGACAGGTCGCAAGCCCATCACCTAACAGTACTACAAGCCTTTATTCCCTTAGTCGCCTCTTACAACATCCACAGGAAGACATGGAGTGGCACTATTCTAACCCGGCAACAACATGGGGGGTATATATTTCTCTTTATTGTTGTCTAGTATCCATAAGTACAAGCCTAGAGCTTAGTTTGGGACTAGGTCAATTTGTGTGACATTTTCCTGTGATATTTATTAATTTAGTAGGTGTTTGAAAGTACAGCCATTTTTTTTATACAAAATTGAACTCGTTTAGGTTAGATTTTACTATTGCGTTTTGTATCTTTAAGTGTCGAATTTGTGTTGGTTGTCATTTCAAACACCTACTAAATTGAATTAAACTATAGGGTCGAGGATTATCTAACAGACAAAAATGCTTGGCCTAAGATACATAACGTAACATAACTAGATTGATACTTAGATACATAACGTAGCTTACTAACAATCTAGTCTTGGGGACATGGTTTCTGTGTTTCTGTAGGAGAATGTATCAAAACTTTATTTAATATTTTTTTTCATTTAGTTTTGCACCGCCATGGGTAGGTATAAATATTATTATTATTTTATTTATTTGCTCCTGTGTTTATTAGAAGTTTCGACACGTTTTCCTGCTTAACTGTGCATGATGTATATATTTTGAAATTTTATTAATTGGTTGATATAATGCTAGGTTAAGTTCTATCATTGTCATAAGCAATATTAAAAAAAAATACTGACTGTTGAGTCTTGTGGCGCTTCTTCTCAGCATTGGTCTCCTCTTGGGAACCGCTGGTAGAATTTTGACGTTTAAAAGTGCCCGTGCGGCATACTTACTGAATAAACAACTTTTATCTGTTATCTTTTTTATCTTTAAAGGATATGGTGAACAATGCATTTTATTCATTTTAGATAACATATTTCATAGTAACATTTACTGCTTAAGTCCTACACAATTGATATCTAATTAGAAATAATGCAAATTTTACTTTTTAAAACTTCCGGGTTTGTTTCCCAAACTGAGTACCTACTAGTGTTGGTTAAATCTAGGCATGCAGTTTTTCTTGTCACTAAAATCGATGATATGGATCCTAAGAACAGATCTTTGTATATCTTACAGTTTCAGACTTGCCCATACTGACCGGTCTACTACATGGGCCACCTCTCCAAATTAACATAATACAATTTAATCTGCTCTTTAATTATATGCCGTAATAATTAATTTTGAATCAATTATGAACATGATTGTATACTTATGTTTTTTAATCTGCTATTTCAGTGACAAAAGCAATGAAACAAAGTATGGGAGAAGAATAGTTAATGTATTGCAGTTTTTTACTCAATTGCAAGAAATATCGTCCCATGGCCCGTTGAATTGCGGGTTACAAGCAGTTGAAATTATATCGCAAACTCGGAGTGGGCTCATCTCACTATATGCACTTAAGTGCAAAATGTGCAATATGACATTTCAAATGAACAATGATATCCCTACTGATGTAATGGATCTCAATACTAGTGCAGTAGCAGGCACAGTGGCCATTGGATGTGGATTCACTCAGCGTACTGATTTATCAGCTGCTGTTGGCCTAGTTCCCATGTCCAAAAACTTTGTATAAAAAACATGTAAAAAAAAGATTGTTTACTGCGAGAAATTATCGACCCAAGGTTTACCCGAAAAATGGCAATAAGGGATCCAGACTATATAATAGGGGCCATGAAGGAACAGAAAAAGAAAGAAAAAATAAGAAAATGAAAGCTATGAAGCTTAAAGGAAAGAAAAAAAAAAGCCCAAAAAAAGAGAAAACCGGACCACGAAATTCTCGACGAATCGCCGCCTTGCCGTAGACCACGTCGAAAATAAAATATTTGAATACTTTTAAAGTACCTAGTATTATTGAAAAAGTTTATTCCCCTACTCCTGGGCCTCTATTCTACTGCGTTATAACGAAATCGCGTTTGAGGTTTATGCCACAGTCTCCATTATTGTCAATGATAATTATAAGAGTCATCAAAACGTTCACAATACGGAACCAAGTAAAATTAGATACACGGTAATGACGACATTACCGTGTAGAATCTCAGCCCTGTCGGGTATGGCTAGCACATCTTGTTTTTTCTAGCTCACTCATTGCGTCTGTATCGTAACAGACTAGTAGTACGATTACAGGGCTGCGATTCTACACGGTAATAACGATATCGTTTTTGACCTGTTTCCGTATTGTCAACGTTGTGATAACTTTTTTGTCGTTTACAATAATGGCGACTGTGACATAAACGATTCTAAAACACGTCAAACGCGATATCGTTATAACGCAGTAGAATGGAGGCCCTGTAAGTTTACCATTGACAGAGAGTTTGCCTTAATTTAATTTTCAATTTTCAATACCCACGTCTACCGATTTAGTAATAAGTATTTTATTTGTATGAGATTAATATGAAGGCAATCCATCTGTCAGTGGTAAACTCAACATAATTCTACTGTAGTAGATAGTAATCACGTAGAGGTCGTTTTAAAAGAGCTGGCACGAAACCATGAAAAGAGGGAATGAAAGTATGTACATAACTAAATTTTTGGTTCGAGATATAAACTGTCTAAAAGATAGCACTCGCACAATCCTAGTAGACCAAATTTTTCTTTGATCTAATATTCATGCCAGCTATTCAAGAAACAATCTTTACGTGTTAAAAAATACTATTTATGTATTTACTTATTTGATAAAAAGCTATTTTTGACATTCGTTCCTGAATTTGAGATAGTATATAGAAAAACGCAAATTTATTATATTGCTCGGCCTAATGAAGCGCCATCTAACAGTAACACCATGCCTGACTCTTGGACAAATAGCAATATGTGGTCGATCGCAGAGCTTACTCGTTAGATGGCGCGCGAATTAAAATTTTACTCGTCTGCCCGAATGAGCAAGGTCAATTGCCCGCCCCGTCGCCTTAAGCTACCTAACTGAAAAGGCAGGCTCTCAAAATGTTGAACGTTGACACGCAGCGCTCTTACGGGACAACTTAAACTCGACGGTTAATAAGTTGAACTTGAGAAGCGACTTGTTATAAATAATCACCTACCAGGCTTCTTAAATTTTCAAGTGGAATTTTACCACATTGCCCCTAGTAATGTTATTTTCAGCTCTGGAGTTAGGGTTACTTATTCGAATCCACAACGGTTTGACTTTTGTAAGGCTAAACCCTGACGCGATTGTCGTGTGTCTCGATTTATCACAAACTAATCGTTATATTGTTAGCTTTGCTGCAGTTCGTATTCACTGGACAGTAAATGATACGATATGATAACATATCAAAAGCCATATTGCTTACCATGTAGAATAGAGGCCTGGTCACAGTTTTATTAAGGTTTTCTTACTCGTAATATTGTGACCTGGTATTGACGAAATTAAAATAGAGACTGGCATAATAGTATACATGAAAAAAAAAGATCATATACATTCATATTCTGTAAATATTGTATTTGAATTTCTTTGTTAAGTATAATAAAGAGTTTACGTATGTACATATATACCGGGTGTACAATCCAAATGGGTCGGTATGGAGAAGTCGGAAATTATGAGAGATAGCGAGATCTGTTCTTAGGAACCATGATGTCGATTTTAGATTTAATAATAATTACATTTAAACTTTTTTATTAACTCTCATACATAACCGGGAATCGAACCTGGTCAAAATTAATGTGTATAAATTCTGCAAGTTGCAAGAAGCACAACAAAATTGAAATATTAAAAATATATATTAAATATATATTTTTATTTTTATTTTTATTATTATTAAATCTAAAATCGACGTCATGGTTCCTAAGAACAGATCTCGCTATCTCTCATAGTTTCCGACTTCACCATACTGACCCATTTCGATTGTACACCCGGTATAGCGAAACATCGGTGTCCTAACCTTTCCAGAAAGCCTTTCTAGTAAGCTTCAAAAATTGCGAAACTATTTTTTAGGAGCAGCAGCGTTACGATACATAGTTTTCTTTTAGCAGATCATAGGTATTTTGAGGTGTGAAAACCTGACTCCTTTCACGCAGTGGAAACGACAGAGATAAATAACTCCTAAAGCTTTGTCTCTGGGAGGAAGTCTCATAAAACGTAGCAAAATTATCGGATCATCGGTCGCTGCCAACATTGCGTCTTCCGGCAGCAACTGGATGCGAGTAGCACAGAACTGATCTCGGTGGAGTTCTTTGGCCAAGGCCTATGACCAGCAAAGGGCGTGGTTACCGAACGAGGCCCACTGCTGGACATCTCTCATCATCATTATAATGTTAGGCTACATAACGATTATCAGAGATATTGCCTGCCACTCCGCGCGGAAATTCTTTATCGCTTTTCCCTTAAAAATTTACAGATTTTACAGGATAAATAGTGTTTACTTACCGTCTTTCTTTTGTATGGTCACTTGAGGCGTCGAACGGTAAAGACGAAAACACCTTTGCATTTATAAGTATTTATAGGGATACCCACACAAGCAAAAACCGTTACGTAAGAAAAAAATTACATCGGGAAACATAATTTCACATCATTTTTTCAACTTTCAACACGGGCAAGGCTTCCTCGTTGTGAAGAAACAACGGAGTTATAAATGACTTAAATAAACTTTTAAAAAAAATATGAGGGAATTGCTTTCTTTTCAGGAGCAACGTGCCGAGGGGTAACGGTTGTTGTTATTGCGATATACGGGTGAAAATACCTAGCTGTTATACTCAATTAAAATGTTTTTGTTTTTTTTCCTTTGTGTTTCGAAAATTACCTACCAATCATTGTTGACTAATTTTCGTAACATAATAGAAGACGTTGACTCAGTTAAGTACTCTTAACTTAAGTAACGTAACGTAACGTAACGTTAAGTATTTTACGATTCACCCATAATACCAGTACGCTGAGGTTGTGCCATTATACCAGGTTTACGTGACGCAAAAAACTATCTAAGTAAGCTTATATTAACGCCACTTTGATAGTTCGCCCCTGCCTACAAAGCTTGTGGTTCCGGGTTCTTGCATTAGTTCCTGAGTCTTGGATGTTTCTATGTATTTCTCTTCATACATTACATACATTAGTTGTCGCAATATCACATCAACAACTGCCCTGAATTATTAAAAAGTAATGCGAGTATAATCAGAAAAGGTTAAAAGGACAGAACTAAAATGTCAACAGTATTTTTTAGGGTTGAAAGCTTTAATTTCATTTATATTAGAATTATTAATTTAGTTACATTTAAAGGGCGTGTGGTTCTTTTTGCACTTACATTTGAATTGTTTGCATTGTCTGAAATTATTTGATTGTAGGCGCCGCACTCATATAACAAATAAAAATTCCGAATATAGAATATGGGGAATTACCTAAATATCGCAGAAATACCTATAAAGTAACGGATGCAGTAAAAACGCTGTATCGTTTCTTTAACGAACAGAAACTTATCTAAAACGACATCGTATTTCAAGTTAAATACCGTATTAATATCATAGATTAGGAAATTAATAATCAAACTAAAATAATGTGTAAATATTTAGTCTTACTCTAGGGACTTAATTATTTTTTATGAAGCAACTAGATACTTATTTCATCGAAAGCACTTTTCGATAGTAGCACACAAATTGACGGAACATCAAACGAACTTCTTTTTTATAGAGGAACCTAACCACATTTTCATTTGATCTAAAATTTGACTCATATTGGATATATTACAATTAAAACACCTCAAAAATGCCAAATGTTTACTGGTAGAGACTGTATGTAAGCGTTTTCCAAAACAAATACCTATAATTAAGGACAAAAATTAACAACGTTAATTTTTCCGTTACAACTCGAAAATTAACTATTACTGCTTTAAGAGAAAAAGTGGCATCCCAGACAAAACTCCTGTAGCAAGTTCAACCATATTACTAACAGGTTTGAACCTGCTATGCTTATTTAATTGGAAATACCGCCTGTTGGCTTATGAGGGCAGTATAAAAATATAATAAAACTGATTTTCGTGACGTAATGGAAAAAATCACGTTTTAACTTCTATCCTTAACTATAGGTTTTTTTTTTGGAAAACGCCCTTGTATCATTTAGACAGCTTTTTTGTGCAATTAATAGTTTATATAAATAAAATACCATGGCATGTGATGTGATATAAAGGAGCGATGTTTCGCAACACGAATTATGAACACTTCGTTTTCTAGTAAGTCACGTTTCTCCCTGCAATTGGTTACGCAACTGCTATTGTAGGTATACCTTTATGTAAAATAAGTACTAAGGGCGTCCCTTTTAAGTGACCTGTCCACGTGACAGCAGACTGAAAATGTTTCCACGAAGCAGCGGATCTCCAAGCCACGTGCCGATCGGGTAAACATTCATTCAATGGATAATAATGACACACAAACATAACTGGGGGGGTCGGCGATATAAAGGAAAATGTCTCGGGTAACTGGGTGCTTAAGTAGATATGATGCTTAGCCACGCTTATCCGACCAAGTGCGGCCTCAATGCACGTAATGCGTAGTTTTTAGGGTTCCCTAGTCAAACTACCCTTATAGTTTCGCCATGTGCGTCCGCAGCCTAGCGCAGAGATTCTTAGTACTAGAAAGCTGTAATTTGGCATGAATATACATCTTAGTCACGCCAACAAAGTGGTAAAATAAAATCTTGAAAATATATTTTTTGGTATACCTCCCCTACGCGTAACGTGGGGATGTATTTTTTTTTCTCATCTGACCCATAGTACGGGGTGTTGTTGCATAGGTCTTTCAAAAATATTAATAATGGTTTGTGCAAACAATTTTTTGATTAAGTGATTCGTTTATGAAATATTAAGCTTTAAAGCGCTAATTTTAAATACAGCCAAAACTACAAATACTAAAAATCTGAAAAAAAAAACTTAAATGAAAGAACATAATATATAACGGAATTTAAACGAAAACTATCACGACTAAGTCGACATCATTGGTTCTTGATACAGGCGATCAAAGTGTTTATAGTATAAACACGTAAACTTTATACCTATTAAAATCATTTAAGACGGCATAAATACAAAATTAGTTATTACTCGTACTTGTTGATTTTTATGGTTGTAGTACTTAACGGCTTCGGAACCCTACACTGAGCATGGTCCGACATGCTCTTACCCGGTTTTTTATAAGACAAAAAGCGTTTTTATATATTTAGTCGGATGGCAGGATGGCAGCATTGTGCAGCTTAAGTACTGTTTATTATAATACTTTGACCGATTTTAATTCCGAATTAAGTACACTTAGTAGGTACTAATTTCACCATACGATGATAACCACTTACTTAGAGCGTTAACAATTGTCAAAATGTATGAACAAAACGTATGGTGAAGTTGGTACTTAATCTGCATTAAAATTATTAGAAAATAAACCGATAATCAAGTTTCAGTAACAATGAAGAGAAATAAATGTAGGTAATTTGCATAATAGTCGAAGGCACTTTACCTTGTACTATTTTATCTATTTTACCATAGCCTCCTAAGGCCCAACAAAAAATTCAGCATGGAGTCACTACGGCCCGTAGTCGTACCAGTAGTACTATTGTTTTATACTCATTGAGGCCCAAGTACTTAAAAACTTTTTTTTTAATTTTTTGTGCTTGTGTAATCAAGCATAGCGTACCACGGTCTTACCAGTAGGATTTCTATAAGTTCTACTGGTAGGACCGTTGCACGCTATGACTACACAACTGTCGAAGGAGCTGGGTCTGACTGACAAAGTTAGTAAGTACTATGGGTAGGACTTCGGGCCTTAGGAGGATATATTAATTAAGAGTATTTTACTTAGAAACCTAAATTAATAGGAACTACAGGTATGTATGTATTCCACCACTTTATTGTACAAAACACAGAAATTCACATACTTAACTTTATAAACGGAACCCTTAATCGAGAAATTGTTTTCACAAAACCGCAATGTTTTTTAAATACCTATCCAACGACACCCTACACTATGGGATAGACGAGAAAATACTTACATGTCGGTCAAAATCATAACCCTCCTATATGCTTCGCCATGTGTAGTTGAGTAAAAAATACATCCGTACGTTACGTGTAGGGGAGGTACCCTAAAAAACCAATTTCAAGATTTAATTTTTCCACCTTGTTGGCGTGACTGTTATGTATATTCATGCCAAATTACATCGTTCTAGTACTAAGAGTCTCTGAGCTAGACGCACGGACGGACATGGCGAAACTATCAGGTTTACTAGTTTGACTATGGAACCCTAAAAAGTGGGAAAAATAAAAGAGCCCTCATACAAGAAAGTTTTTTTTAACGTATTTTATTTTTGTTGTGTCATAAAATCGATAACCATACCAGCACATACAATTTAAAAATCAACAACTATTAGAAACCGGTCAAGTGTGAGTTGGGTTCACGTTAATTCGATCCAAATCGAAATGTAACACCTAATACCTACTGTGCGGTGGTACGGACCCCACCAACCGTCCGACTCCCATTTGACCCGTTTTTTATTTACTTTTAGTAGCTAAACAAGTGAGTACTCGTAAATCAAATCAAATCAAGTATAGTAATTAAGCGTATCATATCGCATATTACAGCTTCCTGAGTGTGTTGTATATTGAACGCTAAGCGCGTGTGTTAGTGTGTGTAACACAATCTGCGCGCGAGTCGGCGCTAGATGGAGCGCACGACAACAATGACTCACGCGCTATCCAGGTCAGGCGGCCTCGGGGAAGGCCGAGGCCCACTGTGCGGTGTAAACAGTGCGCCGCACTCTGCACTCGACATTATTCGGGATTTTCATAATCCTCCGTTGACAGTGACAGCTGTAAAAATGTATTTATTAGCCGGCGACAATGGTAAATGAATACGCATTTTCCTTTCAACCCGGCTTGTGTCCTTAGAAATTTTACTAATGCAAGTAACCGTACCTACTTGAAGATAGGTTACCTAGGCTACGCTAGGCTAGTTATCAAAATTTCAAAGTGTTCTCAATGTTTGAAACGTTTGTTTAGTACAAAACCTGGCGAGGGTGAATGTCATGAAAATTGGTTAAATACGAAACCTTTACTTATCAAGCGTTTTTTAACCTACGTTTCGATTCGGCTCGAACAGAATCGATATTGTTTCGGTTTTGAAAGTGCAAACTACAACTGTGCCTGCTCGAAATAACGATAGTAAGCTCGCGAATAGATTCCCTGGTTAAGAACCTTAAGTAACCGGTATGCTCATTTGTTTCTTGCTTAGAACTTGTATGGCGTAGTACTTTATATTAAAACCGGGCAAGAGCATGTTGGACCATGCTCAGTGTAGGGTTCCGAAGCCGTTATGTACTACAATCATGAAACACAACAAGTAACAACTAATTTTCTACTTAGTCATTTGGTGCCTGCCGTCTTAGATGATTTTAGTAGGTATAAACGCTTTAATCGCCTGTATCTCAAGAACCAATGATGTCTACGTAGTCGTGATAGTTTTCCTTGTAAATTCGTTATATGCGCTCTCATTTAAGATTTTTTCATATTTTAAGTATTTGTAGTTTTGGGTTGACTCTAACAAAAATTAGCGCTTAAAAGCTTAATATTTCATAAACGAATCTCTTAATCAAAAAAATTATTTCACAAACCCGCAATATTGACACCCCACACTACGGGGTAGGCGAGAAAAAAAAATACATCCCCACGTCACGTGAGGAAAGGTACACTACCAAAAAAATTTTTTTATATCTTATTGTACCACTTTGTTGGCATGACTAATATGTATATTCATGCCACATTACAGCTATCTAGTATCTCTGAGCTAGGCTGCGGACGGCCGGACGGACGGACGGACGGACATGGCGAAACGATAAGGGTTCCCAGTTTGACTACGGAACCCTAAAAAATTCATGGAATAGTAAATACTAATAAAAATGCCCTTTCTTTACCGGTCTAGAATACAGTGTCAATTTCCCAATATGTAAATTAGTTTAGGAGTTATTATATTTTAATCATTCTGGTAAAGAAAACTACCTTTTACTTTTGCCTTCCTTGGTAAGAATAATAGGTACCTAGCAATCATTTATAATTCAAAAACTTGATATCGAATCCTCAATAACGTGGCAATGTATTAATTTACACCAAAACTACAAAATATCAACGCAATGATAGTAAATCTAAACCTCTAAAGCTTTTCTCGTTTTGAGGGTTTCGTAGTCTAACTTGTAGTCTATTTTCGCCATGGCCGTTGGTCCGTCTGTCCGGCCGTCCGTCCTTCCGTCCGCAGCTTAGCTCAGAGACTCTTAGTACTAGAAAGCTGTTATTATTTGGCATGAATATACATGAGTGACCCCGACAAAGCGGTAAAATAAAATCTAGACTTTTTTTAGGGTGCCTCCCCTACCCATAAACGAGGGATGGTTCTTTTTTCTCGTATAACCAATGGTGTGGGGTGTGGTAGATGGATAGGTCTTTAAAAAATATTGCGGGTTTGTAAAACATTTTTTTATTATAGCATCCGTTTATGAAAAATCAAATTTTAAAGTGCTAATATTTGTTAGAGTCAAGTGTCCCCCCCTACAGCCAAAATTACATATACATATAACGAATTTAAAAAGAAAACTATCACGACTAAGTAGACTTGATTGGTTCTTGAGATAGAGGCCACTGAAGTGCTTAAATATACATACTTAAATCATTTATGACAGCACTAAATAACTTTAAATAGAACATTTGTCTCTTGCCCGGTTTTTCATTTAATTACTTTGACTGTTCGTATTGGAAAAAATGCCTTAGACCTAAGTGGCATCTTGTCCTAAAAGTTGGCATATTTAATCAAGACTACATAGTGCAACAAATACTATTGAGGATGGGGGAAAAAAGCTGCTTTTCTGTAGATTCAGTATCAGTACCTATATTTTGGTCCCTAAACTAATAATAGATAGGTAATAATGTTAATTATTTCAAGTATGCCGTATGGAATGCCTGACAGATGTCTTTCATATAACTCCCTAAAATAAATAACACATGAATTCGGACACGCTGGTCTCTCATGTCGACCTAAGCGGGCCACTTCGGCAAAATAACATGCCGGTTGGATTATAAAAGAACACTTCAACGTATTGGATTTGATCATGTTTTTAACATTAGCTAGGAATTTTTTTACTGATCTCAAATATCAGAAATATATTTATGTCTATACAAATCTAAGGTGCTTTTCCGCCTTAGCCTAGGATTGGAGTAATGGTGTCAAATTTAAATTATTTTTTAGCGCTACTTCGGTGGAGATGGTCCTGATTGGCAAAATGTGTGTGAGTCGAGAATTGAAATATTTGCTGTTTTTTTATATTGAACTGTATATCTGATATCTAGTGTTTATTATCGCTGCGACTGAATCACAATTCTCGCGATGGTTCGCCACGTTTTCGTTTCTGTAGCTATTAATTTCATACTCACGATGTCCATTTTTGATAGAAAAGCCAGTAAGATTACAATGCTCGTCTCGTCTCGCGTCGTTGGTGGAAAAACACCTTTTAATGACGATGCGTCGATGTTTATAGATAACCGCGGGTGTTTCTTTTTAGTACCTACTTCAGATAGCAGATTTTCTATCAGACAAGCTTATTTAATGTGAAGATAGATATTTAGAGATTTTAGTGGTGGTAGGACCCTGTGCGGGGTCCGTCCGGATCGCTACTACCATCTTATCTATTAACCACCCGCCTAGCAATAGTGTTCGCATTGTTGTGTTCCGATGTGGGGATAAGACAACCGGTGAAATTACTAGCATAGAGGCATTCCATCTTAGTCCTCCGGGTTGGCAACGCAGTTGAGGTCTTAGGATTATAGTCTTGAGAATTCAAATGTCTATGGGTTTCAGATCCCACTTACCATCAGGTGGCCTGAGCGCTCGCGTGCAGAAGGCACACCATAAATTTTAAAAAACTTACAGAAGATAAAGTATTTTGGAGAAATGTTTTACTCGTAATTTCCTTTTTTCTTAACATTAATATTGTTATTATAATGGTTGATGTCGAGTGTTTTGCGTCTTGTTCCACTTGAGCCCTCAATTACAGAGCTATAATTATAGTGTAAAGGTCATCGGCACATTAAAGTTATTGTACTGTAGGTACCTATTTACGAGTAAGTTAACCTTTTGAAGTTATGCGGGCCTCTATTCTACTAGGTAAAACCAAATTGCCGTTTGACATGTTATCATCTTGTCAACATTCAGAGCTCTTATTAACATGACAGTAATGGCGGTGCGGCCGAGTTTAAAACTTTACATAACACGTCAAAGGCTGTATTGTACTTGGTAAATGCATATTACTTTTCGACATATTGTATTGTCAACGTTATTATTATTATTATTCAGGGAGTGGCTATTCAAGGCTCCAAAGCCTAGTATCACTGCGACCAGGATTGATCTATTGTGATCGCCACAGCCTACAGTTCTCCGCTGAGTCCTGTTATTGCGAAGAATTTCAGGACTTTATTGGCGCCGAGATACTTGATCTCCTCTGGGCACATTAAGTGCTTTCCCAGTGAGGAGTTACGGTGTCGCATTAAAGCCGGGCAGACGGTGAGAAAGTGCATAGGCGTTTCCTCCTCCAGATGGCAGAGTCTGCACAGCCTTGTGTTACATTTCCCAATCGTCTGCATGTGCTTGTTCAGGCAACAGTGCCCTGTGAGCGCCCTGGCAAGAGTGCGAATTTTGTTCCTACTCAGCGCTAAGGCCTCCTTCGACGCCTTTTTGCTAAATGCTCTTATGATAGCCTTGGAATGGTTCAATCCTGGAGTTGTCTTCCAGAGTTGAGTGGCTGCATCATAGCAATATGTCCACAAGGTGAGTTTTGTTAGGCTTCTAGGGATGCCGCAGAATGGTTCCGGACCAAACTGTGTGCCCCTAGCTCCTATCCGTGCGAGTTCGTCAGCTTTCTCATTGCCATTGTCAACGTTACTATAGCTCTTATTTACTTGGCAGGAAAAGCAGCCGATGGAAAACAATACGATTACATGTCAAAATCAATATGGTTTTACAGAGAAGAATAGAGCCCCTGTACCAGAGCCGGAATTCTCGTAGCACTTTTGAGCTGTCATAGGGACGTCTCGTTTATCGACTTCCGATATACATATAATGTACGAGTATATCGATAAATAAAGAATACAATATTTTAAATATGCCTACATGCAGTCGTAACGCGAATAAGTGATCTCTTCAAGATAACCTTTGGCTGCCAACTTTTTGGAAATTTAAATAATAACATGTTATTGTTTCTTACAAATAATTTGTGGATTTCTTATGCCTTTTAAACATTATTCACTTTTCATTGTTTTTATTGAATTCAACTACTCTAAAGTTATCTAAAAGTGAAAGACCGCCTGTTCAGTACCTCAACTTTTAATATGCTTTAATATGTTGCGTTCTTTAATGTATCGATATACATATGGATATCGGAAGTCGATAAACGAGAAGTACCTATGACAGCTCAAAATTGCTACGAAAATTCCGGCCTCTGCCCTGTACACTATACTATAAGTATACTAGTAGTAGAAGATTATTGTAACAAAATACGCATTCTTCACATCTCAGACTCACAAGATCTCGCCGATGTTCAAGATCGGTATTTTCGTCGACTGCCTAATTAACATATCATTAGACATTTCATCGGCATTATTCAAGACCCTGAGTCACGTCCGTGGTCGCTGCCCATCCAGTCACCCAGAATAAAGCATACAATGCCAGCCGCGACTGTCGGCGCGGGCGCATATCAGTCGCCGGCCGTCGCAGTCGTAAAGACTACGCTACTTTACAATCGAAACGGCCGAAGTCTAGAAGTAATTTCATTCCAATCCCACGTGCCGATACTATGCAAAATCACACAAATTGAAAGTTGGGTTTGATTTTCCAGCGACCATTGATCATCACAACGGGTGAAGACGCGATTTCGCGCATATTCGCATACCGCTATAAACACGTGGCCTCGTGACAATGATTCATTACTCACTACTGTGTAGATGTAAGAAATAAATGACCTCATTTATAATGAAATAGGTTCTAAACTATAAGGAAATAAAATAAATATCTAACTAAAACCTAATTCATTACTCGCGATTCTGTTTACTTACATTTGGATAATCATATTTTTAAACTTTATATTTCCAAAAAAACGCCTATCCAATATTGTTTTTTACTTCTCACGCTCTAAAATTACCCATGCCATGCTATGCCTATAGGCGTACTGCAGTGAAACTTTTTGTCTAGGCACTAAAGTACTTTTTTAGCACAGTTGCTCAAAAAGTGGTACTTTTCGTAGCTGTATATCGTGCGGAAAGTATTAAGGTGGATTCACATTACACCATGCCGATTCCGGGCCCAGCCCAACACGGCGTAATGTCTGAATCCACCTTTATGCATTACCGCTGGTTAATAGAGGATTATACTTTTTGATTTTTTAATATAGGTAATTAAATTACTATGTGACATATTTTTTATTTGGCTGAATGGTCACAACCTCGGCCATTTTGTAAAGTCTGTGTCAATTAAAAGTAAAATTGTCTCTTGTAATAGTTTTATTCGCTGTTTTATTTTTGTGTCATTGATTTTTTTCGCAAATGTATTAAAAAGCGTCGTTTGAAACACGTGCGGAACTGTCATTTTAACTCGTCCCGAGTCTTGTCCCTCGCTTACAGCTCGGGCCAAGACACCTTGGGGCTCTTGTATAATGACATATTTTCCGCACTTGCATCAAAATGTACTATTTCTTTTTAATTTTCTTGAAATGCTACAAACAGCCGGCTTTATGTTGCTCGTGTCGTTGGAGAGGTACGGTGTACGGTGCGGCAGCGGTGGTGTTGGCAGTATGAGATGATCGTGTAACTCGAGTAGGACCAACCTAAAGGTGCCTCTCCACCGCCCTCTCCACCAACATGAGCAACTGGCAAAAAGTTGTCTATGTGCCATTGTGTTAGGTTCCCTAGATAACCCCAACAACTGTGTACGAGTATGACTGGGTAGAGTCTAAAAAAGATGGATAATTGCAAATTGTGTCCCTTGAAATTATTGTTTTAATTACATTATTTATTACGTTTATTTATTCATACAATCAAATTAAAAAGGGTAGCTGTATTTCGAGTGTCATTGTTAATAAAAACACTCGAACTATTAGCTAACCTTTTTAATTTCATTTGCTTGGATGGCTTAATTTATGTCTTGAGGGCCCATATAGTCCCTTGATAAGCAATCTATTATTTCGTACCTGTCATATTAGTAATCAATATGGATTCGAAGCTTAGAGAGGTACCTCGCAAATAAATATAGGGCTAAATTATTAATTCGGATCGAACTTGCCATTAACCTAAGTTTATGCCATTAATATCAATATTTAGTAGTTCTGGATAAACCTACCAACCAACGCGATAAAGGAAGGTTAGGAGTTTAATAAGCTAGTTTTTTCCCGTGACTTCGTCCTCGTAGAACTCGTTTGTCGCTTTTCACTTTGTGTACCCTGGAATAAAAAGTATTGTATGTCCTTTTAAATATTCTAAACTATCTACATACCAAACTTCATCAAGATTCAGTTCAGCGGTTTAGCCGTGAAAGCGCCGCAAACAAACTGCAAACTACTTATACAACTTTTTATATGTAAAGGCTCTAAAATAGTGACCAGCTCAGCATAACAGCATATTATGATCACTAAAAAGGAATAAATAAAATAAATGTTTTAAAAAACAAAAAACCGCCTTCAAAAACGCAACAAATAACTTCTTTTAAAATGGTAGGTAATATGGTGGGTCAGTCCAAGTGAAGTCGGCGTCCCACAATATTTTGAACCAAAAGCCGACTTCAGTTGGACTGACCTTAGCCTATTACCTACCCTTTTAAAATAAGTTATTTTGTTGATTATAGTGTTCCCGCGCAGGGGTAAAACGGCTGCTATAATATCAGGAAATTAACGTGACGAAAATACAAAAAAATCTGGTGACCAATGTTGTTTGCAATATTCAACGCTTGGATACAATACGGTGGTCGCGGCGTGAGGATGTGACTGTGGGTTTATCCGCACTTAAATGTAAATATACTACTTATAGGAGTTAATCTTAGAAAATACTTTACTCCAGGACTCAGCAATGTTATCTTGAGATTAGACATGGTATTGGGAACATTGAATGGGTGAATAATCCATCGCAACCAGACGAAGTGTCGAATTCTTCGCACCCTACACTAATCCCCATAGCTTTCTAATCATATTACGTCTCTTTCTTCCCTCTTGTGAATATTCGAGGATGACAAAGAAGGGTTATGTGATACGGGCTAGTCTCGTCGGCGCAGGCGACGGCGGTTGCAGCTGGTCGCGAGCCAACTATGCGCGCAGCTAACGGCTATGGAATCCACCAGGAAATTAAAATTTTATGCCACAATTTCACGAGAATGATGCATAAAATTGACCTCACACAAAAAGTTGACCAAACTTATTACTTTTTATTTTATTATTCGTTGAATTTCAATCAAATTTACTTGTAACCTTGCTTAACAATAACTTGTATGTCAAACAATTGGTAGTTGTGGATAGTTATTAGGAATCAGCAAAGACTTTTTTAATTATTATACTCGATAAATTTCTTATCATAAATAAGTATGTCTTTATAGAATAATAACCATAATTTATAAACCCAAGAACAACTAGAAGCTGTCTATGAATTTAATGATATGATACATACATAACGTGTACTCACGAAATCCAAATTAAAACTTCATGTTAATAATAATATTACACGTACTTTCATACCAAAATACGTGTTGACATATCGACGGTGGAAATTTCAAATGTCGTAAGGGACAAACGCTTACTTTTCAGGGGAGCCAGAAAACAAAATTCCACTTTTTTTTAAATTAAACATTTTAAACGTGTTTTAAATATTAGGAAGTTACGAGAAACTTTGACCAACTCATAAATTTTTTATTAGAAGTCATATCGAAATTTCAATACTTACAACAAATAGATAGAAAAAAAAATACTGACTTCAATGGTATATTTAGTGTACCTACTTACGACAAAATGTCCCTTACGACATTTGAAATTTCCACCGTCTATATGTATGTCAACACGTATGTACTGTATGTACATATCAGTTACTTTAAAGCGTTGAAAAATAATAGATTTTAGAAGAAAATATTGTATAGTATAAGCTCTTTCCATACAGTCTTTGTAGCTAACTACTAGCGGCGGCGCGCCGCGGCACCGTTTTCAGTCGGTCCACATTTGTAGCATTTCAGCGTACGGCATCTCGGTAGCGAGCCCTCGCCGAGCGCCGTGCGCCATCCATAATCGCTAATATGTATGGTCCCTTTGTGGCACACGTTTAGCGACTCATTCATCGATGTAAACGACAAAAGAAAACAAAAATAAGTATAGACATAGAGGACGCCCGTATAGTTTTCCGCTGCTTAACCTATTGATTCCCGTTTTTTCTAAAAATCCTTTCTTTGTTCACTCCTAGGGTACCCAAGAAATGTTTCCTCCAAATTTCAAGTCCCTAAGATCAGAGATTTAAGCTGTACGTTGTCAGTCAGTCATGTCTTTATCTTTAAATTAATGGACGTGAACAAGTAAATCTGCATTTATCTTTTTAGAACAAAATAATACTATGATTCATTATCAGGGCATTGAAATATATCACTATTAACTGAAGTCTTCCTCGTCGCGGGCTCTGGCAGCCGCTCACCACCTGCAACAACATTCCGTCTATACTTAGACGCAGACCACTGTACATCAATCACATATTTGGCATGTTCGATTGATAATTGCCTATGATTATGGCACAATTTGGGACGAAATATTGACTTCCCGTTTAGTGAATTTCGACATTATTAAAGAGAATCATCTATGTTTTTCATGTGTATTTACCATTGACTTGTATATGCTAAAAGGAATTCGGTTTTGAATTAAACATCATGCTATACTTTCTCTATAAATAACATAGTTGTTCACATTTCATTCAAAACATTCGACAATACGTATTTCCCTGTAGTATTACATGTAAAAATCTCCAGTGCTTATGTCAACTACCTAATCAAGGTATAGGTTTAGGACTTCAGGTATCAAGGGTAAAGCTTCTTACCTGGTAATGGGTAACAAGTTATAAAATTAGTGGTACAGGCAATTACTTCACTCCTGGTCCACCTGAGCACTCACGGCCCTTGGGCCCGCCAGTCACTCGGCGGATCGACGACCTCTGAAGAAAACAAGGGGTGAGCTGACCTCTGGGGGCAGGGCGGTCGTTACCGAACCCAATCAAATGTTGCTAACTTGTAATAGGAAAACTACAATCACATTTATCGATTACTAAAAATAATATATTCATTCTTTAAAAATATTTTATGATACATTCCCACGTTGGATTAAGAGAGTTTTTCATACAGATCATACGTCTTCACCAATCAAATAACATCTGACTTTGTTACAATAGAATGTGAGGCTAAAAATAGTGGAAAAAAGATTTCAATACGTTGAATTTGGATATACGAGAAGAATAGAATGGTTGTGATCTATTCATTAGCTAAAAAACCATTATCTCTAACGTTACTGGGATTATCATTAACGGCTAGCTGGGGGGTTACCATGATTAGGATTAGGATTAGTAGTAGTTTAGGATTAGTGAAAGGGACATAGCTTTAGCCGTCAGTCATAGGATCTGTCTCTTTCTCTCACCGTAAACTGAATAGCTTATCCACGTAATGGGTCCCTATTCTCGACTAATCCGTACAGTTGCATTAGCATTCAATCATACTGTGCCATATATGAAATAAAACTATCTCACACAAAAAATATTAAACATCCTAATGATGTCTGAATATACGACACGTGGAATAGTAAAATAGTAAGTCGTTGGCAGCGCTGCTGCGCCGGAGTTCATTCAGCGCCGCTGCCGCTGGCGCAAGAGTTGCACAATGCGCATTAGGCCACGTATCCGGATTTATTTGGGTTATTGTTTCAGCTATTCGGCGAATCCTGCGCTCGCGCTCTTAATTAGTTGGATGACATTGTTATTTAAAGTAGCACAGAAATGCAATACTTATAAAGAGAAAAAAGAAGCCTTCAGGGATTTTATGTTACTCGATTAAAACATTACTTTTGATATGTTATCGTATTGTCAATGTTATGTTAGTTATTTTTTGTTTGTTAGTAATGGCAGTCGAATTTAAAACAATACGATACTATGTCAAAGCCAATATAGCTTAACCAGGTAGAATAGAGCCTCAGCTCAATTTGTGTAAGATTGCCCTCTGATATTTATGAATTTGATTTAATCTTCATAATTTTCCATATTCCTATTTTCCGCAATGCCGCTGGTTGAGACCTTGTTAGTTTGTGAGTATCCTTGTAGTTGTAGAGTGAGCCGCCAATTATCATTTGTTATCGCCAGTCATTTGTGGTTTCCCGTGGCATTATGCAATGTTACGGGAATGAAGACGCCGATTTGGGTCGACCCTTCCCGGCGCTTCCGCGTGGGCGCCGTAATGAATGATCGAGGAGAGGATATTTACTGCACCCGTGTATTTACAGTCCTTAGAGCTAGTCATAGAATTGACTAAATTTAATTCCAGACCTTCCATAGAGAAAGTAACGTTAAAAGTATTTTCATCTAAAAATTCCGGAAAAAATCGAATGTTTAATGACAATTTATTCAAAGTAAACTTAAATATAGCAAGTTGCCACTGACGTTGACTTTTATATCGCCATCGAGTAGTAAAGGTGAAGTATGTATACGTAAAATAATGTATGGAGACGTGATTTTATTTAGCGTTCGTTCTACGGATAGGTTCAAAACACGTTTTAGAATAGTAAAGGAGATTCGAAAACATTGAATATAGATTTTGATTTATGTCGAGATCATGGCGGTCGCGTTAAAGAAGCGAATCAACTTACGAACTGCGACTCTAAACCAAAGAGGCTAAGGTTTCAGAACACTAACAAAAGGTTTGTTAGAAAATTCGACATGGCTTTCGACGCTGCTTTTTTTATAGGTAAGTGGTAACCACAAAGCCATTTCAGCAGTTTTAGTTTATTGAACAGGGTTCTTTTGAGAGAATTCCTACAAACTTTATAATTGTTTCAACTTTTGCAAGTTTAGCAATTTAACTGAAGCGTTATCGTTTGTATTTGTTAATATGAACACAGATTGGGCTCTTTAAATTTATGAGCAGACCTTTACCGCTACATGCAATTATTTTTTTCATCTTTTGACCACTACCTATCATAAACTGACATCGTGAAAATTCTTGGAAATCCATCTGGGAATCTCACACTAATTGACCTAAAGCCAAACTCAAAGTCTAAGTCATTTATTTTGCTTAAACGTGATACAAAAGATGGTTTACATAGATTATCACAGAACACACATTTTACCAGTAGCCGGCATGCAAAATTGATACTTAATCTTTTGAACGCCTTACGTCAAATACAAATGCGTCACTCACACGCCAAACACGTATTAAAAGTTATGAATATTTTAACTTAATTTATACGAAATAACGTCTCTTTTAAACTGTACCTGTGACCTATATACGTATATTTATAATGGTCGGTAGCGTTGTAGGCACGACCGCTCACGACTACTTTAGTGGTCGTTGGCATTCAAAAGGTTAAAGGTTAAGGAAATACAAAAGTTATTACAATGTCAAACTTCTAAATGTTATTACTACTTATTACCTACTCATAAACTGTCAGGGTAATCGCTATAAAAATAAAATTGAACAATTTATGTCTAAAAAAAACAACTTTATAATAATCAAAGTAGTCACTGACACAATAAGAAAATTCTTGTACTAACCACTTCCCTAATCTAGCTTTAAACAGGTTAATTGGCAATTCTTTAATGTCATCGTGCAACTGATTGTATGTACTAATTGGCATACAATATGCGTTGTTGCCGTACAGTTTGGTCCTTTTAGTTGGAATAGCGAGTCGCAACCTAGTCCCAAACTAAGTTCTAAGGCTTGTACTATGGGTACTATAGGCAACGATTTAACTTACGAATAGATAAATAATAACTATAATTACATAGAAAACATCCGATACTCGGGAAAAAATAGCGCTCATCACACAAATTTTTGCCCATACCGGGAATCGAACCCAGGACCGCTAGCTTCGTAGGCAGGTTCACTACCAACTAGACCAGCAACGCGTCGTCGTCTATATATCTAGCAGTTTTGACTGATATACTCGTAATGATGATGATTGTGTTTTAAAAAAACATTTTCTGGCCACTAAAGTCTGCTTATAAGTATACTTATCGTCGATGAATTTTTAAAAAAAAAAACCTTATTGACTTACTCGATAAGGAGTATTTTGCAACTTATTCAATTTATTAGTTACGCGGTATTGCAGTTTCATCTACGACATACAAATGTAAGCTTAGTCGTTCACATTTACGTAGGTACTTGTACTAATTTCAATAACGTCAAAACTAAATAGGAAGACCTTAAAGTAAGTAATATTTACCTTCTCATACTTACTCGTAAAATAAAAAATAATTCACTTAATTTTCACATGGACCATGTCAACGAAGATAACATTTCAAAAGAGATGGTACCAATAATCGGTTCGTAAAAGTAATAATTTATGCAATGTGGACGCGACTTTGATCTTAGAATCACGCGCAACGCTTGCGTCAAAATTGAAGATCGATTTCACCGCGCATTTTACTATCCAGTAAATTCACATACTACAGTTGACCTCATTTCCCTTATCTACTCTTGGACTGCAACTACCACCGCTCTACTTTTCGGCGATTAGCGAAACGTTTTAAACAAAATAACTCAGACAGATGTAGGTCTTTAATAACATTTATTAGGCAGATATAACATAAATGTATAGCAGTCTCTTCATTCATAAAAAATTCAGTGTGTTACGTAATTTAAATAAGGGCGAATGAGGTTAAAGACGCGCATAGAGTAGAGCTGAGGAGACTTACAACACTAAAACATTGTTTTAATTCACCTATTCAAAGAAAACCCTTATAAAATAGGATACATGTGTATTGTACGTTCGGCTGTTGACTTATTAGGTTTTCTTTTCTTCCTAAAAGTGTTAACGGCTTTGCACGAAAATGTATAAATCGTTTAAGCTTACTTTAATACTCGAAAGCACATTTGGCATAACCTGGAAATCTATAAGCGTTTTTTGGGACGCTTTCAATCTCACCATGGTAAAGTGGCGGTGATCAGCTACTTATCACAGATAGCGATTTGTTATAAGAAGAATTACGGGGTTAATAAACCTAACCTACCAAGTATTCATTCCCCTATTACCTACCAACAAAGGTTACGTTACAATTCCAAAATAATTATGTTATATAACAAAATCAAAATTATATAACAAAATATAATAAAAAATTATATAACAAAATCAACGTTATCGACTTAGAACGTTATGAGCTTATGGCATAAGACATTTTAACGTGTAAAAAAATAATTATAAACATCGTACGATATAAATAATGATACAAAATTCAGAGAACTGTCTACAATTGGAAGTAAGTATATATAAAGTAAATATAATATTTAGTTCAGGAAAATTATTTTCTGCCTAGAATAAGCAACACCTACCGACATGAAGATGTCTCCCATAAATTGTCAAAAACAAGAGGTATGGATGAATTCGTTACATATTTTAGAACTGTCTCATTTGTGTTTGTATTAGCCAATAAGTATGTGCCATTTAATACTATTCTCAGTGTCAGTCGCCTTATATCAAAAGTCAGTAAATATTATGATTACAAATGGTTATTCGGGGTCTTTAGGTTCTGTTTACCGCCAGCACGATCGATCATCACCCAATATGGGAGCCCTAGTTAAGAATGAGTCAAGAATCTTATTGGAACTTAGCATCAATAGTTATTTATGGGTAACTCTGGAAATGTTACTACGTCGTCAATTTCTGCGTCATGACCAGTTTGTTGAACTTATAAGGTAAACTATAAACATTTAGTTTACTCAAACATTCTGTGTTCATTTGAGGTCATAGGTGACGTAATTCTCTGCTGATTCTGGTACAGCGTGGACCTGCGTCAGCTAAGAAAATTTACTATCGCAATAAACCTGTAAAATCGCTTGACGGCGATGTGCATAACGTGGCGTTCAACTTACCCTTAAAACTTTGCAGCAAAATACGAGCGCAGTACAGCGTTTTCTTTTCAGTCACGTTATCATTTTGCGAGTGCGAGTTCATCATAAAACCATTGTATTGTAATCCCCTTTACCTTTAGCAACACTGGAACTTTCAGGGGCAAAATATGCTGGACATCGTTGACCTCGACATCGATCTCTTAGCGGTTAACGTTGTACAGTGCTGGCTTTATAATTTCATTTTGGAAGCATTCATTGTAAACCAGCCTTAATTTACGAGTAGGTCCCCTGTTAAACATGTTTTTGGTTAATATGGACGTTCAATATAATGGCAGGTCTGTTAAAATATTCTCGTTGCTCTATGACGATGGATTTCAGTGCCCCATTCATTCATGCGGACACTATATAACGCCACGAGGACCGAAGTATGGCCAGCAAGAGCATGTTTATGTGCTAACAAATTTACGTCGCGGACGCCTGCCTGTTTCACAATGCGTTTAGTTTATTGAGACAATAATACGCGAATAGCACGGTTACAAAATCTTAGTGCACATTTTAAATTCATTCATATTATTTTAATATGTTCAGTAGATAATTTTACAGTTAGAACCTGGACCTCGAGACAAACGGGAAACGACAAGGTGTTTTTAATGCCGACTATCATTGTCTACCTTGGTTATTTCTGTTTTATTAGCGTGTGTGTGACCAAAAGTATTCGATTTCTCTTCACAACTGTTTGCCTTGAATGCAAGAATAGATATAATAATATCCTTTATTTTCTTTGGATTAAACATAGGCTAAGAGAAATTAGTTTCCCGCCGACCGTGAACAAAGCAAGGGTAAGTGCTGTCAAAACATTGCAAGATACTGACAGATTCATTAATAAAGACCCGTGCACGAGAAAGCGACGAAAAGTAATGATTATATTTAATCAAATTAATGCAAAATTTGAGAAGGAAGGCTACTGTCACTTACTTAGCGTTTAAATTAATCTAATTTACTTCCTGCGACAGAGGATTACTACAGTTTATGTTGTATTTGTACGTTTCCATACTGTATTATTCCGACAGTTATAAGAGCCAGTATTTGTTTCATTTTATACACTTCAATTTGTTATTTCAATTTTATGAATTTTACGATAAGACAAATATAAGGTCGGCGTTAGGTTTGAAACGCAAGTACTTTAGAGCAAGTACTTAAGAGACATTAAGGTTTACGTAATCAATGTTTTTGTAAAATGTAACGGAAATAAAGTCATATTCCCGACCTCATTTTCATAATTCGTTCAGCGTGGCTTTGATATACCACCACCACCAACCACCAAGCGTTAAGGATTTATATTTTTATATTTGATAATTTGTAGCGGCTCCGATGGGTGAGTAAAGGTTGTTTCTTCTTTTAATTTTAATGCAGTTGAGTATCATCTGCATTCTTTATCAAGAACATTTTTGTGTCAAAACAATCTTACCTACACTCAATAAGAAATACTCATTCGGGTTTTTTTTTCTCATTCACTCTCATACGCTCAAGCGAGTCTAACCGAACCAACCCGAATCCGAAAGAATTTTAAAGTGCTCTGTTTTTAAAGTTTAAATCTTTAAATGTCTAGGAATGTTTGTTTTAAAACAAACAAAATTTCGTAAATGCAATTGACGTCCTTATTCTTTCTGCGAATGAATAGCCTAAAGGTTCTACGCCTGAATAACGTCCTTAACATTTCTCACGTAATTAGTTAAATGTATGTTAATTCATTGTGAACCTATTCCTGATGCGACAACGATCGCTTCTCCGCAGCCGGCATCGGATTCCAGGAAATATTCTACTGTATCTTATTGTCAAATACTTTAGGTATTATATTGTCCACTGCGTCATAACGTCCCCTATATTAATGATTGTATAGTAGATAGTCTAAACAAAACAAATGTATGCATATATGCTTGCATATGTGCGTGCGTGCCTCGACCTCAGGCGTTTTGGGACCTGTCGCCGCGTTTGATTGCGTGCGTATTTTGTATCGAGCGTCGCTCATCGACCCCATCGAACCCTAGCCCCGGGAGGCAATAGGTAACAGAAACTCCTAAAAGGCCGGAGGTGAACTACTTTTCAGTTGATACCATGCCTACTTGTACATCTAGCCGTTCACTGTATCAAAACGTACACTGACCAGTGACCACAACATTGCTTTCTATTTGACATTACAAGAAAATCCATCTTCGTTTAACGTTTTTATTCGTGTGAATATAAATTCTTGCTAATGAGCAATACATGTAAGACTTGCCTTCCGCTGTGTACACTCAATAAGACTTTAATCACTTTCAGAGGACTACTTTTAAGTAATATATTTGTTTTTAACGAGTAGCGGCGAGAATGCGGTGAAAAATGTGCGGAAAACATCACGAATCGGCGCCACGAATGCCGTAAAAGGGTCAACGACCGAATTTTATAATGCAATAACGTAGGGACTCGGGATTGTATAATTTAACTTTTTAAATTGTCTCTTTTTGAACTCTTTCTGATTCTTACTCATTGCAATGTGAGAGGGCCAAAATTATACCGTCGATATATTTTTTCTAACAATTAAACAGTCAGCCTTTACATAAATCTAAAACTCATTTAAATTAACTATATGAATTATGCGCCTTCGATAAAAGTGGGAAATATTTATCAAGGAATTAATAACAAAGCCTAACCTCGATAAAAGCAACGATGCGGATAATGTCTCCAAAGTTCCCTTCCGCCATTTCAAAGAAAAGCCAATATACAACTACCGAGAAAGAGAGTTGTCATGAATAAGAAATGCGAGGCCTTAGCCTTCGTCGGTTCCACGATATTGGCAATAGAGTAAAAATGTTGCAATTATGCTTCGAAAAAGCGTGTTTGTTTAATTAGTAATCACCTCGCTTTGAAAATAGCGACGGCATTGACGACTCGCAAAAAACGACATAAGTACGAGTAAATAATATAAGTACATATACAGAGCTAGCCACATATTTAGGAATGTTTGAATTTATCCCATACAATTAATTGCCTAAAAATATGACTAATCGAATTTGACAACCAATCAAAAAGTGCTTGATTGATAATATTGATATGTTTATTCTAGGTCAAACTTAGCATCACTAGAAAAGCATGAATTAAGTGCTACAAAATGATGATTCGTAGAAATGAATCCCGTTTTTTCTTGACTGACTCGGACCGAACATTGTTTGGTTTTGTCTACCACCAAACCCAACAATGTTCGTCTACCCCCAAACTTACCGTGTTTGAGTACCTAGGTACCTAATAAAAACAAAATGTTTATAGGGCCGACCTCGGCCAAAGTAACACTTAATACCTAGATAAATATATATTTACATGTCATAATGATTCAATTGTATCAATAATTCAAAATTTCAAATGTCACGTATATTCGAAACATAATATTATTACTTAATTTGTCTGCTGTTTCCTGTTATTTTTTTTATCTTTATTTGCTTCTTAAAACTTTTAAAAAGGTGGTGGCCCAGATCGCACCTTTATATTTATAAACTGTTTGCTTCTACCTTATTCTGTTTCAACTGCAACCTGTATTTTTTCATAGTAGCGAATTTTTCATCGCGTTCTATTTAAATCGACACTTTAATTAATCGCATTTCTTCATGTAGAGTTTTTTATTGGAGCGTTATTTAATGTTTGTGATTTTTACTATGATTCGCATTTTTTCCTATCGCAAATTTTTCCGGCGCAATTTTTTCCAATAGTAGTTAGGTACATCATAGTATACTTAGGTAGATTAGATTAGGTTCGTTTTTATGTATATGAGGCCCGGAGGGCTCCGGGCTCCGTCGACTCTGTCAAATAAGATTTTCGTAATGGGAATAAATGCGACTAATAACTACTACTGGTAATTTACGCGATTAAAATAAACGCGATCATTAAATAACGCCATATAAAACGTCACTACATGGAGAAACGCAAATAGGAAATTGACTATTATAAAAGAACGCGATGTGAAAATTCGCTTCTATGAAAAAATGTTTTTATTTCCTATGATTCAATCTACTTAAAATCCAATGTCCACTTGAAATTAGTCTCTCAACTTGTTCAACAATTTATTGATCCGGATATTTCCCGAGAATACCTCATAAAAATAAACTTAAAAACAATTTAACGACTTTGTAACATTAGTATAGATGTTAACTAATAGATAAGACGTACGTTCACGAGCTCTAAAGGGCAATGCTTGAAAAAATGCGGGAAATATAGCTCTTTTCCGTCTCATGATGTGCTCCGTCTTGAAAGTAGCATTTTATTATCATGCTCTGCTCGTAATGGACTGTACTTTATTAAGCTATGACATGGAATATTAACATAGATGTTACTGTATGTTTGTCGTCATATAATAGTATAAACCGTATATTTTTGAGATTTTTCCCTTGGTTCTATGGGTCGCAACGTGTTTAGTATTATACCGACGAGAAACTTCTCACATTGTGATATAGGAGAAATTATCAAAATAAAGAATATTCTTATTTTTTCTTGTGGAAAGAGAACATTCTTAATACTTTCCAATGTTTACAGTAACTTATTAGGAACATTTCTTTCCTTTCATAGAATGAACATTCCTTTCTAAGAATGATCGGCAACTTGCACAATTGCACGTTGCAACGTGCAGCGCGTTGCTAACGACATTAGGCACGCGGACGATATGACAATGTTGTTTACGGTAGATACCTACTCTAAATCAAACTTGCGCACATTAACCATGTATACTATTTACAGAGGCCATTATAGATAACGCGTTATACATCTCTTCCGAGATCATAATGTAGGGCGTCGTTCTACATAGTAATCAACATTTGAAACACTAGAAGAGCCCCACGGCTAACGATCTCGGGCAGCTGGCGCCGAGAACTGACGCTATCGTCTCCCATTTTAAGGTCAACCGATATGATTTCTTTGACGAACGATACCGATAACTGAGCTTCTAAGTAACTAGATCAATAACAGACTGATGGTACAAATGACACGTCTAGGTCAATGAGAAGGCCGGGAGCCACTGCCTTGATTATGTTATTCATAGATCGCTTCAGTGACGGCACTGACGGCGGATGTTAAAAGTGCACCTATTTGCCGGATAAACATCGTAACTTGTTGCTTTGAAGTCTTGGACTCATGGGCGACCATAATGTTTCCGCTTTAGGGTGGTGGCATGGCAAAAGTAAAGTATTTGAATTAATTTTAAAGGAATGAGGGACTCGGAATATTTAGTCGCGACCCCTTTTAGCCGCCCTTAAAAACATTAACAACTTTTTTGGCAGTGATGTATTGCTTTGAGACAACAAGATGCTAATAGGTACTGTGAAAATTTTAAGACTGTAACTTTAACAATCTGGCTGTAAAACCTGTGTGACAGAAAACGGACAGTAAGAGGTAGGATTCTGTTCGGACCCTTCGGGAACAGAACCCAAAAAATGACCATGGTCAAAATCATACTAATTTAATAACTATTTAGTAGAAAAAAAACTCCGGCACCACTGCAAACAAATAACTCAATACTAAGTAATAACTCTTTACACAGCCCAATCTGTTTTTTCACCAAACGTTTTAGAATCTGGAATCGTATCGGAATTCTGACTACCGTTTTTAAATGAGGTATAATTGCATTTCGCTATTTATATCGCTAAAACTCTGATTAGCGGTATAATGAATACCGGTATTCAAGTATATCATCGGTTTAGCCAATTGAGAACAATACCTCGTTTTGATACTTTACCCCTAAAATCCATATCCAGTAACACCTGTCAGTGTCAATATACTCGTTTGTTTGTTTCTGTAAATGTTTTCGGTTTTATTTATTACAAAAAACTTAAACACGCCTTAGACAAATCTGAAATTAAAATTAATTACAGTCTAATTGACACCTTACGTATCAGGTGCAATGAATAGCGGTATTGAATACAGGTATTCAATATTGTAAATAGTAGTGTATACCATAACGATAAAAACAAAAGTGTAATGACAACAATACCTCTAATTCGAATATAGGTACTTTTTTAGCGTTAACATTTTGTCAATTTAAATGTAGGTATACTATTTAACCGGGTTTTCAAGCTTAATTAAACAATATACCTGGGTCATACACAGATTTAGGTTACCGTCTTTCCTGTGGACACACCGGAAGTTAACGTTTTTAAGGCCTAATTTTCTGGCTAAGTCTATTCCCGCATAAACGGCGTCAGGACTGCTTTAGACCTATCAAATAAAAACAAAATTTATATGCACACAAGCTTTTAACTATTGACCACAGGAAAGACAACTTTTGTTTTTAAGAGTGTGTATGACCCACCTATTTATTTAAAAAAAAAGTCTGAATCGGTCCATCGATACCACAGCCGGATACACCTATACACATACAAATTTATAACAGATTAAAATGTAGCAACATGCCACCATGGTGTACAGTTACTTACAAGTGAATAAGACCCGCACGACTCGAGCACGCTCTCGTTGACATCGACTTAATTGCTCGTCTGTTTTGTTTATTACACTGAAAACGAGGGTTGTTTAAGGACAGCTATCAAATCGTGATCTCGTTTCAAAATCCAAGTGGCACAGGCCCTTAACCGGTGGATAACTGGATAAGTGAAGGCTCCGGAGCGGTCGGCGAGTCAACGCCCCCGACGTGTTTGCAATCGTTTGATGACACCGCCCACTCGTGTCTATAGCTTCGGGGACACTTTGCAAAATTGTCACCTGTGGCGTAGGAGTAGTTATTCACTTCTATTATTCGTTAGGCCTATGAACGAACCAGACGGTTATTTCAAGCCAGCTGTGAACCATCTCATTTGTATAATTGCTAACAGGTTCGCGTGAGTATATCAATTTATTCGTATGGCCAAATTACAATCGTTTTAAACGCACGGCTGCGTTTGAGTCAGCGCAGCGCTGACGCTCGTCAGTTCGTCATTTGTCGCTCGTCGTTCTAAGGGCCTTATCACACTTGCGATTTGCGGGCGAGTTGAAAGCCGAGCGCGCTGCGATTTCACCGCGAACGCGTCACGCTTTCGCCGCGAGCGCGCAACGAATTTCGATTTCCCAAACTCTAAACGCGGCGAACTCGCAACGCGCTCACGGCGAACTCGTTGCGCGCTAGTCTCACTTTCAACTCGCCCGCAAATCGCAAGTGTGATAAGGTCCTTAAAGGCTTCTGTAGTAATCATGCATATTCGCCAAAAAAAGAATTAGGGATGGATGGATTTTTTTATCGGTTTAGTAGTCCCAGAGATTACCCCGACATACAAACAAACAAACAAACATATAATTGAAAGGCATTATTATTCTCCTTTTGCTTGCATAAAAGAAAACTATTTTTGGATAATTATGCATGGATGATGAAACCTAATTTGAATGTTCGTTACCCTTTACAGCTAAACCGCAGAACTGATTCTAATGAAATTGGGTATAAAGAAAGCTGGGCCCCCGGGGACGGACATAGGGTATTTTTTATCCCGGAAAATTGGAAAAAGATATAAACGACTTCTACGCGGATTGAGTCGCAGGCAACGGCTAGTTTTTTTATAAATAACGAATTTAGATACTCGTAGTACCGATTCATATTATTTACCAACAAAATATACATCTGTCGTAAGTATAATGACAACATCGTCATTTGTTCAAGGTCAAGGTCACAATTTAAAGACTTCTGTGAATTAACTCTAAAACAGACATTACTGATATTAGTCACAGTATGAGTGTTTCGGATCGGCACATGTCGCTCGATGTTGTTGTTTTGGCGAAGTGACAAACCGGACATGAAATTTCTGCATGCTAACTTTTTACTCAATGTTGGAGATCTCGATAGGGGAAAAAGCGTGGGCCCAACATATTCCTAGAAAAGGTAAATAAATTCGTAAATATTAGAGGAAATTTACACACATTTTGCCTTTATCTTTAAGCTCTAGGCTTTTATTATGGGTACATACGAAGCAACGACAAATTATATATCAGAATATTTTTTCTCTTTTACACGTCGGTAACCTTCTATACATATATTATAATTTTTCTATATATCTATACATAAAATGAATCCCTATTTCCCTTGGTCACGGCATCACGCATGAACGGCTGGACCGATTTCGCTAATTCTTTTTTTGTAGTGTTCGTTATCGTCAGGAGGTTCTTATGACAGAAAAAAAAATAAACAAATTGCGGCGGGGCAAAGCCGCTGACAGGCAGCTAGTAAGTAATAAGTATGGTCATACTTATTACTTATAATATGTATGGAGAAATACATGGAAAATGATCAGACTCAGAAAAAAAAACTTGCGATTAAGACATTCATATTTGCCCATACTTAGGATTGAACTCAGGTTCGCTAGCACTATCAACTAGGCGCCATAGATTCGACTTGATTTTCATTGTTTGAATTTTATAACATATAGGTATCTAATTTTAAATTTCCTCGATGTATGTACACGACGGACCAAAGACCTCCATCCATCCTGTTTAGTCAATACTTAGTTAAAATTATAAAAGTTACACGTTAAAATTCCGCTTTTTCCGAATATTAATTTGTTCGAATTTTTATATTACCGTAAGTTATGTTAGGACTCGTATGCTAGAGATATATATTTTGCTGTATATAAAAAAGGTTAGGTTTCATTTATGAGCGATATCAAAAAATTAAGTACTCTATCAAAACATACCATTCGTAATTAATGTAATTACCTATGAAAATTTGGGATTTTGTTTAATTTGGAGTTTATTATATTATAACTCTTCGGAAATATGTATCTAGTGTACCTAAAATTATCATTATGTCGAAGACAAAGTACTTAAGCCGATCTAATCCGGCACGCTAGTGGTCAAATGAGTGGGCAACTAAAAGAAAAACCGAAGATCAACGACGTTAGGGCAGATATGGGAGAGAGTGTTAAAAATCCTTTTTGTTCATTTTTAGGCTATAGTAGTACAACTATTGTTTTCGAAACCCCTATTGCTTCGCCGTGTATGTATGTCTGTGAGTGTGAATATATCCGCTAAGGCCCAGATCACAGAGTGAAAATGTTGGACTCATTAAATAATTAGTACTTATAGTGTTTATACTGCACACGAGAAACGATAATACATTTTTTTTGGTTACTTTTAATATCAATCGTTATATGTACCAATACATATATGTCCTTAAATTTAAATGAAGAATAGAATATAATAAGTATATTTATATCGCTTAGTATTTTACACGTTTTTACATAGTGTCTAATCTAGCAATTTAGAACGCATATTGTAACAAAACATTGTTTTAAATTTATTCAACAATTGTGTTAAAAATAAAAATCAATGCGCGCTCGATTTAAAGTATGAAAAAGCCTTAAGCGCCTAATGTATTTTGAGAGCAAATACCTCGTCAGACGACTTTTCACTTCAACTCTTGTACAGTCAAGTTCAAAAGTATGTATACACTTTAGTACCTTGTCACTTTAATCGCTTGGATAATTTCATATGTCAGTTTAAACATGACGTTAAATAGACAAGGTACTAAAGTGTATACATACTTTTGAACTTGACTGTACTCGTAAAGGCCGTAGCAGGATAAGGGAAGAAAAAATACCATTCGTGATTAAGAGCTGTTTTTTTTTCTATAGTTACTTACATCTATTAGTATGAACTATTGTGCCAAGTTTTGGTTCTTTGGCGGTGTCAGAATAGCTTACTAATAAAATTTAATGAAAACCAACCCGATTATTTATTTAATTTTGACACAGTTGCTTTCCGATTTAATCCATCAAATTAATATGTGTGACAGAACGTTAAGTAAGGCTTACTTAGAAATAACGGAGTTGTGGTTACAGAATTTAAAACAACTATTTTTAAGTTGTTGGTATTTCTGTAGCTCTTCCTACCCCACTCTGGGAATGAAGGCGTGATGCTATGTTTGTAATTAGAGTGGTAGCTCTTTCAAAAGTAAAATAGTAAATATTTAAAATTTTGGCTTACCTGTTTTTTACATAAGTGTTAAAGATAGAGAGTCCAATTTTTCTTAAAAAATATAAATGTATTATGTATTTTAAAGTTTTATAGTTTTAAAGAAAAGTCAAATTTAATTATTTCGTTATTTCTTAAAGTACTGGGATTTTTTCAGCAAAACATGGCACAATTAGTACTAATAGATGTAAGTACCTACAGAAAAAAAACCAGCCCACTATCATAAAAGGGCCCTTCCCTTATGGCCTTTGGCAATAGCTTTATTACGATCAAATACCTATCCGCCGCATGGAAGCATATTATGTTTGGGGACCTCTGTTTACTTTATTTACGAGTAAGTAGAACGTTGACTGCCGACGTCCTATTCAGGAAGTCGTAATATTGTGAGTTTCCAGCGACGTCAACCTTAAAGAAACAAACAAGTCTGCAATAATTTATTGAAATTCGAATATAATTTTTCCCTGAATCTAAAGACAAAAATAGCAAGAAAACCGAGCAATAAGCAAACCGTGATCTACATGATTGAAGGAAACACAGTGGATTTATAGATTGAATATTCAAAATCAAAAAAGGGAGCAATGCTCCGACGATTTAGAAGGTGATCAACCTTTTCGTCAATTCAGTTTCGTGTGAAGGCTTAGGAAATAGATTTGTTTCTGATAAAAAGTAAAATATGAAAGATGTGTCTTATATTTACGACATGGTTAGCCTATTCTGCTTATACTCGTAGACCCGGCCTTCGAAGACTTAGCGGTTTCAGCGTTCCACAGTTGGATGAGCACGGTTGTACGGTCTGAAGTGATTTATGAACTTTTATTTGAGTAACTATTTATTATTTATACAAGTAAGTATGTAAAGTGTCCATAAAGTTACAAGCCGCAAGCTTAGTTTGGGACTGGACCAAATTGTGTAAGATTGGCTCCAGCTTATATTTCTACCTTCCTAAGCTAATATGCAGTATCTCAAATTCAATAGCCAAAGCAGATTCAATCTTATCCTTCTAGTAATAAGGTTGCATTTGCTACAGGAGGTTTGTCTGGGAGACTGCCATTTGTGTTAGCAGGGCAGAATTATGAGCACACTATTGATCCACGTAAGTTCAAATATCGATCATGATGGAACAAATAATAAAAAAGGCCATTCTTTACACATACTTAATCATATTAATTCCGTAAAAAATACAAGCCTTCCAGGTTCATTAGGAAGGGAAACGGTTATGAAGCATTACGAAAAAGAAAACGCTCTTCGCCTCAGATGTAGGCAGGAATTCAGAGAAATAACGCAAATTAAAGTTTTCGGGTCCGCCTTTATTTTATAATCTGACTAGCGACCCGCCAGCGGCTTCACCCGCTGCAATTATTTTTTTTGCATTTACGGGTATGAAAAATAGAGGTTGGCCGATTCTTAGACCTACCCGATATACACTCAAAATTTTATTAAAATCGGTCCAGCCGTTTCGGAGGAGTTCAATAACGTACACCGTGACACGAGAATTTTATATATTAGATTTATAAATATGATTAACTCCAAATAGAGAAAGGAGAGAGCAAATGGGAGGTTTGAGTACCTCTAAATCATCTAACTTCTTTTGGTAACTTCTAGACATGATTTTTATTTTAGGAGAATCAAGGCAGGACGAACCCTGAACCTTGAAATTGTGACCTACGTGTTATAATACATTCTGTGCGTAAATAATACCGGGGGGGTTATCATGACCTAGCTTTGCAGTTCATTTTACGGTCAGCGTAAAGGACAGAGCTATGGCGGTTATATAGCTCTGTCCTTTTCTCTGAGCGTAAACAGAACTGCAAAGGTAGCTCATGATAACCCCCCTGAACAAAGAAAATAACTCGTAAGTAGGGCGTCACAAACGTTATTTAAATAGGGAATTAAATCTGTGTTACATAAGTTACAGGGAAAAAATAGTTAAAATCTGTTCCTCAATTTGACATTGCTGCTCTCTATGGTCTTACCTAACATGGAAACGCGTAAAAAAGGTCAATGATATAATATCCTGATATCTTATTCCTTAATTTAATATTTGTTTACATTTTCAATCCGCGATATGTTTACACTAATAAGACAGTAATTAGCTAATAACGTTGAGGTTAATATTAATATTTAATGCGCTGAAAACCTTAACTCGTGCGTCAAGGTTTTCAGCGAATGGGATTTCAGAAAACAAACAAAACTCCTGCACGAGCAGTCAAGGGTCGCGACCGCAGGACAACGACCCTTCATCTGACGCTTTTTCTTTTACTTCCGTTTCGGCGGGCAGATAAGCGAAAATAATTTATTTCAGCCAACCTCTGGGCACAAAAAAGATTTCGAGCACTTGCTGAACTAACTGCCTTTCAAGCTTATACTTGTTACAAAAAAAAGGTTGACAAAAGGACCGGGACCTTATTCGACATTGTCTTTAGCCCCCTATTTTATTATTTTGTTAACGTAATGATGGATAGCTGTAATTAATTTGACAGCAAAAGCGGCCGAGTTAGAAAAAAGCAATAACAAAAGAGGTCAAAACAATGTAGAATAAGGCGTCTGTAAGTTTAGGGCAAAACCATACGTGTCTACTTACCCTACAAAAGGGATTGACTTTATATTTACGTTATTTGACCAAGATAAACCATTGAACAATAAATAAAACTAGGTTCTACTAAGTATGATGAGCACTAGCTAATCGTCCCACAAAGGTCCACATATTTATTTAGTGGTTACACATTAGATTAGACACTTGCTCACTCTGACAGTAAACCTGTCTCCGAAACTAGTTCACAAAATTTCCTAGCGAAGTGATTTCTTGGATAATAGGCTGACCAAAATGGATTAAACGTATATTATGTACCTATAATGCTAAAAAAGCGCTTGACGCTTAAAAAACTTTTGCATTGTTATTCATAGGAGTGGGGCGAGACGTCATGGATTGAAAGAATGTAAGTTTGTATACGTTTGAACGCTTACGAACGTTTTACGTGTGGCGTGCGTGCGTTTATGCGCGTGAGTGGTAGGTGGGTGTGTGTTTGTGTGTGTTTAATATTTTATATAGGTAATATATGGATCCTAGATTTTCAAAATCTATGCATATTTTGCTTACATCTATCAAGAGTAAAGCTGCCGGGCGAACTATTTGTGCAAAAGTAGTATGAAGGTCATCGCGTGACAACCTTAAGTACGTAACCAAACATAAATAAAACTTGAAATTTTTTTCAATTAAATTGACACTTGGTGACGTTTGTCAAAATCCTGGGAATAAACACTAAGCATTCAAAATTTACATTCAAAGTATATTTGTGTAGAATATTTTGCAGTTTGGTTTTTTTTCCAATGCTTGCATAAAAATGTGTTGTAAGTTACAAATGTTAGGTTTCATTTGCGAGGAATGCCACGTGTCAGTACTGTAAAAACTCAAAGTGACAATATACAGTTAGAGTCGCTAACTCCCCTCCATGAGGCGCTGGCGAAGCCCGACGATGAGCAGCTGTTTTACACGGCCAGCCTGCAGTTCCTTAGTAGGAGACTACAAGAGAAGACACATCTACCGGTGAAGTCCCGCCTGGCCACGCAGAGCTGCTGCCACTTCACCCGCGAAGACCCGGGCGAGGAGCCGGGAGCCAGCAAGCCACTGACCGGACCGGACTGTAATCCTCCAAGAGATGACAAATACTCTTTATCTATGCGCCAAGTTTTACCATTCCCAAAATCGAACAGGGACGGTATCATTTCGCAATTGAGAAAAGCGTTCCGAAAATATCGACGCAGTATCGATATAGTGGAGACAAACAACATGTGTGACGCAGAGAGTTCTAAACATATATCTAATTTTAAATTTCCTCGATGTGCACGACGGACCAAAGACCTCCATCCATCCTGTTTAGTCAAGATATCGGAGGAAACTTCCAACGAAAGTGTGAAGGTGTCCAATATGAAAGATTCCGTTAGTCAAGGCGATGTTTTGTAAGTAAACAAATAAACTTAGATAATTTTAGGCGTATTTTATTGATTTAAACTCTTTGATCGGTCGATGCTATTTATAGCATAAATCGATTATTTATAAAGCAGTCGCGTATTTTCCCCTGATCTACTGTGGTTTGTTAGTTTGTGATTGGTTGGAATAATGAGTAAGTATAAGTAAGTGAGCTACTGTAGATCTTGATTACGTAAATTCCTAGGGTTTTTAATTCTATTCTGACCCTTACTATAGACAAAAACAGTCAATAGCTTAGTGCGGTGACAATAGGAAGCCCTTCGCGGCCTGCCGCGGCCGGCGATGCTTCACGGCTGTTGCCCTTTTATCCTAAGCCAAACTGCAGTGACATATTTCTTAGTTTTCTGATGTTTTGCAGATGTTTGACTTTATTATTTACAGCTCCAGAGCTATGGAGAATTAAATTTTTTGATTTCATAAAATAAAATGAAATGACGGCGCCAATGTTCACGAAAAGCAACATTGTCACTGTCCATTCTTCACAAGCTCCAACAATAATGGTAATTAATGGATTGGTTTAACTTAACTCAAGGCTTGCATAATGTGCTTCTCTAGTGCTTGTACTGAAGCGCTCTCGATTGTGCGCCACGGTCAAGGAAACACCATCCACGGTGACCTCACTTCGCGTATCAGGTTCTGTTACTGTCCCACGACTATTTATAATTCAACAGACATACGACCGACATTCAGAAAGTACATCAATGTTTAATGTTATGAGAGCCGCGCAGTCTATATTTAAGTTGGCTTCTACCTGACACAATATGATAGTTGATAGTCATAGGGTAAAAGTAATATTCGAAAACTGTTCTAATTTTAAAAAATAACCTTAGGCATTTACAAAGTTGTGCGGAATCCTAGTTAAACTCAGCGAAGGCTTGAGATCCATTATCCTTAATTTTAAATTACTGTGGCTATTGTATCGTAACGTATTGTAGTCCTGACTTGAATTACAATAGAGAACCTTTTTAGAGGTGTGGCGAAACACTCGCATGATGTATGTGGGCTCTTGGAATTAGGAGTCAACGGACTTCAGAAGCCCTTTGTTTTATACAGTAACTACCTACCGAACTGTTTCAGCCCGCTGCGGTCTAACTTTGAAATTGTGTATTACCATCGACGAACTGTACCTATTTCTATATATTTTCCAAAGTTTGACATGAAATAATTATTTATTACTAGCTAACCCGACAGACATTATCCCGTCTTAACTATGAATATTGAACTGAACTAGTATACAATAGTAGTCTTTGGAACTGAATTCAAATTGGAACAACTAATAAAAAAATCACAACTGTCAGTCATTTGACAGTTGGCGCCATTGACAGAATGCGCGCAGCCATATACGGTAGGTAGTGCTACAGAAATATCAACAACTCTAAAATTACTTTTTGCGCGCTGCATAATTAACTATTTTATATTTTTTCGAGCATTTTTTCATTTCTTTCGTTTATAATAATCTTCTCCTGACAATAACAAACACAACGAAAAAATAATTAGCGAAATCAGTCCAGCCGTTGCGTGATGCGGTGACCAAGGGAAATAGATTTTTACGAGGGTACTGTACCAACGGGAAAAAACGGGACCCTATTACTACTTAAGACGCCACTCCCCGCCTGTATGTCTGTCTATCTGTCTGTCTGTCTGTTTGTCTGTCTGTATGTCTGTCTGTCAGTCTGTCTGTCTGTCAGTCTGTTTGTCTGTCTGTCTGTCTGTTTGTCTGTCTGTCTGTCAGTCACCAGGGTGTATCTCACACACCGTGATACCTAGACAGTTGAAGTTTTTTTACAGATGATGTATTTTTGTTGCCGTTATATCAACAAATACTAAAAACAGAGTAAAATAATTATTTAAGGGGCTCCCATACAGCAAACGTGTTTTTTCCCCGTTTTTTGCTTGATACTAATGACGCCAACAGATAGACGCTTGAAATATTCACAAAATATTTAGCTCTATACTCACGTTAAAAAAATAAAATAAAAAATAAGGGGGCTCCCATACAACAAGCGAGATTATTTTGCCGTTTTTTGCTCGGTATTAATAACGGCCACACGTAGACGCTTGCAATATTCACAGAAAATTTAATGGTATATTCACTTCAAAACATTTTTAATTTTATTAATAATATTTTTTATTTTTTAAATAAAATAAATTAAGGGGGGCTGCAACAACAATCGTGAACGGTTATACAACAAACGTGATTTTATTGCCGTTTTTTTCATAATCTTAATACAAACACCGTGGTTACAGATCGACACCGAGACAGTGTTATAACTTATAATATAGTGTCCTAGTTATGTTGCATAGATAATGGTACGGAACCCTTCGCGCGCGAGTTCGACGCGCACTTGGCCGGTTTATATATCGATATACATAGATTATTGTAATTATCATTTTATTTTACTTCTAGTACCGTGTTTGATTGTTTATTTCTATATTTAGATCCGCCCTTCTTTTCAGTAAGTAATTTTTATCATGAGGTTGCTAGTAATAAAAAACACAAGCTTGGTAATTATACAGATTTTAATGACTTCTTCACACAGAATTAAATCCTATGGTATTGCTAATTTCTAACCTTTCTGTACAACTTTTATATACTTATACTCGCTTTCTGCAATGAATGAATTTAGATTTTGTTTAATGATTTGATTCAGTACAAAAAAAAACCTCCCGTAAAACAATTTCTTAAAACTTCTTAAACTAAAAAAACCTTTAATGTTATCCTAAATTATAGTTATTCTACGTACCTACCGACATACCTAATCAGTACTAATCATAACTACTAAATAGTAAATCCCAACAGTAAGTACCGAGTCTTAAACTATGTACAAATATTCACTGATTACAATCTTAAACTAAACGAAATTATTTCTTATCAATTCATTTCATGTGGCTTTCGAAACAAACACTATCATATCACAGATTTTTTGACGATTTGTTTTATCCTTAACATTAACTAAGATTCTACTATTAAATCTAAGTACCGTAACACGGGGTAAATAGGGACTAAGGGGTAAATAGCGACACAACCTAAAATGAAGCATATGTTACTAATTATAAGACTGAAATTATTTCTAATATATTGTAACGTTATTTTCATTACTTGTTCTTATTTGTAACAAGTTATGCCTTACTTTACGTTGTGTCCCTATTAACCCCTCAGTCCGTTTTACTGTACATAATATACATATTAAGTTCTTAATTTAAGTACGTACCAACGTATAATATACGGCAAGAATTAATAATTTCTGCGTTAATATACCTATGTATACAATTGATATTTTACAATTATCGTGACGTAAAAATAAACACAGTAAAAACTTCAAGAAGGATTAAAAAAAAACAAGTTATCGAAAAATGTCCGTGCTTTTGGCGCACGTAGAAGTACATTGTTGGTGCTTTGTTATTTGTATCCTGCAGCGATTTTTATTAAACATGTTAGTTACATTTAACTAAGAGCGGTGTGTCTATATTGAACTCAGCCTCAGCTCATTTTCTCGAACGGATCGCTTACAAAGAAAACCCTGCCTGTTACATACCACGTACAAAATCTTAACTATGCTTTTTTAAAAAAAATTGGTGATCAAAAAGTGTAGGTACTTGTATTATGTGGGGTCCATACTTTTGACCAGATCGTCATTTGGCAAACTATATCATTTTAAAAACTTTCATTTCGCAAGAACGTATTTGTCCTTAAACCATTACATATTATACGAGTACAATTATGTAAAATGGCTTTATTAAATATGTTAGGTTAGGTTAGACTAATAACCGCATAAAATTTTAAATAATGCGGCGGGAAGTAGCTACCTCGTTGCCAAATGTAAGTTTGTAAATTAATATAGTTTGTCAAATGATGATTTGGTAAAACATTAGGGAACCGTATTGTATATTATTAATTTTTAACGTATGAGCCATTGAATTCTGCTGGGGTTCAGTGTTATTCGGTAATATGAAATGTCCGCAATAATAAGAAAGGTCATTGCTCTCTAATACGCACACAAACAAATCCCATAAACTAAACCTAAAATGACGTCTAATTTTGTTCAACTAAGCTACCACTGTATAATTTGTCTTGTTCCTCATCCGCCCCGGGCGCGAACTCGCGAGCTCCTTGTTTGCAGCCAACTTGGAATCTGTTCCATTTTCACGACAACTTTATCCCCTCATCCTTTAGCTGTCTAACAACTTTGGGACATAACTCTTCCTCGCGGAACTTGTAGCCGCACACGATCATTTCCTTTACCACCTTGTGATTTTTCTTCAATGACTCCAACCAGATTGTATATGAGTAGTCGGGCCAGATGCCTCCGTATCTTTCCGGCAAGTGGTCGGGGTGTATGTGCTTGTGGAGAGACGTGACGTCATAGCCGTGGAAGAAGATTCTGGAGCGCATGTCAGCGGTGAGGAACGGCTTGAAGATGTTGTAGATCTTGTCGAACACCCACGAGTGGTTGATGACGTGGATGGCGAAGGTGTTAACCGGGAAACAAGACTGCAAAATCAATTTGTTTTTTTTTTAATTCTCTTACTCTGACAGTAGGCCATGGGTGTCATGGGTATCATAGAAACGGATTGAAAGTGCACAATATAATAGTCTCTTTGTAGTACGTAAAACTATTTAAAAAAAAACTAAGCCTATACTGAGCCATGTTAAAATCTAATACACTCACTCGTTGGTAAAACTATACTGATTCTTACTTATATAAGTTTTATTATCAATCATCCTCATAGTCGACATGAAAAGAAGAGTGTTTAATTCGGGTGAAAATCACCATTTATTTCACACTTGGAATATCTGGTATCTCATAAATATCTCGTGTGAAATAGGTGCCTTTCATCCCTTAGTTAACAATCTACTAGTTTGATTTTTATATTCATAACAAGCGACCAGACCTCGCTTCGCTTCAGGTTAAAGTATTTTACTTATAAACCTTCCTCTTGAATCACTCAATCTATTTAAAAAAAAACGCATCAAGTAGTTTAAAAGATCTAAGCATATACAAAGGGACAGACAGACAGCGGGAAGAGACTTTGTTCTATACTATGAAGTGACAATATTATAGATGCAAAAGTTACTGTTTCTTTGTTTGTTACCGATTTTAATGAAATATCTTATGCCGATAGAATCTCGGGGAAAGACATAGGATACTTTTTATACCGAATTAAACAGTTCCCGAACTTAAGGCACCACTATATCCAAAACAGACCTTATGTCATTTTAATTTTTATAATAATTTATCGCCTGGAATGACATAATGGCAGATCTTAGTACCAGTATAATTATTATATTTATTTACTTATTTATTTTTATTTAATTATCTACAAATATATTCCAACAATATTAAACGATCAATATTTATAAATATATTTGTTATCATATCACGGTCTCGAAAACGACTGTACTGGTAATGATTTCGATGAAATTTGCAAAATAGTCAAAATGTCATTTTCGGGAAAATTCATTTTCAACCCGAGCAACTCTTGGTCTTCCAGGTACTTTCTATAAAATGAGAAACCAAACAGTACTTCTTCTTTGTTTATTAATGGCGGTCCACCACGATATTCCGCAGTGATTTTGTCAATTACAAGTGAGTACCTACAGTAAAACAGTAAACGGAATAAATCAAGAGCAAAAGCCGGACATTTTTCAATCGGCCATCTTCCCTCCCCGAAGGTTACCAGACCAAACAGTACTTACCCCTAATAGTTTAACAATCCTGGAAGCTATTGTCGGCGTGACCTGCCAGGCGTGGTGCAGGCCGATATCCTCGAGGTCGAAGAGTGCGTGAGCCCCGAGGATCTGGCTCGTTGGCTCCATCATGCCCAACTCCATGGCCAGCAGCGTCCCCTTGAACAAGTCCTCAGTGGATATCGCGTTCGGGTCCCAGCAACCTGAAATAATTTTCATGATAAAGAATATAAATAATAAACTATGTTTATTCAATAAGTAGGCGAACGGGAACGGGTACACGTCAAAAATCTACCAGTGATTCCTAAGAGACCACTGCTGAGAAAGAATCTCCACAACAAAGAAGATTCATGTCATGCCGTCGGGTTATACTCGTATAGAACTGTCCTAGAATCAAGCGGGCTTTCAAGCTCAATGTGAAGAACTGTGATGTGGACTGTTCGCGCGAGAATTAACACACAGCGAAAGACGGCGAGACACGGTGCCTGAGCCCCTAGCCAAGATGCGTTCGCTATCTAGCGTTTCGATTCGTTTTGTTTTTAAACCAATCGCGTCACTGGTAGATCACGTGACTTTGGGTATGACGCGATCTACCAGTGCCGCGACTGGTTTAAAAACAAAACGAATAGAAACGCTAGTTAGCGAACGCATCTTGGCTAGCGGCTCAGGAGAGATCTGCGTCCCACTACCACGGCATTATGAATTCGAACGCGGTCAAGCAAGCATATACGGCTACTCCGTCTTGTTACCTATGTAACTGATTCAGCTCATTAAATAAGAGAATAAGTATCTGGAGTTTATTTAAGTCACCCTAAGCCCCAGTAGAAGCACATTTTGTTTATTCCAACAGCTACAGATGCAGATAGAATAAAATCAAAGGCTTTCAGAGACACAAGTATGCGTGTGGACTAATACAACGACCGGGTAGTGTGACAATTGACTACGAAGTGGGACCCTCGGCAAGACCTACTATTTTAAATAACTCAAGTGGTCACCAATTCTGTAAATCATGAGGCGGCGGCCATCCTGGTCCACGTAGGGTGGAACAGCCAGTACGTTGCTGTCGCCGATAGGGCGGAGGTCCAGCGGAAACACATCCTCGAATAGCTCCGAGTTGCCCTCCTTAAATTGGTAGTAGTTCACCATCTAGAAGAAAAGAAAAATAAATGTAAAGTACTATACAGTATACACTTACATATCATGATATCGTTAAATGATTATTAATATTAATACATTAATTGCAGCAATAAATAAATACATACATAATAAAAAGTACCCTATCTCCTTTCCCGGGATTCAAACTATCCCCAATTTCATCTAAATCGGTTCAGCGGTTTATCCGTGAAAGCATAACAAACAAACAGACAGAGTTACTTTCACATTTGCAATATTAGTGCAGATATATAGATATATATTATACAGGGTGGAAAAAATCCACGGGCCGTGGAAGGGAACTAACTGCCTTTAATCCTTCAGTTACCTCATTATACTGAAAATAAGCATTCCTTTATTTATAAAAATAAAAACTGTATTCAATGATCTTCTAAAACTCGCTTGTCTCTCCCGGGAATTGAACGAACTAAAAATAAAAAACCCTCTCTTTTTAATATATGAGTTTGTATGATAGTTGTTCAGAATAAAATGTATATAAAAAACATTTGGCTTTTGAAATAAAAAAATTGAAATCTATTACTAATTTTAATTTATCATCAATACAAAGAACACATAAACATGAATCATTTTTTTTAACGTAGACGGATATTAAGAAAAGAAAAAATCTTAATAATTTAAATAATAAGTTTCGAAATGATTGAAATTCATTTCGTGTAGCCCTTTGTGGTGTATGCTCCTAATAACATGTTCTACCGCAACTCTTAGTTCTTCTACAAGTAAACAGTACCTACTAGGTATTGTTAATAAAGAACTTGTAATAAATATTCAATTTCATGGGGATATCGTACAACAGATAAGAGTAAGGCCAAATGTTGAAATTGTATCCTGTACACTAATCGTTTATTTAATTATTTTTTAGTTGGTTCGATTCCCGGGCGAGACAAGCGAATTTTAGACGATCTAAGAATGCAAATTTGTTACTTTTAAAAAATAAAGGAATGTTTCCTTTCAGTAAAATGGGCTAACTAACGGAATTTAAGGTAGTTCCCCTCTAGGGCCCATAGAATTTTTGTAAAGTTCGGTACTATCACCACTAAGGATTTACACCTTGTGACTTCTACGACTTGACTATTGTATTGTATTGTTGTATTGTATTTGTTTAAAACTCTACTAGACTTCTTACTGTAAAAAGTTTTTCTTGAACAAGGCAAATAAATAATAGTTTCTATGAATTGATATTTAGTCAAATACTCGTAGGTACACGTTTGAGGATTGTTTATGTTGATAATAATATTAATAATAAACAAGGTAATAAATGTCAATTGAGTGTAGGTAAACTGATTACCACAACGAGACTAAAAAACTACGTTAAGAGGTTTTAATGGTTCTATTAGGTCATATTATGGCGGCGAAGTAGAAACCAGTCTTCTATTTTTACTACTGACCGACAGACCCGCGGAATAATACCAACCGCATTATCATAGTCCGTCCAGAACCAGGGCATAAGATACTTTAGCATAATATTATGAAATTTAATATGAATATGAATATAATATGAACTTAACGGTTGAACATCACTTAATATAAAGGTGGAGTAACAAATTGTGGTAAGTGCGGTCAACTACTTTGATTGTTGAGCCACTATGGAACCCTGTCACAGAAAGCCGTTGACACAGTCTGACATAATTTCTTTATTGTCACTTGTCGCTGTCATTATGGCAAAAATCTATATGGTTGATCCAAAGAGTAAGTACTAGCATAGAATCTGGATAATTTTAACTTTGCACCAAATATTATGCATCTCTACATTTAAGATCACATTAGATTTCAACGTCGACTCTGAGTATGGACACAGACCAGGTAGACCTGTTCAAACCTTGTAACATCTTTCTCTAACTTACTTTGAAATCCATAAGTAAAAAAAAGTTAAACGTACGCCTTTGGTTGATTTTATATGATCCCGTTTAAATGTTAGTAAGTTCTCATTCGATGGGTAAATCAACAAGTATAAATAAAACGTTCTTTATTAAGCACTAGCCACCCACACTTTTTTGTATGTTTTATTTAATTCTATTTTATAAAGTCATTGCGTGTTTTAAAAAACGGTATCCACAAACAATTGTGTTCCAACTTCGGTACTTCGAGAGCGTCGCGTCCGTGGGACGGAGCCCCTACAACCGCTCGATTCATTAGCCTCGTTGCTTGCTGGGAGCCGGATTGTTTCATATTCCACAATCATAACAACCCGTGTAACGAACGTTTGTAAGTATTGCCCCACTTTCAAATTAAAGCCTGTGTTTTTGTTTCTTCTAATTTTACTTAGTCAATTTGTAACTCGTTGTGTATATTATCTATTTGTAGGTACTTGCGTGAGGACCAAAAAGTTGGACCATAGTTAAGCTCAGTTAACCATACAAACAACGAAGACGGAAAAAGTTCCGTTGTGCAACGAAATAATCTTGACAAATGTAAGGCTAATTTTCGTCGTACAACGGAAAAAAAACACGCAGCATGTCTTTTTCTTCCAAATATTCCCATTAGCCGTCAAATAGCTACAAAAAAGTCGGTTCGTATTTTCACGGATTCAAATCGACACTCCGACTGAAAGCTAGCTCTTACAGAAAAATGTGAAAGAGTTTGGATTTTTTTTTATGTAAGAATTATGATCACATAACAAAATTCATACCAGCCGGTGCGCTCGTTGAGGAATGAACTGGCGGGCGCGGAGGAATTTGATCAGGAACTCATCGTCCATTCGGTGCGGAGTACATTCACCCCGTTCTGTAAAACAGTCAGGTAAATTAATGCCAAAGTTCAATTAATTCCCTAGTACAATTGAAATAGGGGATAAGGTTAATACTTTCCTGGTCGCTATACATTCCCGTCAGCTCTAGGAGTGACTAGAGAAACCTTAGTTTTTAAAGATATGGGTACATTTCAAAACAGCCATTTAATCTCATTCATCTTTAAAAAACATCTTCTCCTAGGTGGTATATTTTTAAATTAGTGGCGATACGTTGATGTCTAGCGTTACTAAGGACTAAAATGGGAGACAAATGCTAATGATATAAGTAATAAAAATATAATGAGTTAATAAGTTTATTCCTTATCATTTATCATTCATACAATAGTGAAAAGTACAGCATAAAATATGTAATTTTTCAAGTCTAGTTAAAATTTAAATTTAAATACCCTCCATCACCCGTGTTATGGTCTCCTTTATCGCGCTGGATAAATGTGGAAAAAGCACCAACTGTGACACTCGCACTTACGTACTGATCAGAAAGTGACAGATTGTTGATTCGCGTTTGTCCTCATTGATAAACACGACCATAAAAGTACCGCAGTTGACTAGATTTGTTCGTTTGATTTATGCGTGTATGGACTATAAGGAAATATGGCGATGTATAAAAATGTCTACCTTTAAAACATAAATTTGTCTCAGTATTAGAAAGCCAATACTTCAAAAGGTTTAAGTCTTATCAAGTCGTTATATAAAAATGACTACTATCTAAGTATTTTTATACATCGTCATATTTTCTTTTACTCTATTGTCGCTACATCTTTATATGTCGTCTAATATACATGTGGACATTTTTATACTTTGTCATAATTATACAGGGACGAAATTATTCAAGTGGACATTTTTATACATCGCCATATTTCCTTATAGTCCATACACGCATAAATCGTTCGTTTTTTACGACTGCGACAGCATTTTCTGCACTAAGTTAACGGCATACCTTCTCTTGCAAGACACTTAGCAATGCTATAATGTCACGATAAACTGAGGGAAAGCTGCATATTGATATTATATGCCGAATTTATTGCCTGCCCGATGCCTACTCGTATACCTTACCGTTGCCTAAATGCTAACATCAGGTGTTTCATATTTAGGTAAACTGTATAAAGGAAAATAGTCTAATCTTCGGTAGAAAATGTCGTATGACATGAGGATCTCAATGATGATTCACCAGGAAATCAATAGTGACAGAGGTCAATAAAGGATTAGAAAACACTTTCCAATTTTATTAATTGTCAAGGTGCTTGTAACTTTGTATAAAAATGACCAGTATGTCATGAAGTTAGTCATATAAGTCACATGACGAGCACGACATTTTCATACAAAGTTTTTGGGATTGATTTGGAAATTAGTTTAGTATTCCAGAGTTCCATTTACAACTACCTAAAGTAAATGTTTTTGTTAATCGGAAGTGTAACTTAAATTGTTCTTCATCTCTCCTGAGGCCGTAGGCAAGAAGCGTTCGCTAACTAGCGTTTCTATTCGTTTAGTTTTTAAACCAATCGCGTCACTGGTAGATCGCGTCATACGAAAAGTCACTTGATCTACCTCTACGCTCGGAATTCAAAGTACGCCTTCGCAGTTTTTTTTTTAATTATAGCGTCTGATGGCTTTGACTACTTCGCCGGAGAGCGCGGGTTCCTGATGGGAGCCCAGCGCAGAAATGGGTTTTTAAACTAGCATGCCTAAGGGCGCTCCTATTGAGCCGACCTCGGACTTACGACGCTAGGGATTCGATTTTGTTCGCAGGAAATATTTCATTTCGCTCCCTTGTCTCACAATCTACTATACCATCCCTAGGGCAGAATGCATTTTTGAACAAAGAATCGTTCAAACTTTCAGCCATGTTTGCCTCTTTTTTACCTTTGAAGAATCTTATACAGCATCCTTACTAATATTATAAATGTGAAAGCGTAGATGTTTTTTACGCTTTCACGAAAAACTACTTGACGAATCATCATGAAACTTTGTACACATATTCTGGGAGGTACTAGAAGTAACATAGGGTACTTTATAATTTTTTTTTTTTTTTTACAATAATTAAAATTAAAATTGTCAAGAAAAAAAAATTGCAGCGGGCGAAGCCGCTGGCGGGTAATGCTGGTTCTAAAATTTTGTCAAAACACCATAGTTTTTGTATGACACAACCTAAAGACAAAGTTATGTTACTTTCCTCTGTCGACATGAAAAGGTGAGTGTTTTCACTCGGGTGAAAGTATTAATTGCACCCTCGAACTAGAGGCGCACTCGCTACCGCTCGTGCAGCCTAAAGTCTCACAATGCAATTAGTCACTATCATCCTTTGGTTAACAATCTACTATTATTTTTCTGTGTATAGTACCATAGATGATGTCGCGTAGCTCTTCGATGGCTCTGAGCCGTATGTCCGGGTCCTCCCCGAGGTGCTCCCGCGCATACTCCAGTACCTTCGGCGACGGCTCGCCCAGGTCCAGGTCGGCGCTGTACGCGGGACTCGGCATGATCTGGAATTCACAATATTTCCGTTAGTCGAGGGAAATGTTATTATAGCTTTTTATGAATGAATGTTCATATTGTAGTGATTAAGAATCGAGCATGTATTGAATTGGAACAAAGACCTTTACTGCATAAAAATAATGCACCTCTTCCGTGATTGATTGAGTGATTGACTGACTGACAGACAACTCGTAGCCTAAACTGCTATGCCCTTATTAATAAACGTGGAGTAACCGTGGAGAAGGTAACAATGACATATAAGGACGAAGCATGGATTCGATTTACCACGGTTATTTCTCGTTTATTAATCGACCAGAAATAGGGGAAGTAGCGAAAACTAATTCTAAGCTTACAAAGTCGCGGGCGTCCTCTAGTAGAAAACAAAACGCGAATTTAAGGCATTACTTATCTACCAGTTAATATGATCTATGGGCAAAAATTTAATACTTTTGTTCCAGAAATTTGATTGCTCCCGAGGAAAAAGAGTTTAAACGATTTGTACGCGGATGAATTTTGGTCTTAAGCATAAAAGTGACAGAGTATGGGCAATTTTGACATCAGTATCAGGTAGAGAGATCATTTGATGGTCGGATAGTCGGAAACGGTACGGAAAGTTCTTTGTATCCAAAATTTAACTAGACTTGAGACATTATGTAGAGAGGCCCGGTTATTCTATTCTACAAGAACATAAAAGCAGACAAAATAGCCATTGTTTCCACTGTGTATATACATGTACCTACTTTTATTTTAATGTTTAAAGTTTTGTCGCATGTTTACATACTGCTGTTATTGGAAAAGGTACATGCTTATATCAATGAAGGCGAAACATTCGATTTTTGTACAGACATAGGTACGTATACATACATACGAAGCACAGACAACTTATTCCTAGAGATCGACTGTAAAAGTAAATAATCTCCTTTAAGCCTAACGCCGACAAGTTAGATTGTTTGTGATTGGTTTAATTCGAAGGTAACTTAAATATAAAATGAAAAAAAAACTTTAAACTGTGTTATAAACATTTTTTTATTTAAAAATCAATTTTATATTTAGGCTTTATTATTAGGAATCTAGTAAATAACAATCAATGTGTATTGATAGTCTTACCCTCGTGCAAAGTATTAAATGTCAAAGCTCAACAGTAAAAAGAGTATTACTATGCGTCTTTATCTCATTATGTAAAATGTAATATTAATTTTGGAAACATTAAATGTATTTAACCTTAAAAGAGGGGTATAAAGAGAAATAATCAGATCCAGATGACCATTGTTAAGTACAAAAGCCTGATTCGCTGTGATTTCGTTAGGCATATTACATAAGGGTGCTTAAAAAAAACTGCTATCGTCTATAACCCACAAACCAATGTATGAGCTCTCTGTGATGATCTTAATATATAGCGCTTACATAACTTAATTTTCCGGTTTATCGGCTTAGATGCAGTATTTGTGGGACAAAACGGGCTTACGCAATGCAAAACACATTGCAATATTGCTACAGGGAATTAATTAAAACGCATCTGGAAACTCATTTGCATAAGAAAAAGTTACATGTGCATGCTTCCGAGTCGACTGCAGGTTGTTTACTGCAGAAATACTTATTTAAGGGGCTTCCTTCGATGTTTGTTTTACGTAAACCACTTTCCATGCATTGCTTAGAAGCGTTTTACTCGTAAACCCCGGCTAGGTATTATGCAGCCTACAGTTGTATAATGGCGTATATTGAAAAAGAAACACTGCTATACAGAGGAAAAAAATAGTCAATACCGCTCTCGATAAACAACATTACGACAGTGTTTACATATGTGCAATAATGGCTTATGATGATGATGCTTCAATTTTCTCGTCGTTCAAAGGGACTCTTTCCACGATTTATTTAACCGTAAATAAAAGCCCAAAATAGAAAATGGTAAAATGTCGTAAGGTCATTTTAGAAAATTTTGGTACTTAGTATGCCTGTTAAATACCCATTTCTATTCAGTTAAGTTACTTTTACCTCGAAACAGTAATGACTGACCTAATCAATACTTCCACGAGCCGTGAGCCAATATTATACCAGGCATCCATCAGCCATCTAATAAATGTATTAAAGCTTTACTTAGTGCAGTTAAAGGCAATCAACTCGTTAAATCTTAGGGTAGGTACTTGGTTACGGGCGGCGGAGAAAGTCTAGTGAAATGCGCCTGCGCCGGTCGGGAACAGGCTCCTAGCGCGGAGGTTAGTCACGAACTATTGCTTCTATGTGAAACTTACTCAATTATTTTGCTGGTTGCAAAACCCATTTTCTACCAAGTCTGGCAAAAATCAAGCTTAACCTGACTGCATGATTTAACCCTTGAATGCATAGCATATCGAAAGTGAAACATTTCTTTAAAGTACATTTAGATACAAATTTGACTTTTGACAAAGCTACAATTTTTACTGCATAAATGATAAGTTTGAAATTTACTTAAAATGTATGTTTGAAAATTTACTTTATAGATATTGCATCGTTTTTCTTCTTTTCTTGTTTTATTGGATAATTATAGTTCAAATCATCAAAATGACTCATTTACAAATATAAAACATGCATCAAGCCATATAATATGACTTATTATGCAATAAACTGTCCGCTACAAATATTAATTTCCAATTTTTGTATAACATACGCACATAATTTCATCTCAGTCAAAAACAGACAGCCTCTATGAGGGAGCAAATGACACGTACCCACAAACATATACTTCTACATTTTTTAACCATATTGTCACCCTATTGTTTTTGACTTGACTCTAAGAGCTATAAAGTTGACAATGCGATAGCATGTCAAAAGCAATTAGGTTTTACCGAGTAGAATCAGGAAAACAATATATGCTCTTAATAATTAAAACCAGGTACCTATTAATAATGTCGAATACCGCAAGCTGCTCCCCATCTGTCAAATTTTTGAAAGCAGTTGTGAACCCTTTATTTAAATTGAAAAACCCCTTCTCATACTCGACAGGTGCTCCACCTGTCGAGTATGCGTGTCCCTAAACTATCATTCAAAGACGAAAGTATTTTAGCTTCCATACCTACTTTTTAAATGGTTTTCGAATTCGGTTAACTATACCATATTTTTACAAATGTCAATTAGGACATCTATTCGAGATCAATGTTTGATCGCGCGTTCGTACGAATATAATTCGCGCGAACTTGTGATGATCGCGCAGTCGCGTTCTATTAAAACGACGCTTAACGGGTACAACATCGCAAAGTATTTATAGGGAAGTTTAGAAAACAGATTCAATTATTTCCTTAAAAAGGTATATCTTATAAATAATAATCTAGATATTCTTTCATAAGAACTAGGGTGGTTCTCTTTGTAGTATCCCCATTCCCCATTCAAGTCCTCCTCCTCTGCTTATAATTTATTTGCCTTGCACGTTACATTCTCAAGTTTTCCAACGTAACAAAACACAATAAACGTACAACAAATACAAAACCAATGTAACCGAATATATTCAGTCGAAGTCATAAATAAATATGACATAGCAACATAACATAAAGTCACGCCTTCATTCCCAAAGCGGGGTAGGCAGAGCTACAAAATTATACCAACAACTAAAAACTTGTTGATAATTCTGTTACCTCTTTTTTCACAATCAGGCTAAGATGTTTACCAGTGTATTAGTGACAGGTTGCAAGCCTATCGCCTAACAGTACTACAAGCCCTTATTCCCTTAGTCGCCTCTTACGACAGCCACGGGATGACATGGAGTCGTGGCACTATTCTAACCCGGCAACCACGGGAAAAATCGCATTTATAAATATGTTTACACTTTAGTACCTTGTCACTAGTAATATATGAAATTATCTCAGTGAATGAAAGTGACAAGGTATTAAAGTGTAAACATATTTATAAATGCGATTTTTCATACTTATGACTTCGACTGTTCAAATAAATAGGTTGTTAAACAATAAAAAAAAACAGAATTGTGGCGACCTAGCGACATCTAGTGACAACTTGTAACAAACAACTCGCCAGCGCCACCAGCGTCAGACAACGCAACTAAATCTGACAGTGCGCTACATTGCGCTAACGAAGTTTCTTCAGTCGGTTGACTTATATACCACTTCCAACTTCATCCAAACGGACTTCGGTCCCCAGGCATAACACCCGCCTGGAGAGAGATCTCTCTATTGCTCTCTCTTCCTACATTGGTGACCCCGACAATGGACATTTACGCAACCTGACGACCTTCAAGCACTGACGCAGTCTCACAGCAAGCCAGACAAACCGCACTGTGCACCACTAGCATTCTGATATATCTCCATGCCTGGTGTCTACAGTGTGCACAATACTCTCATTCAGCAACGCGACTCACTGCGTCCTACTACGAGTACTTCACGGAGCAGATACACGACTCACTGTGTGCTCTCCACTCCACTCCTCTTCTCCTGCTACGCTCGCCAACGCGGCTCTGAGCTCTACTGGAGACATCTACTATTACTGGCACTTGCAAGCGGCATTTTCAACGCACAGACTGCACGTCATCCATCACCATCAACCTCCGGTCTCAAAGGGGGGCTGGTGTGGCGACCTAGCGACGTCTAGTGACAACTTGTAACAAACAACTCGCCAGCGCCACCAGCGTCAGACAACGCAACTAAATCTGACAGTGCTACATTGCGCTAACGAAGTTTCTTCAGTCGGTTGACTTATATACCACTTCCAACTTCATCCAAACGGACTTCGGTCCCCAGGCACAACAACCGCCTGGAGAGAGATCTCTCTATTGTCCTCTCTCTACTACAGAATCGTTCTTATTGTCTTAATGTATACAGAGCGTTCGCATCAATGGGCATAAATTTATAAAAACATAAACTTTTATCGTAAACTCTTGAACAATTCCTTATTTTTTAATAATATTTATAAATGCGAAAGTATGTTTGTTTGCTTGTTCCTTTTTTATGTTAAGGAAAGGAAGACACACGAGCACCCAGGCCACCTGATGGTAAGTGGAATCTGAGACCCATAGACATTTGAATACTATCACAGTTTACTGCTGCAACTGTAACCGATCGCTGTTACATTTCGTATTCAGATGAATACAAGCCTGGAAGCAGACATAGTGTATGGTAACATGGTACGGTAAATTGGACAGTTCCCTGAAGGAATAGCGATCTACGCGGACGGAGTCGTTGGTAAAAACTATTTTTAAATTTGACGTAAGTATATAAAAGATTTATTTTGCAAAAAAATATTGTAGTTACGTATTTGTTTAAAAACCTTAAAGGTCAAACAAATGTCAAAGACACACGAACACGGATACCCCGTCACGATACAAGAGACGCGCAACCTATTAGTATCTACTTACTTACGACACTATTGACTTGGAAAAACTGTCAATTGAATTTGGGTGAGTAGTGAGTATAGGTACTCACTATCAAATTATTTTCCAGGAATAGGCTTAGGTAGGCCTAAGCCTATTCCTGAAAAATTAAGCTGACTTCACAGTAACCATGAATGAATGAATGCCACGTTAAATAATACTCAGTAAGGGGTTTTCATGGGGTTATATGCCATTAGGCATTAGGTCCGCCATTTGTACTTGTTTTTGTGCAATAAAGATTAAATAAATAAATAAATAAATATAATGTCTGAGTGCGTCACTGTTGACCAAAGAAAGGTCATTGACCACGATCGTACTAAACGCGATAACTTTAGGATGGAGACTTTGAAACAAAATAAAATATTTAAACTTGAGCACTGATTTTGTTTGAATTTATTTATTTTATCAAGTAATATTAAAACAACGTAGGTGACTTTCCATGAGAGAGTTAAAACGCTAGAATTTTGATACTAAAACTGTGGTTGTGGATACGATCGATATGTCATTCATCATAGATAAAAATAATAACTTTTTTCTACTTTTAGATAAATGTGTCTTTCTTTCTTTCCTTCTTTTTAAAACATATATCCGACCAACAATATTTTGCCCCAAAAGCAATCACCGCACATATTAAAATTTAATAAGAATGAATTCGATCTACTCCCTACGTATTTACACGTGAGTACTTGAGTAAGTGACGAGTATTAATCCAGCTAGTTTCGTTTCAAGGTGAGCGAACACGGTGTAGGTATGTATTTTTTGCAGTCAATATGGGCCACACGTGAACTCATCTTTGAAATATCCTAAATTAAACACCCATTTAGCGCGGTCCCTTATTTTTACTACAATGCATGACCTTTAGAGATTGAACAAGCAAAATGAAAATTAATAATATCATATTAGAATACAATTCCAGCCTCTTTCCACACCAATTCGTAGACTTTTTACCAGTCGGAAGTAAGTGTGACAATCCAATATTGGCTGCTGCTACTCTGTTAAATCCGTCAAAAAGGCATGCTTGAGAACATCGGCTGGTGGTGGCGTCTGCGACTGCTTTTGAGTTTTTCATTTAGCCCAAAATAGTTTTCAAATATTTTACTATTTTGCCCATTGTTGCTTAAGATATAATTTCATCCATTATGGAATTACTTATCTTACTCGCACGCAAGTTCGACCCAGGGGTCTAGGTTAACTACGACAAAGACCCTGAAACCGCCTTCTGACTCGCATCATCAGGTAAAATTCTAACTGATATTTTTAGGTATGCTACAGGCATTTTCGTTAGGGGGAGTTTAAAACTACTCCCAATAGCTATTTGATCGGCACTAAAGCGATGGAGCCAAGCACGAAGAATTTCGTATATTGACTTATTATTTGCTGATATTACCGTCGTGCTCGCACAGCTACATTAACCGACAATACGAAATACTTCGTCGTCGACAAATTGACTGAGAAAAAGGAACTATAATAAAAAAATCTTAAGCAATGAACTACTCACACGTCAATGTGTTTTGTAAAATACGCTACGTCATGTTAAGAATATATGATATTATTATGATAGGTAAGATATTTTTATCCTTACGCATTTTTGATGCTTACTCGTACATACATATTTTCTTTATTTTGCCCAATAAGCGATTACCTACAATACAATAGATTACACATTCTCGTCGTAACAGTTAGAAGTCACCTAGAAAAGCAGAAGTAACCTTACAGAACAACTACACAATAATAAAAAAAGTTGTTTTATGCTACATACTAATATAATTAAGAGTTAAATAGGTAACTTAGGTAAGACCATATCTACAAAAACTTACAAATGAAAATGAAAACTAAAACTAAAAACGGCAACTGCGTCATTGCCCCGAAGATGCTGGCAGCATTTTCTCGCTGAATAGTTAAACTAATGCGTTGAGCAAGGCAACTGCCAGGTCTTAGGTCTCTTGCGACGTCAATGAGCCTCTTCGAAATTTCTTTGAAGAGTTCGGACTTTGACCCCACGGACCAAGGGTCTCGACACCGGATGGAATTAAAGTATACTCTGGGCCGAGACCAATATATTTTCCAATCTTGATGCTTTCAGACGTTACAAATGCCGCACCTGGGGGGTGATTCTCTCAACACGCGCTGCGTCGATCTCAAAGGCGAAGTTTTATCCGGCAAGTTTAAGAAGTCACGCCGGAGCGTACAAAACACATTTTAGCACGTGCCTTCTTAATTAGGCAGCTTTATACGACACTGAATTCGACTCACCTGCCTCTCTCTTTCTCTCCACACTCTGTAACCACATTTTGTACAACTAGGCTAAGATGTTTACCAGTGTATGAGTGACAGGTTGCAAGCCCGTCGCCTAACAGGTTGGCGATTTTTGAATGTCATCGACGAAAAATTACCATCTTTAAAATCAATTTGTGCAGGGATTTAAACTACGTGCGGGCCCTTCTTTTGGATTTGATATCATAACGCCTTTATAATATCAAATCCAAGAGGTGGGCCCGCTCGTAGTTTAAATCACTGCACAAATTGATTTTAAAGTTAGTCATTTTTCGACGATAACATTCAAAAATCGCCCCACAATACTACAAGCCTTTATTCCCCGATTCGCCTTTTACGACATCCACGGGATGATATGGAGTGGCACTATTCTAACTAGGCAACCACACGGGACTGGACGGGATTTTTGTTTTTTGTTTATTTATTTATAAAAAGCCTCTATTCTACTTGGTAAAACCATTTTGCATTTTTTATGTTAAGGAGAAGGCACGCGAGTGCTCAGGCCAGCTGATGGTAAGTGAAATCTGAGACCCATAGACATTTGAATTCTCAAAACTATAATCCTAAGACCTCAAATGCGTTACCAACCCTGAGGACTACGATGGAATGCCTCTATGCTAGTAATTTAACCGGTTGTCTTATCCCCACACCGGAACACAACCATGCGAACACTGTTGCTTGGCAGGTGGCTTTTGAAATGTTATCATACTGTCAACATTAAAATCAATCTTAGTGCCACTCCATGTCTTCCTGTGGATGTCGTGAGAGGCGACTAAGGGAATAAAGGCTTGTAGTACTGTTAGGCGATGGGCTTGCAACCTGTCACTAATACACTGGTAAACATCTTAGCCTGAATATGCAAAATGTGGTTACAGAATTATCAATAAGTTTAGAGTTGTTGATATTCTGTAGCTCTGCCTACCCCACTCTGGGAACAAAGGCGTGACGTTATGTATGATTGTTCGACGCGCAAGGCCTAAGCTAACACATAAAACGCGAATCCATGATCATCGCAAGTTCGCGCGAATTATATACGTACGAACGCGCAATCAAACATACTGATTTCGAATAGATGTCCTTATTGGTATTTGCGAACACCATATCGACATCAATATGTTGGATCCACGTGATCGCGCATTCAGCACGTAGATAGTTCATACTTGCCTATGAAATGAACACAATGCAAAAACTTTTTGTCAATTCAAGGCGAGAATTGCCTGCAAATCTATTCAAAGCTTTCATATTAGCAATGCACTGAAACTTAAAATGACATTGAGTATATTTAATCAAGGATGTGATTCTTTTCTAGATATGACTGTCTTCCGCCTGCTTCGATACTAAGTTAAATTGTTCAGGAAATAACAAAACTAGTTACAATTTAACAACCGGCTTTTATTGTAACGAGTTGCGTTTGACGAGTTTTGGTATCATTTTTAACTCTGCCACCATTACTGTCAAGTACATAAGAGTTTTTCAACTATTTAGATTCACATTTATGAACCTTATGAACAAAAATAAATGTTTAAAGTAATTTAAATAAATTTCACGTCGTGCTGGTTATTGCTACAAAAATATTAACACTTAGCGATTAACATGTACAACTCCTTTTTTAAAACTTTTTTATGAAATATCTTTACTAAGGAACGACTTAATCTTCATTTACTGACTCTCATGCGGCCAAAAAAAAATTAAAAATAATATTCGAAAATATTTCATCTAAAAGACTGCGTTATCTGGTTTGAGGTGAAAGGTGGTATGCTCATTTACATTTTGTTATTTTATAAATACTGTCTGTCTAACATTATTATGTTATGACATTCACATCGTGTAGCTCTAAAGTTGCATGGGACTTCGATAATGACTTTGTGCCATGACCTGAGTCAGTCAGGTTGTTCCTCTTGATCTCCACGGCTCGTACTGATTATTGCACTCAACACAAATCCCTTAGGCGTTTCATTAGGATAATTTAAATACCAATCTTTAGTTTTAGCAAATAATTTACCAGAATAAAGTTAAATTGGATTATGGGTACATAGATAATCTTCTCAATATATAAAACGGTACCGTAACTGACTGACTGACAAAACCGCTGGACCTAGGGACTTGAAATTTGGATGGAATATTCCTTGGATATCCTAAGGGTGCACTAAAAAGGGAACTTAAAAAAATCTACCCCTATAGCGAAAAACGCATTTTACTCGTACGAAATCAAGGGCATCCTCTATTGCTAATAAGTGTAAGATGGAAAATTCATGTGCAAAATAATGCTTGCAACCCCTTAAACCCCTTTGCAAAGAAAACGGGCACGTTCGATTTTCACAATTAGTTTAAATATACTGTAACTAAATGAGGGATTACGCTACAAATTAAAGAAAGTAAAAAAAAAAACATTGGTGGTTCTCGCCCACGGGCACGGCGGCTATGGTTAGTGTAAGTATCCTTTGTCCATGATTTTTTAAACGCACCGCGCTCGCCGTCTCGAACCGATTAGTTATTTTACGAGCTGCGGTGGTATTCCCTGAAAAAACATGTAAGAGCCCGTCCGTAAGCGGCATGATAATGAAGAGACCCGATTTTTTTAAATTTGATTGAAATCCGAATAATGCGAGATCAAAAGTTAGAGCTAATCTATCGGGTAGGCGAGCGGTGGGTTACTTCGGAAACTATATTTTTATTGTGTACTGTTATAACGAGATCAGGAGAATAAGACTGGACTAGGCAATTTAAGTTACGATTTCAGCGTAGAAGCCCTGGGAGCATGTGGCATGGCATGGAGAAGGCAAACGACAAAATGCAGGACCTGATTTATTGATTTATTTACTAAATATTCTAGGCAATTTGACTTTGAAGCTCATAGACATATTAGGGTAGTTGAACTCGATATCGAATTCTTAGCAGGTTTAGAGAATAACAGCTCAGGCTTCGGTGGGACCGCGGGAAGAATGCAAACCGGTTGAGTTCGCCTGCACGCGAAATAAAATTGGAAGCCAGCGGCCGAGGTCCCGCCGGTCGGCGTTTATAATGTTTTTTTGTTACCGACGCGGCCCAATGTGCTTGAGTTTCGTTGCTGCCATGTCAAGCTTGTTAGAAAATATTGAATTATACACATCGATTCACTTTGGTAACTATGTTTGTAAATCATCCATTAGACATTATCCTCCTGAGGCCCAGTCAAATTTTACTAGTTCAAAAAAGAACCTTGTGTAAGTCAACTAAAGTTTGAAGTCACTTTGGCAAATGTCCTAAATTTAGGCCGTTGGGCCTTACGAGGTTATGTTCACCTTTTGTAGTTTAATTATTGTTTTATTTAATTAGCGTCTAAGAAAACCTCTGAGCAATGAGCAGAAATTTCAACGAGCTCCGAGTGCGTAAATTTTCATTGGGAGGACATAAATTTTTATTTCCAGTATCATACATATAAAACTCCCGCCAAAATCGGGATCAGAGCTCATAACTTTTAAACGACTAACGGATTTTCATCAAACAAAGCTAAGAACACTCTCAATTAAGTCACTTCTCCAAGAACTAAATCAAAATCGGTCAATTATTTAGGAGCTGCGGCTGCGATGCCACAGACACACGTCAAGGTTATAACACACCTTTTTGCGTCGGGGTTCAAAACAGAGACTAAAATGTATTCCCCGTGTGGTTGCCGGATAGAATAGTGCCACTCCATGTCGTGGAAGTCGTAAGAGGCGACTAAGGGAATAAAGGCTCGTGGTACTGTTAGGCGATGGGCTCGCAACCTGTCATTAATACACTGGTTAACAAATAATTAGCCTGAGTGTGCAAAATGTTGTTACAGAATTATCAACTTTTTTTTAGTTGTTCGTAATTCTGTAGCACCCTGGGAGTGAAGACGTGATGTTATGTATGTATGTAAAATGTTTTCAACAAATTGTGCTTTGTTTTCGCTCTCGACTGACCACTAAACAAAAAATGGCTATGTAAACAAAGCAAACTTTAGATGCCGCTTCTTTACGTCACAGTTTATAGCGATTCAATCACGCCTACTCACGAGATGAAAGATTTGGCTCCGAAACTATTACACAGAACTGCATAATATGTTGCCTAATGCAGTTTGACTTCATAATTGGGAAACATTAAGTAACTTCCCTGGTAGACAAGTAGCAGAACCACTTTCGCCCGAAACCAGGTTTAGTTTATTTTAATACTAACTTAAGACATTGATCTGATTCAACAGCATAGGGACGGCTATACGTGATATAAACCGACTCGCTAATGCGTGGCTGAATACTAATTAGATACGGACTGTTAACTTTTGTTTAAATACAAATAATATGGATATAAAATAATAATAATATAAATACGTAGATCTAATAAAACCACATAAACTAGCAACGTTAATTTATATAAGAATACTTAAGTAAAAATAAATTTAGTGCCATATGTGCCTGTAACTAACTATTTTATTAAGTGGGATATTATAATACCCTAACAGAATGACATGTACTACCTGCCCATACTTTGTAACCCGAACATCTTACAAAATTGTATTGTAAATGAAACAATAAATATTATAAATAAATGAAGAGGTATTATGTTGAAGCCGCGGAAACTGATAAATGCACCAGATCTAACTTAACTGCCGTAATGTGCAACTGCCCTAAGCATTACTAACGTTAAATAAAATTAAAGTGTTTTCCTACTAGGTGAATCTCAAAAATATTGTACATGTCGTCTATCGTCTTTTAACTAAGATCAATTAAAATTCAATTAAAAGGTCCTTAATATTTTCCATTGTGTTACAAAAATCTAAATATATAAAGAAGAAACTGACTGAATGACATAGATCAACGACGCACAGGCCAAACCGCTGGATCTAGATCCAATCTCTAAATCTCTAGAACATCTCATCTCAGATCTCTAGAGATTCCAATTTTTTTCACGTACGTTGCTTATGAAGTCTTGGGGTGCACTAGAAAGGATATTTGAATATTCATCCCCTTAGAAGGTGAAACGGGGGTCCAAAGTTTATACGGGGAAACAAGAGCGCTGGACCTAGAGACTTAAAATTTGCAGGGAACATTCCTTGGATATCCTAAGGGTGCACTAAAAAGGGATTTTTGGAAATTCATTTCCTATGGCGTTAATAGGGGGAGTCGTGGGAAACTAATTCTACGCGTACAAAGTGGCGGGCGTGCTCTAGTTAACAATTTATCACTGTATGACTAACTTTCGCTACACAATGGAAAAAAGTTAACGTTGTCTCAATTAAGTCCTTAACTACGTAATTAAAGACTTAATTATGTACAATAGATTTAATTAGTTTTTTTTTTTGAGATGCACCCACCGGGTCTTTTTCAAAACAAATAATTAGATATATTTAAATTAAGAAACGTTAACTTTTACATGTGAGTCACGAAAATTATCTATATAAATGGACAACAAATTTTCGTTACACACATGTAAAATATTTTACGTCACCTACAATTATTTTTAAAACTACCCCACTACGTAATTGACATCGATGTACTAAAATGAAAAAATATATATTAAAGAATACCTATTCGATTATTTTTGGATCGTCGTTATTGTAAATCATTTGCAAATTATAAATCCTTTTGCGCAGATACAACAGACAGACGTTACTCAATAAATGGCTTTAATCCATACTAATATTAAAAATGTGATAGAGACGCCTGTTTGTTACACTTTCATGGCTAAACCGCTGAACCGATCTCGATGAAATTTGGTATGAAGATACCCATCTAGTTTGGACTCCGAGAATGAGTAGGTAAGTACTTTTTGCGGTTGTACCGCGAGGAGCGATAAACGACTTCTAAGCGGACACTTAGGCCATTAGGCTGTTTGCACTTGTTTCGTGCATTAAAAATCAAATAAATAATCAGGATACTACAAAATATGGAAGATTCTAGTTCTGTTTCATGCTTGTAACATTTAGTATTTAGATACTAGTGTATTGACTAAATATCTAAGCTAAGCTACCCGCACGCAGGTATCTTCTCTTTATAAAAGATTCCATTCTGAGTTCCCCTTCCGTTACTATTTTCTATATTTTTGTCGAAACGTAATTGGTTGCGTATCGATTAAATGTCTCAGGTCAATAATTAAACCGAGTGAACAAACTGAGTCAGTTTTTCCAACCGCAAGTTGCGCAGGTATCTACGATTCAGTGAACACGGGCTACGTACTAGGCATGCTTAAGTACGTGCATGCGTTGGCAATTGAATCTGCGCCTGAGTCACCAAGGTCGCGCGGGCGCGTGTTGCGCTGTGAAATTTAGAAATAGCCATAACGATTGATTTCGTGTTTCAAAACATATGAGAGTTGTATATTGTTAATGGCTTTACCATTACTGCATCTTAGCTCGACTGACTGTAACAATATACTTAAGTACTAATAGCTAACACGCGTTCGTGTAGCATTTGGTAATAATACCTAATTGATGCGTCCCGCCGGCACCGGCCGGACCGGTCAGCGGGTAGCCGGCGCGGGCGCATGACCTTGTAACCAAATGCCGGAACCGAACGTCTTGTTTTGCGCGTTTACTAGCTATTTATGTACTTTATCAGTTTGATACATTACCTAGTACAAAACGCGTAAACAATATTAATCACTTTTTTGTGAATAGGAGGCCCCTGTAAGTAGTTCCAAGGGTAACTCATCACTTCATCGAATGTATCATTTCATCGAACGCTATTTTCTGCTGAAACTATATGTTTTCAGGGTATATCAAACATTAATTACGTAGGTAAGGTTCGGTAAGATACTCGTACCCTGAAAACATTTTGGTATCAGCAGAAAATGGCGTTCGATGAAATGAAATTCGATGAAATTATACATTCGATGAAAGCTGTTTCAATGAAATGATAGACACCCAGTTCCAAGAGGTTACAGGGAAATACGCGATCACATCATTCTAAGCCCCAAGTCGTATTTTGATTTGTTTAGCATAATTAATGAGCGAACGTTTTAAGAAGCATTTTCAGACTTCATCTTTTGAAAAGTTGTCTTGCGTGTTAATATTTTAATCCAGAAGTATTTTATCAGCTCACCGCCGTATTCAGATGTATTTTAGAGGTTATTTACTCATTCCTTTTCTAACTTATGAATGAAAAATCGTCACTAACGAACTTAATTGTTAACCGACTCTGAGTGTGGCCGTTAGAGTCCTTTCAGACATTAAGGACCGGTTTCAGATCAAATTTTAGTAACTCCATAGAACATTTAAAATTAATGATCGACATTTGATCTAATAGATATTTACAAAACCCAGCCTTAATCAAACAACAAGTACCTACGTAACGTAAGTAAGTAATACTTAGCCACAACATGTTGATCTTGCTTCATTCATATATATTTTTTAACGAGGGGGGGGCCCGTACTCTTAATTAGAGCTCATATGGTACCAAAAATTAGCGATTTACAGAGTATTTTTTTCATCAGTGCACAAATTTAAACATAATGATTTTGTATCGTTAATATAATATATTATGTCAATAAAACGAGTTAAAAAATATATTTTGTTTTGCAAATTATCTCTCTTTTACCTTCTCGTGTGGACACAAAGTCACACTGGAAATTATGACATGGGTTGTCAAGCTGTAGGTATGCGATTACACTGTATTGATATTCAAAATTTGAAATTTCATGTACAGTCAAGGGCAAAAATATATATACACTTTAGTACCTTGCCGCTTTAATCGCTGTCACAATTTCATATGACAGCTTAAACATGACGTTAAATAGACAAGGTACTAAAGTGTATACATATTTTTGCCCTTGACTGTACAGCTTATTATCAGACAACAAGCCCCTCTCCTACTGATATTCTAAATTTGAAATTTAATTTATTAACTTACTTAACAACACTCCCCCCTCCTCGCACCCCTGCATTAGAGGGTCCATGAATATCGTTAAGTTAGTTTAATAATTGAATCGGCAATATCTCTAATATTTTTTAAGCTACAGTAAAAATAACACAACATGTTTTATTGATTAACAATAGCGAAGCAAATATAAAAATTTGTGCAACCATTAAAAATTACCCTGTATAGCGATACCTAAGTAAATGTCATTCGGCAAAATATTTAGAAATTTAAATTATATGAACATTACAAATAATAATGTATGTTTTAATTGCTATGAGGTGCGGTTAAAGGTGAAGACTAAGAAAAAATACAATTGAAAGAAATAAAGAACTAAGTTTGTGTTGCGTTATATTTGAAAAAAACCCACCCAGCATAAAGAATTTAATATTCAAATAATCTTACATCTTTTATCATAAAACTCAAAGCGTGCTTTTTGGAAAACAAGTCTAATAGGTATACTATTTATCATCAATAAAACGCACTTACGAGTAAAGTTTGAGTACGAATTTGCTCCAGCCGCAGCCTCCTAAGGGCCAAATACAACAAATGATGCCACTGTAATATGAAACTATTGTGAATGAATACCATAGTCAAGTTTTTAATTTAAAAGTCTTAAAAACAAAGGAAATTCAAATTTATCCCCTTTGCAATAGATGTTTTTTTCCAATGGCTTTTATTCGAATGGAATAGATAATCGTATTATGTTAAAAATAATGTACGGGGGCCTTACAAGGCTAGACGTAAAATCCTAAAATATTGGCCTTGACTCTTTTCTAGCTTATTCTGCAACTTCTACAGAATAAGTATGAGATTTAGTTTGCACGCTAGCACTGCTCATCAATCAAATATCGTCGTCTTACTTACTCAAACTCATATCTGCATATTTTTTTTGCAGTTGGTAATTTCATAAAATTAAATACTTTTAGGCAATAAGTTTACCAACGGCAAACAAAATATGCAGATATGAGTTTGAGTAAGTAAGACGACGATATGAGTTCAAGTTAGGATAGTCTAAAAATAGAGATCCCTTTATTTTATAGACAAGCATTTCTATTTCATAGAAAACTATTTTCTGCTGAACCTGTGTTGTTTTCAGGTTATCTTAAATATGATTCACGTATGTAGGTTAGGTTAGACTTGTAACTATCACAAGATAAACTGAAATCAACACAGGTTCAGCAGAAAATAGTTTTATATAAAATGAAAATTCTGTTAAGTGATAGTGTCTATGAAATGAGTGTCTATAAAACAAGGGTAAACCCCAAAAATATCACCATTTTTTAAATAACTCACAATATTTGCAAAACTAAATAATTCCCGTAAAAGTTGCAACGTTGTGCCCGTTGACGTCTTTTGCTTTAGAAACGGTTAAAGTTGCATTTTAGTAAGTTAACAATTTAATGTTAGTTAGCAAGCCTTACGAGTATTGCTCGAAATACTTTGAGGATGGCCACACATTGTAAAAATATGGTCTCCTCCTAAAAATAAGACAGATGAAACAGCTTTCATAACCATCATGCTATAGAAGACAAATAAAAGTACATACAGTACTTACTCTAACTAACTGCTGCCCTAATTTTCTGTCTTATCATCAGCTGGGCGCCGGGCGATTCAATTGACGTGCAATAACGTGGGTATGTTTTCTATTACCACGACATAATGTATGACATCATGCTTATTTTTTAACAAATTAATATAACCGAGACAATGATATGTTTGTGTGATCTCAATAAGTGTATCATTCAGAGCTTGTATTCCACTTGGTTTTAGCTCATCTAGCGTCTATATTACCATCATGCTGTTGGCGATGGTAAGTCTTATTCACTTTACAGTAAGAGCTACTACAACGTTAACGCTCCTAAAAGTTGGATAATCTTTCTTCTTTTACTTTGCGCATTGTAAAATAATAAACTGTGTAAATTTCCATATTGCTTTTGACATGTTACTTTACCTATATCAAATTTATGATAGCTTTCATTTACTTGTTAGTAATGGTAGCTGTGTTAAAAAAAAATTTAAAAACCAATATGATTTTACCGAGTGAAACAGATCCCATGATTGGGTGTTTTGTCGACTGGTCCGCCATTTGTTCTTGCTTTAAATTATTACACTAATGCCATTATTAATAAATGTGTTATTCCACATTTATTAATAAGTAGAGTAGTTAAGCCCTGTTTTGTCCTTATCTACCGAATTAAAATGTCACAATGACAGATAACGACAACCAGACCTGAGCTGGAATTCTACAAGGTAATAACGATATCGTCTTTGACCTGGGCTGGGATTGTAAACGGCAATAACGCCAATAACGATATCGTATTTGACGTGTGTCCGTATTATCAACGTTTTCATGGCGACTGTAACATAAACGATTCTAAAACACGTCAAACACGATATCGTTATAACGCAGTTGAATAGAGGCCCTGTTTCCGTATCGTCAACGTTTTGATAACTCTTATGTCATTTACAATACCTAATGGCGACTGGGACATAAACGATTCTAAAACACGTCAAACACGATATCGTTATAACGCAGTTGAATAGAGGCCCTGTTTCCGTATCGTCAACGTTTTGATAACTCTTGTGTCATTTACAATAATGACTGTGACATAAACGATTCTTAAACACGTCAAACGCGATATCGTTATAATGCAGTAGAGCATAAAGTTATGGAAATTATCGTTATCATAACGCTATATTTCGTTAATGTTTAACATTTTGTTTTAATGCATCGATATTTATTCATAACGTTAAGTTACATCATAACGAAATCAACATCGTACCAAAAGCAGATTAACGTTATAATAACGGTATGATTTGCGCGTTGTTGCCAGTTTGTAGGTATTTTAATGCCCTAAATTAAAGAATCGTGCCGCTCGCGAATCTTATGTTATGATATGATCCTTATTAGATGGGCGGCGATGACGGCAACCGCCTGTGTTGTACCTAGTACCTACCTACGAACCAGCGGGATTATGTGCAGTATACGAGGTGAGTTTATATCATTATGATAAATACCGTTATAGATACAGGTACAATAATGTTATAACGCGAGAATTACGATACAATTATAACGCTATTGTAAAATAGCGTCAGTTGAAGGCCTCAGGAAAACGCATGGCTTAGCTACTCCATGGTTACTCCACGGTCATTAATGAGGCTGAATATGTTTACCATATATATATATATGTGTGTGTGTAGAAGCAAGTCAGGCTAAATTAAATTGAAATAGAACCCCGGTCCTATCAACCTACCTATGGTATGTACCTAAAAGATACGCAGGTTTTTAAAACAGAACCTCGTTCCAGCATCTAGATATATAGCTATCTAGATGTAAGCCTTAATAAGTAGATCAATTAGCTCCGTTCGGACCTAGTTACTTGTAATTATGATGTTTAGGCCTAAGGCCACAACCTTCTCTGCCCTCGTAAGTCAATTTTCTAAGCCGCCTGGGAGCCTAGACCAGATGCATAGTTAGCCCTAACGTTCACGTCGACGCTAATTTTTGAAAACAGATAATATGTATAGGAGAGACGCAAGCCAATGATCCATCACTTCGGCCACTCTCTTAGAGTATCTCTAAGGCCGCTCTACATTATGTCACTTCAAAAATCGCTAACATTAGCGTTTTTTCGTTTTTAGTAGTCTTTGGCTAAATTCAGAAAGTCTAAAAAAAGTATATCTCCAAAAACAAAATACCTAACCTAACCGATGAGAGCTACATTTCAATTTCGTTAATCAGGAGCTCAATTCAACTCTGTAAAACTAACTGCTTTTGACATGTTATCGTATTGTCAATGTAATAATAGCTTTTATTTGCATGACACTAATGGCGGCTGGGTTAAAAACAATACGTTATGTCAAAAGCAATATGGTTTTATCTAGTAGAACAGACCCCCGGTTTCGAGCGCACAAAGTTGTCGAAACTTTTATTAGGGCACCCAGCCACGGGTATAATTTTCATGCTGTTTGCCTTCAGGGAACGAGTATTGAGGTTAATTAGTTAAGATATCGAAGAAGTTGGAAAATATTAGACAGACCTGAATTCCTGGTTTACCTACTTCTCGTTTATTGGCTTGCGAAGGAGGCGTAGACCTACTAATACTTTTGTACCTAGGTATACAAGGATAAATTTGCAAGGATGCTTGGGATAAACCATTGGTTTTACATATCCTTAATGAGAATAATGAGTATAATGACACACAATATAGTTGTTTTTTTTTTTATGTATTTTGAATTGGACATTAAAAGTGGATGTCCCTAATATTTTTTTAAACTTTAGAGATTCAATAAGTTATAACTTTGCAAAATATTTAGGCCCTGGAAACAATAAAATGAAGCATTTTTTTTTTTTAATGGAGGTAATTAGTGTATTTAAAGGGGCTTTATTTTATATTTTTTATTAAAAACGGGTTATACGTATCCACATTGTGTCAAATAAGACAATACAGATGAACATACATAATATATGTTTATAGTTAAAGAGTAATAATATCTGCTATCTGCATTAAAGTTCGAAATAAACTGTTTTTGAATAGGATTACCCTTTATTGATTGCAAACGAGGAGAACAAAGCCGCCAATATGACAAAGGTGCCATAGGAATCATCAATCAATAAGAAGGATTTTAAAATCATTTTTTATTATACCTGAACTTTTCTTAATAAATTAATTCCTCCAGTAAAGGGTAATAAAAATGGCAATACTTTGAAGCCTTACCTTGCCAAATTCAAATTTAGAAGTCACAAGCGATGCGCGCACGCAGTTGTGCGGCGCGGACTAGACTGCGCGAGCGTTCCGACGCCGGGACTCATGACGCCTTTACTCATAACAACACTAATTCTGAGTATGCGTAGTCAACACTTTCCATCGCGTGTTCTAAACGCGAATCAAAAGCAATTGTATTTTAAAGAACGAATTGGATATCAAATGTTTGATGCACGTATAAGAGGATCGTTTTTTTTTGCGGTACTATTCCCTGCACTTGCAAATTTCTGGAGCAAACCGAGCCGGTATTGTGTAAGGAAATTTGCTGATGTTTGCTGTGCAATTATGTGTTAAGCGTCTTTATAACAAAATTACTCCGCTATGCGAAATTAATCAGCATTGTTTTCGTGGTAAATCTTCATAATGATTTACCTCTAAAAGAAAACAATGCTCTTTATTAATTAAAATAGTCAGATTATAGAATAATGGTCGGGGCCTCTATTCAGGTGCGTTAAAACGATATCGTGTTTGTTACGTTTAAGAATCGTTTATGTCACAGTCGCCATTATTGTAAATGACGTAAGAGTTATCAAAACGTTGACAATACGGAAACAGGTCAATAACGATATCGTTATTACCTTATAGAATTCCAGCCCTGGGCCTCTATTCAACTATGTTATAACGATATCGTGTTTGACGTGTTTTAGAATCGTTTATGTCACAGTCGCCATTATTGTAACTGACATAAGAGTTATGAAAACGTTGACAATACGGAAACACGTCAAATACGATATCGTTGTTACCTGATCAATATAACATATTTCTGTTCCGAAATGAGATCGTATTGATTTTAAGAATGTAGATGAACTTTATGAAAACAATGACAAATCAAAGTTCTCTGATCAGCGGATTCATCTTGTAAGTTTTTTTTAAAGACGTCAAACCAAACTACTATCAGATAAAGCATTCGGTAACCCCTTTTCTTCTGATACTGGATCTTGGTATTATGATACCTACCTACTTTGTTAACCATTTGTGATAAAGATATAACAATTAAGTAACAGTAGATAGGTACATGATAGAAAAGATTGTGTTTACATCTACTATACCACGGTTTTTTGTCGTTGTATGAGTTAATGTATGATATTTATTTAATGATAAGTGAAAGAAAAAGACCAAAGAATGGCTAAACGAGAAATGTTTTTATTCTATTAATGACCTTTTGAATTATAACCATTATTAATTATGTAATTTTATTGTGACATTTAATTTAATCTCGTTATTAACAATTGTAATTTCACCTGAAAAGGTAAGGGCTTAGTGAAACTTCATTATAATAATAGTGCAATTATTTAACACCTACGTACTGTACCTAAATTCTTCGCAATAAATTGATTTGATTTGATTTGATTTGAATGATATTTATTTATTAATGAGTGAATGATAATTATTTATATATTATTTGTTATCAATTTATTTCCAAAGTAAGTCACACTATACGTTAGATGTGGAATTAATGAATAAGTGCAATAAGCTTATTTAGCAACTTAGTGCCACGAAAAAGGTATGCCGATGGTTATTCCGTGACGCTGATTTTCAGTGACGCCTGGTTACCGAGGTGGTTGTTACTTAACATATTTTTACAGTAGGTACCTACATATATCAAAAAAAACCTAAAGTTGAAATAATGTTATGTAACTGTTGCACATGTTATGTCAAAGTAAAATGTAATGGTCAAAAAATAAACACAAATAATGTAAGTAATAAAAAATAACAAGTCAGGATAACAATCACCATTAAGGATCGTCCTAAAAATAATATGCAAGCAAACTAGTCAAATGTTTCCATACAAATAAAATAATCTGTCAAAGCGTCAGAAAAAAAACTGAGTATAATAATTTTGCAATAAAGGTTTTTAGCCGGCGTCCAAATGCTTCGTCGAAAGTTCGGGGGCAGACGTTCATAAAATGAGGGAACAGTCACGCGCGGGATCAACCCAGCAAGTGCCATGCACCGGGAACTGTTCTCAAACGCTCTGAATCGTGGAGTTGCTTGCAGACTTCGTGCACGCATTTTAATATGGTAATATTCTTTCTGACAAACAGTATAATTTCGTGAATATAAAGTGAGTAGCGCGTCATTATGCGGTGCTTAATGAAGAGATCCCTTCATGAGTGTTTAGGTTTCACTCAAACTAATGTATGTACAGCTCGTTTCTGTTTTAGCATCACTCTGTTGGCATCCGTGGAGTTTCTCCGTATAAGTTTACCATACAATATAAGAGAGTGAAACTGTGCTGCTTGCTTCAGTGCTTCATCACTCATCAGAGAAGAGCATTTTCAGTTTTAACAGCTCACAGCTTGCACTGGTACTCAGTTTACAACACAGTTCATCAACATGGCACTTCAAGTTAAAGTTCGCGTCCAGAGTGAAATCAAGCATTAGAATAATAACGGTCAACTTTGCACACGTAAAATCCAACACGTTTGTCCAAAGATTTTAATTCTTATTGTGAATTACTTATCTATACGAGATCCAATTGTATCCAATCTCTAATTTTGACTTTGTTTAAGGCAAAATGTGTGTGGAACAACGGTAATTTATTCTAATCTGGAAAAAAATACACCTAAGATACCAAGAACCTACAGAGCACAAGCAATTCAAAAACTTTCCGGTTCGGGTAAATTCGATAAGACTCGAAAGAAAATCGAAGCATTTTTAAAAGCTTAAGGTAATCTTACTGTAACTTAATCATCCAAAAGACCTAACCAAAATGCAAACGCTGCTAAAGTTTCTGGAACCAATCCTTTCGAGACGATCTCGTATTGGTAGATATATCGTTATCATGATTGTCACGAAAAACCTAATAACTTTAGCAAATCGTATTTTTTCCCCATTTAAAATAAAGTGAATAATCACAAAAATCGCGATAAACGCAACCAACCAACAAACGACACAGCCTCCACGTCCGACGGCCGAAGCAGGACTAATGCGGACATGGGGGAAACGTGACGGCTCTGGCTAAAATGGACGAAACGCGTGCGATTTTAGGCATTTCCTTCATATTAGTAAAATAAAAACACATTTTAAAAATGTAAAGTGTAGACGTTATAGAAGACGTGTAGTTTTGTTGTAAATCCAAAACTGATGATCTTCCGTGAAGTAATTACGCCGTACTAAGTGTTTATTTTGTTATGTAGAGGTATCTTTAAAACAAAATTCTATCGAGGCAAGTACAAGTAATCGTGTTTTTCTAAAGTGTATGATAAATAGAGTGATTCCTTAAATATCTTACATATGAATTGCATAACTAAAGCTTCAGTAAAAACAATGCAGCAGGCGATCAAACGAACGCATTTTTTTCGTAATTACGTATCGTTGCCTCGGCCCACTCTTAAAATTGAAAGTAACTTTTTTTTCAAAGTCAAATCTAGTTAGTAATTTTAATAGCATGGAAGCAAGAAATAAAAAAAAGTATTGTAAAATTAATCAAGTTTATTTCCTGCATAATACAAATTAAAATTATTTCTGTATTTAAATAAAAAAATAATACAATTTTTCTATCAACAATCACAACAACAATTTCTAATTTTTCTTATCATAATAGTTCGGCTATCGATCTTGAGTATGCAAAATAGTTCGCCTACCACTTAGTTGTCTCGCCTTTACTCTTAAGAACAGCCTTGATTCTCAATGGCATCGTCTCTACCAACTCTTCACACTCTTTTGGGGTTATAGACTCCCAGACAGCGATTATTTTCTCTTTTAAATCACTTTTTGACCTCTATGGAAACTTGCGTAATTTTTTTTTCATTTTCCACCACAATGTTTCAATGGGTAACAAATCTGGACTAATCGACGGCCACTCCATAGTGGGGATTCCTTTAGACTCGAGCCAAGTCTTCGTGGTTTTCGCAGTATGGCAAGAAGCCCCGTCTTGTTGAAAAGTGTAGACATTTTCATATTTCAAGCTTGGAATAGATGGAATTAAACTTGTTTTCAAAATGTCCTGGTATTTCCATGCATTAATCTTCCCTTCTACAAAATACAGGCGGCCTACCCCTTGTGCCGACATGCAACCCCATATCATCACAGACCCAGGAAACTTCACTTTTCTCTTAATGCAGTCTTTGATGAATGCTTCGTCTTTCTTTCGAATGATTTTTTTCCGTTCGTCGCCGACAGTTACTTCGAATTTTGATTCATCACTCCATATTATTTGACACCATTGCTCAGTAGTCCAGTTTGAGTGCTCGCGAGCGAATTTCAGCCTCTTCTTTTTCTGTAACTCCGTTAGTAAAGGTTTTTCCTTGGCCGTGTAAAAACCATATCCCATTCTTTTGAGAACCCTTTTGCAGGTATCCACTGAAACGTCTTTCTGGATCATATCACGCCATTTTACGGTAAGTTCCCCCGCACGAGCACGGCGGTTTTGTTTGATAATTTTCTTTAAAACACGGTTTTCAGCGGCACTCGTCATACGCGGTCGACCCGACTTCTTCAAACACGAAATTGTGCCGTGTTTCTTGCGATGCTCAATGATTGACTGGACAGTAGATCTTGGCAGTAATAAATCTCTGGCGATTTGGTAGGTAGATTTTCCACTCTCCCTACTGGAAATTATAATTTTCCTGACTTCTTCTGTGACTGGTTTTCCGCGGCCCGTGTTGCTCTAATTAATAACTTATAATAATGAAAAATACTTGGGGTATGTACTTATATATACCCTTTGACATGTTAAATGACAATGGGTTCCTAATTTATTTAAATCTTGTGTATTTTTTTGAGTAATAAAATTAAAGAGGCTTAACGTTAGGCATGTACGAACTATTTTGCATCAATTAAGAACCTGCCGAACTGTTTTGCGAAACCATAATATGAATTAATATATATAGGTTTTTTTTTATTATAATGGATTTATTGTGCAATAGTGTAAAAGCAACGTTGTATTTGTGGAGTATAATATTGTATAAATCGTTTGCTGCTAATGCCTTTCTAGAAATAAAACGAGTTGATATAAGATTCATATACTTAACAATCTATGACTTGACGAACTCTTTTGCATTGGGGCTCGTATTTCTTTCGTAGTTCTTTTTTGTCTAGCCATATAGCTGTCATATTTTAAGGATAACGTGAGGATGAAAATTGGACTATTGTAGCAGGCTAGGACTAGAGTTGTGTAGTTTTACGGTAGTGAGTAAGTATCAAATACAAATAGATACCCGACACCGTCCTCCGTTCGGGTCAAAGATAAAATCGTGACTGATTATTAAAAAAAAAGGAGGTATCCTTCCCCTGCACAAAAAGCTCGACTCGAAAGCATAAAGAAAAGTTTTCCTCCTCTGCCATTAATTCGTGGGGTCATTTCTTTAGTTTACCTTTATAACCATTTTAGACTAGATGATAGCTCGACGAGCCACCAATGACTCAGCGACATACCACATGAGTTACGGTCTCCACTACTAAAGATGTCTCTATGGTGAGATTGAGCGACGAAAATTAGCCATACATTTGTAAAGATACTTTTCGTCGTACAACGTAATTTTTTCGCCTTCGTTGTTTGTACTACGCTTAAATATGGTCAAACTTTTAGGTCCTCACCCAGATAGCAACTCCATCGATTCTTGGACCTTTTCTCGATTTCTCACCAAAGTTCCTAACCCTACCCAATTCGTAAAGCAATTGAGATTAGAAAGCATTTAGAGCAGAATTTTATTCGGGAAGACGGATTTAAGTACTCTACGTAGAATCCAGTGGTTAACAAATACAAAAGACGCGGCTTGTAACCGAGCGGGCCGGTTGATACTGTCAGTGTAGTGTGCAGGCCCCTTTAAAATTTACAATAACAAATAGGGTAGTTATGTTACCAAACGCCTGCCCACATCGAAGATGACATCGCTGACACGGCTAGTTAAAACTATATTCTGGACTGGTAAGGAAAAAGCTTTCTTATAACTTAATATTTACGTCAAGTTGCTGGACAGCTGTACGTTGGAATCATTGGCCTAATTACACTGAGTGAGAGCGAAATAATAATATGCTATTTACGTAGGTTCGAATAGAAATGACGAAAACGTCAAATGGCAGATTTACCGGCCTGGTTTTGGTGATTCCGGATAATTCCTCAATGTAATGTAAACTTTTTAATATCCCTGTAAGTTATCATCATTATGTACATTCATAATATTAATTTAATTGAATATATTATATATTAATTTAATTAAAGTAAGTTTCTAAAATTACACTCGTGACGTAAACGAGGTGTTTTTTCCCATAAAATCGTTAACTGATTTGTAAGAAATTATCCTAATTGTAAATCAAGGTGGCAAAAATGTGATGTGCATGTACGTACTTACGTATGTATGTAAATACTTGATTGTACTAAAAACAGAAATTAAAATACGTATTCACAGAGTAGGAAAGGAACGAACAAAGGCGAACTTATCCCCTTAAGGGATCTCTTAGGGAGTGTGATGTGATGGCGTAGAAATTGTCTCTTTTCGGAAGAGAAGATCTTATTTATTTGTTATTGCTCTTATTTGAAACACCGTCACTATGGAACGACTTTTTAACGGACATGAGCGCGGCTGTTAATATTTCGCACGTTAAATCCAACAGTGACACTAAATGACAGATTATACAGGGTGACCCACGATAAATGACTTTTGAGTTAAGGGGTAATAGAATAGGTCAAACTGAACCTAACTACAAGTTTTCAATTTTTTTTTTAATTTTAGGCTTCCTCATTAATAAATTTAACCATCAATATTTCCTCGTGTAGTTATGCCCTTATAACCGATACACTCAATGACGGACATGTGGGTTCCATTCATAGCTCAAAAGTTCATTAAACTTTAACCTTGACACCAACGGAATTTTGACATCGACAAAAAGGGTACATCTTCATTGCAATACCTGAAGGATATTAAACTCTGTACAATTATAAATAGGGTTGAATCTGCAATATTTTTTATAACAGATGCACCATTTTTAATAAGCAATTAATTGAAGTTTGTCTTCTGTCACAACAATTCAATTAATAGGCACCTCTACTCAGTGAAAAGCAATTGAAAGAAATTTTATTGGGAATGTTACGTTTATTTCTTGCACAGATAAAGTAATTATTATGTTTATGTACCTAGGAAGTAAAAATACAAGTAAAAAAACACTTACTGCGCTTGAAATTGTACCTACTTTCTCAACTAATCTTGTAAGTTAATTGATGAATAACTACTATTTCTTATGTCCTGTGTTTATATTAACAGTTTAAAACCCAAATTACATGAGACACAGTTGAGTTAACACTGAATGTTTAGATTGACTAAGTCTCCACAAACTAAGCACAATAAACCTACGTCACTGTAAAAATCGCACACATAGATGTCCATCGCACTTCCTAAAGTTATCAAAACAAGAATTTTACTACTAAACCGTTTTTATACAGCAATACGAAGGTTACCGGAAGACCTATACAGCAATTCTTCTTTTTTATTAAATGGCGGTCCACACAGTGATTTCGCCAATGTCAAGTGAATAGAGTAAATCGGTAAACAGAATAAATCAAAAGTACTATACAGCAATTAATAACAAAAACGCCGGATGATTTTAGCAGATGAACAGTTAACGTCATAACTCATTCATCAATCAACCATAGACCAAGGCGAGTAATGACAGATTTTTAGATCCTCTAAAGAGGTATACGCTAACAAACATTCACCGCCTGCCGAGCAACATAAACCATAGGTGGTCACTTAATACGGTAATAAAGGCTTTTAAAACCATTATTTCAAGAGGGGTTCATTAAAGTATAAGAGTATAATTATTACATCAACGGCCATTTAATGAAAGTCTGGCGGAAAAGTCGGCCTTACTGCTAAAATCGAAGTTTAACGCTACATTAGCATTTTCCCTTTCTTTCGATTGCGTTATAACTGTTGATTGTAAAGGATATACCTAGCTTTCGAAGTTTCATATTTAGGAACAACCCTACCAGACTGCGATTTAAAACCGAATACCGATTACAGAAATCCTCATAGTCCTCAGTATCTTGGCAAAATAGGCGTAGAATGCTTTCACTACGTATGTAAAGGAAGAAGTTTTTAAACTTCTTTATATGTAGTGAAAGAGGAACAGAGAAGTTTCTCAACATTAATAACGAGTACACTACTGACCTTCATTTGCAAATTAATTAAGGCTGTGCACGCAGCCATGCCCTCAGTCGCCCTCTAGAGTCTTAAAATTGAAGACAGACAGAAGACAAATAATTATGATCGTCCCAAGCCCGCAGGTTGGCTAAAGTTGACGCTAATGAGGAAATTAAGCGCTACCGGAGGTCGGTTGTAAAGCGGGTGCAACTGCGATGCACCTCGCAACAGTTGCCTTACATCTTTAAGTTATCCTGCAACAAGCGGCATGCGTAGCGTGGAGAACCGTGAAGATCCTGGCCCTTTACGACCGCACCGCTCCAGCGCATCAACGGCATGGCGGCTGCGCTTACATTCGAACACTAGGCGTTAACGCGCAGGCAACTTTCGTCGAGGCTACGCGCAGCAAGTTTACCATTATTTTCAAAGATATTTCTGTCTTTTAAGATTTATAACTAAAATGATATTCTTATGATGAACCTCTTTTCGTGTGATATTGATTAAAGATGGATGACATGTCATACTTAAATGACAAACATCGACTAACTTTTTGTGACAAATGTAATGTCACAGGAATTTTACAGGCCATTTGCAACGTTAAAAGATGGCGGACGTGTGATTTGTTTTAGACTTTAATTTCTGGGTAATTAGGTGTTCAAAGTTCTTTTCTGATAGTGATTTGTACTTTTTATGCCTTTGTGTCGCACAGTGATTGAAGACTTGGACTTATTTCGTGTATCTGGCATCTTTCTTCTCGTTTCAAGTGGACTCGCAGTGGTGCAGAGGTTAAAACTATCTTGACCTCTGACCTACAAATCACCGTACAACGTTGCCCCCAATCTTCCTAGAGAAGATTGGATTGTGTTTTATTGCTATATTGATTTATAATTATATATACTTACTTGACACTGGCGAAATCACTTCACGTGGAAACGCCATATCCCCGCGGTAGTAGCTGTTCAAGTCGCCGCGGGGGCAAAGAAAGAAGGAATTTTACATTGTTGCTCTCTGTTTTTGAAAAAGTATACATAAATATGAATACAGTAAGTATTACGATAAGTATTTAATTAATATCACATAAAAATATTCAAGGTGATCCTTATGTGGAAAACTTAAGTTCAATAGTGAATAGCCAATTTTATAAAAGGATCTTAAACAAATATTTGTTAATGTTACAGCACAAAGGTATGAAATTAAAAAAAAGTAATTGAAGGGGACTGTATTCCAATGCAAGCTTTTAACGAAGAAAGTGCAAGTCGGGACTCCAAGGAACTATCTCGGAATCCGTATCAGCCAGTTGCTCAAGAACACCGGAACGATTTAGTTAAGTACTTACTCACTCAGCTTGGCACAGATTTGCTGTTTACTCCTCTATTACAATAATATCTTGTCTTCTCCGTCTTTTATTATAAAACGAATGCCAAATTTAGTATGCTGGTTAGTCTAGGTGTATGTTTACACGCTTAAACCATTTTTGATGAAATGTGGAAATAGTGGAAATGGTCTCTTTTTCTTGGAGTATTCCGGAAAAATGTAAGGTTCCTGTGATATACTCGTACATATATCATACGTACTGATTCATACTTCCATGCTAGTATTAAGAATGCGAAAGTAATCCTATTAGTCTGTTTGTATGTTTGTTTGTTGCGGTTTCACAGATGAACCGGTAAACCAAATTTAATAAAATCTGTTGAAGCCCGGAGACCCGAAGAGGGTCATAGGGTACACATTATGTTGGAAAATTGCACAGTATCGGAGGGAAGAGCGACAAACGGCTTTTACGTGAACGTAGTTTAAGTTTCTAGTATAAAATAGTTGTTTCAATGTCTGTAAAACCTTATGTATGACTTGTTATGTGGCCTTCATCGCTAAACGACTGAAACGATTTTCATAAAAATTATATGAAAATGCTTTAACCCCGGTTTTGGTCCTGGGGTATTTTTTATCCAGACACTGCACAAACTACTTTACCATCGGAAGACGGAAATCGTAGTTCCTGATGAAATAGCGATTAACAACTTCGGCGCCGACCTGCGCGGGCTTTAGCGTATAATAGTATCCGAAGACAATGCAACATTTTGATGACTTAGAGCTAATCTGAAAATACAATCGGAAAGTGGCAATAGGATCTCCGCTGAATTTTATAAATGCGAATTTGTGTCTGTCTGTCTCACAAAATATTACATTGATCCCCTAAAATGCCTTAGGCTCTGTGGGATAGTTTTTAAGCATTCCTACTTATTTCGCTACCCCTACTGTCCTAGTACCTACTTAGTGTTTGTTTGTTAAATTTTCAGAGTATAAGGCTTCAACCAATCTATGGAATATTTTATAGCCCTTATACGAACACGGGTAATTTTTATCCCGAATAGAACAGTTCCCGAGGATTAACGAAAACCTATTTATGCGCTGTTGAAGTCACGAGCGAAATCTAATGGTATGCGTAGTAAGTGGTATAAATACCAAGCTAGGTTTTCTGTTTACTAAAAATCAGAAAAAAAACTTAAATAAAAGAGCATATTATTATAACGAATTTCACAGGAAAACTATCACGGCTAAGTAGACATCATTGGTTCTTGAGATACAGGCCATTAGAGAGTTAATACCTACTAAAATCATTTAAGACGGCACCAATTAACTTTAAATAGAAAATTAGTTATTACTTGTTCATTTTTATGTGCCTACACTGAGCATAGTCCGGCTTGCTCTTGCCCGGTTTGTTTGTTTGTAGTACTTAACGGCTTCGGAACACTACACTGAGCATGGTCCGACATGCTCTTGCCCGGTTTTTTACGTTTGTAGTACTTAACGGCTTCGGAACCCTACACTGAGCATGGTCCGACATGCTCTTGACCGGTTTTTATGTTTGTAGTACTTAACGGCTTCGGAACCCTACACTGAGAATGATCCGACATGCTTTTGCTCGGTTTTTAGCTTTACCTACATAATGTTTGTGCGCCAGTATTTTCATTTAGTTCAAATGTTACAAGTCAATTTGAAAACATTTAGTTCAAATGTTACAAGTCCTGTTATCGAAATGAGCTTTGCTTACTATCCAAGTCTATATTCCATAATAACTCGTCTTTATCTTTTCTTTATTATTGCTATTTTATTACATAGTGCAAAACAAAGTCGCTTTCTGCATCTGTCTGTCTGCCTGCATATCCGTTGACTCCTCCTAAACCACGCATCGGATTCTGATGCGGTTTTCACTATCAGATTTCTTTTTTCACGGGAGGCTTTTATGTATAATAATTTCCGTTTTCTGTACGGGTGTTACAGAAACTCACGTAAACCGAACCGAGAGCGGGTCATTAGTGTATTATAAATGCGAAAGTAACTCTGTTAGCCTGTTTGATTATTTGTTATGGTTTCACAGCTAAGGAGGAGGCAGGCACACAAGCACTCGGGCCATCTGATGGTAACTAGAATCTGAGAACCATAGATATTTGAATTCTCAAGACTATTATATTCTTAAGACTGCAATCCTAATACCTCAAATGCGTTGCCAAACCTGAGGATTAAGATGGAATGCCTCTATGCTAGTAATTTCACCGTTTGTCGTATCCCCACACCGGAACACTACAATGCTAACACTGTTGCTTACTTTTTTACCTTTCAATTGCGAGAGAATAAGGGCTTGTAGTACTGTTAGGCGATGGGCTTGCAACCTGTCACTAATACACTAGTAAACTTCTTGGCCTGATTGTGCAAAATGTCATTAAAGAATTATAAACGAGTATTCTTAAGAGTTGTTGGTGTTTCTGTAGCTCTGCCGACCCCAATCTAGGAATGAAGGCGTGATGTTATGTTTGTATGTAATTGCGAGGGTATACCAATACACGAAATTTGAAAGAGTAAAATTTGATAATGCTATTTTATGGTATCTAAGACCTGATCTGATGATGGAGTCAGTTTGTGGCAGAATTTTGAATGTGGTCAAGTGAAACATTTTGAAGAGGGAAAATGTATTACTTTTTTACATATTCTCGATCCTTACGTACATTGTAAAATTGTTGTTGTACCTATGCAAAGACTAATTGATTTTAATTTTAGGTTAACTGAAGAAGAAGGAGACACTACGTATGACTATTAATTTTGAAAAGGAATCATAAATATGGGAAGAAAGTAGGAAACAATGATTAGAAGAAAATAAAGCTATAAGTGTAGTATGAACTTCAAGACTATCAGAAGAAATGTTAATATCATAGTTATAGTTCATAAATAATGATCAAAATAGGGTAGTTAGCGTTCTGTTAATTGCGCATATAAAACAAAGCAATAATACCCATGTAGCCAATAATCCAAATGCGAGCCATATCGATCCTGCATAGCTACAGAACCTGTCGGTAAAACCATATTTCTTTTAACACCGTATCGTATGGTTTTTACTCGGCCGCCATTACTTTCAAGTAAATAAGAGTCATCATAACAATGGCAATACGATAATATGTCAAAGTCAATATTGTTTTACCAAGTATATCAGAGGCTCATTATGTAATGCATAATCATACGCATCGTACACTGTCGGTTAAGTTCGTATTCGTCCTGCTGTCTCAATTAGTTTATCGATGGGTAAGTACTGAAGCCACCCTGTAAAATTAACTGTTTTGACCGAAAAAAGGTGTAGTTATGACTCTTCAATACATCTGTCTGTCATACTACTTCGGGCGTCATCGACCCCACGGCAGAAATCTGCAGAGATGCAGTCGCGATACAGCACCGCTAAGCCATCGCTACAACCGCGATGCAGCATCGATACAGTCATAATGCAAAATTCTTTAATTTTTTCACTTTTCCTTTACTTGTCTATCCAAAACAGTGTCGCGCGTAAGTTTAGTAGCGATGCTGAATCAATACAGTCGCCCGTATGCAACGATGCAAAAGTTATACTATTCAATTGCACTGTATTGCTTCAGAAAAGAAATAAGACAAAAATCTAGGGTTAGAGGACTTATTATACGTGTAAAACAAGTCGTAAATATACTGCACCTGTGGCACCCATAGTGAAGTGTCACCGGTGTGTCGGAACAATGATTGGTCGCCTGTGTAAGTGCCAAAGAATAAGAACTAAAGGCATAGAAGGAGCGATAAAATAAAAGCCCTCCAGCGGCATTCGGCAGAATCGGTTTTCGGCAGATTCTTGATTGGACAGATTCTGCTTTGGCCAGAATCGTTTTACGGCAGAAGTACAGTTCCACAAAATATGAAATAATGTCTGGGTTTAAGTATATGATAATGGGTAGGTTCATTTTATTATTGTATATGTATACTACACCACTTAAGTACTGAAGTGCAAGTGCATGAGACCTCTTTTGTCTATCATCGATAATTACCTCTTCTTATCAATGACATAAAATAATACGGCTGTCATCGCTTCATAATTGCCAATTTGACTGTGTACGATTGATCTTCTGTGCAATATAATAAACTAAAATGGATTTAGCTGGCTCGTGTAACAGTCAAGATTTTAAATTTATTAAGAGCAAGAGAGGTAAGCCAGTACTCCTTCATGCTGGTCATCGATATAATTTCATCATGAAAAACCAGTCCGGCACAACAAACTGGCGTTGTTTCAATAAAAGTGAGTGCAACACTTCAATCACACTAGATTCCCAAAACCAAATTTTGAGAGAGGCGAAACATTCTTGTATTCCTGACGCAATTCGTAACAAAGTCGATGAAATTATGGATGAGTGCAAAAAACAGGTATGCGAAAATTTGGATCCTATACCTAAAGTGTTTGAAGACTTCATGCACAACACTGAACACAATTTGCATGTTGAAAATATACCTACATACGAGTCAAAAAAGGACATGCTAAATAACGCAAGGAAACTTTTTTTGCATTTGGATAAACTTACGTGCAAAAGTCTGGCTGATCTAAGACTACCAGATGAACTCGTGAAAAACTTTTTCTTGTATGATGACGGAGACGATGAAAAAATATTAATTTTTGGAACTCCATTAGCAAAAACGTACTTCAAAAGTTGTAATAAGTTTTATGGTGACGGAACTTTTAGGGTTGTTCCTAGATTATTCTATCAATTATACACCTTGCATATTGATATGTCTCGAAATGATGACACGGTAAATTTCATACCTATGATTTATGCCCTGTTACCCAACAAGAACCAAGCTACTTACGAAAGACTATTTACGATTTTAAAAGAACAATTTTCAGTAACGGTTGATGAATACAAGTGTGATTATGAATTGGCAACTATAAATGCTTTGAAAAACGTATTCCCTAGAGCTAAAATTAGTGGTTGTTATTACCACTTCACAAATGCAGTGTGGAAAATGAGCAAGCAAATTGGTTTTGAAAAAGTTACCGTGGAAGTAGATACGGAAAAAAATAATATGACACTTTTATATACTCAACTAGCATTACTTCCCCCCAATATGATCCCGGAAGGCTATTTCGACCTGTTTTATTTAGGACCCGAAACTGAGAACTTTATTAAATTTAACGATTATTTTCAAAAACAATGGATGGAAAAAATCACATCCGATATTTTTAGCTGTTATAATGAAAAATTTAGAACCACAAATGCTGTCCAAGGATGGCATAGAAGAATTAATTCAAGGATTCCCCCAAAACCTTCTATTTATAATTTCATAAAATTATTGGAAAAAGAAGATATATTTCAAGAAAAAAAATTAAAAAGATTTGAAACTGGCCACAAACAACAGTCACGAAGATTAGAAGTCATGAGAAAAAATTAAAAAATAGAAAATATTTTAGATGGTTTATTAGATGGTGACTTTAATATATTAGATTGTTTGAGACGACTCGCTGTTGTAAAGCGTACAGAATAATTGACTAAATGTTAATTAAGTAATAACTTTTATCCATTAGTTGTTTGTAAATAAAGGTTAATTACAATATTTTTTTCATTTGAGTGTCCTTTTTTTGCCATAAGACGATTCTGGCCAAAGCCGACTCTGTCCAATCAAGACTCTGCCGAAAACCGATTCTGCCGAAAGCCGCTGGAGGGAATAAAAGGTAACATACAGATAGCTGTGGGTGCAGACCCACCGTACCCCTAAACCGTACCACTGACCCAAAATTTGTATCATAAATATGAGGTAGGTTTAGGTTATGTTAGTTCTTCAGCAGGCCCGGAGGGCCAAACTACCCAGAAATAGGAGCTCTGCGACAGCAGAGCTCCGTCGACAACGTTAAATTCGATTTTAATAGTAATAATTGGTCAAAGTACCACCAGTGGTACGGCCGAGGGGTACGGTGGGTCTGGAAGGGATAGCTGTTATACACAGTCTTTTTGGGATTCAGTGTGCCAAAAAGAGACGGCTCTGTAAGCTAAAATATCATGGTCGTACAATGTTGCTGTCGCACGCTGTTGCATGTATAATCTGCGACCATGATGCCCAGTTGGTGTCGTTGGAGTCCAGTTTACGCAAGTTGACAACTGTACGGCTAGTAATTAGCAAGAACTGTACTCTTTCCTTTTTTTAACTTAACGTATTGAAATTTTCGGACGGGTATAGATTTACGCTTTCACTTTAACACGTTCCCTGTCCGGGTGCCCGCAATGTGGGGTCATGAACCTTTTTTTCAGGAGTCCGTGCTTCCAAACCAAACTGCTCCGCTCCTTTCCGTTCGTGCTTTTGTGGTGCTCATTGGGGCCAAACTAGTGTTGATAAAGACTAGAGTCCTTGGAGTCTTCATTTGTAGGACTCGACTTAGTTTTTTAGACTCTAGTCATCGAATCGAAGCTCAAGTTCTTTTGAAATTAAGGGGACTTAAGTCTTCTGTAGTTTTATATAGAGACTCGAGTCCTCTACAGAGGCTCGAGTGTTTTGTTTTCTCTTAAGGACTGTAAAACAACTGAGTCAGGATTAGAACTCATTTGGACTTATAATTGTAAGAAAACTTGAGATTATGAGATTACGGAATATAGGTACTGAGTAAAGTAGTATTATAGTAATCAGTACCTACTTAGGTATATCTTTCTTTTGATTTTAATGCTGTCTGTTTGTATGGTTTTCATAATGAATTGAAATACTGGCCTTAGGCATTCACGGCTTAAAGAACTGATGACGAAATGAAGCCAAAATGAAATGTAACTTTTAAATTCAACTAGATGACGCCAGCAAGTTTGTAAATTTAGAGTTCTAGGATGATAAATGTTGCATGAGCTTCCTTGGTTCTCTTATGGCATTTGTAGTCATTGTACTATTCGTTTCTAAAAGAATACCGAGGAGTCTCCAAATGACTTATTTCAGTATTTTCTTAACAGCGTAGTTACAACACATAAATCCAGAAGTAACTGTATGTTTCTGTCTATCTGTCTGTTCCTTTCACGCTGAAACCATTAAACCGATTGAAATGAAACTTGGTAAGTACAGAGATAGTTTGAGACCCGGGGATGAACACAGAGTAATTTTTATTCCAAGAATCAACCCTTTGAATAGATGAAATTTGGGATGAAAGTTTGTACAGGAAAACCTATTACACGCGGAGGAAGTCGTGTTATAAATATTGACAGGTATTGAGGGAGTAACAGCTTTTTTAGAATTTTGTATACATAGTACAATTTCTATTTTGGAAAATTACACAATTCCTGAAATAATTACCATAAACAAAATATACGCGGACAGAGACGCGAGTAAAAGTATTTATTAATATTTTAATGGCGTTATTATTGATAGCCAGTTATTTACTGTCACTCAGCCACTTAGGTTGCCTTTTCCCTACTTGACTCATTATAGAGAATATTTAAATTATACTAAATCATTTCTGAAAGGTACCTAAATTTTACAGATATTATCATATACTTCGTTTGTGCATTCAAACCATCATTATAGGGCTCGAGTCTTAAAGCACACCTAAAGTTGAGATAAGACTTTAAAAAGATACGATGGCTTGAATCTTTCTAAAGCTTGAGTCGTAACTACAAGACTTAATAAGACTCAAAAAAGAACTCGACTCACAACTCAAAAGACTTGGAAGTCTTTTAAGCTCACAGTCTTATAAATATGGGTCGAGTTCTTGCATTTTAGACTTCAGAGACTTGAGTCCCTATCAACACTAGGCCAAACGGACCAGGGAACGTGTTAAAAAACTAATGAATAATATCAAGGTCGTTACGCACTCGGCGGTCAGGTCGCCCAGTGCGTAGCTGAACTTATGTAGGTAGGTGTGCTAACGCTAAACCGCGCCACCGACTTCGAGGAGGTTCTATTCATAAAATGTCGTTAAACAACGATAGTTCAGGGTTCAAACTACTTATTCAATACCTATTTCACGAAAAACGCCTGAAGCTGTCTAGTTAAAAGTAAATTATACTTACTGTCACGTAACTTTCTGTCATTTCATCATACTTCATAATTATTTTGTTTGAGTTTTGTTGAATAACAATTTAATTTGCTTATTTAAATAGCAACTTATTAAAATACTAAGTAATAAATATTAGTAAGTACACATATTATTATTATGTATACTTGTATTTATGAGAATGCAGTGTTTGAAATCGAGAAACGGGAAACTTATGAACGTGGTTAATCATTTCATAATGATAGAATGAGGATCAAATGGATTAACAAACGGTATGATGCAGTAAGAGAAACCCTTCCGGGGCAGTGGTCCAACTGCTCTGTCCAACTAGTTGGACTACGGGACTTCACTAGGGGCCGTGGTACAACTATATTTGCAGTTGGACCACTGCCCCGGAAGGAGAAAAACTTTACGCACTTCATATTTCTCGATATGTTGAAGAATATTTTTAAGTAAATTGCGGTAAGTTTGGCATGTGTCAACAAGGTCTAGTACACATTCGTCAGATTCCTTTTTCGTCAGAATAAATTATAGCCTGTTTTTTTTTGGACGAAAACGGACTTTCGAGCAGATTCCGCTATCGTCAGAATAAACACATATTACCTGATACGCGGATGACCATAGAATACGTAGGTAGGTTTAGGTTATGTTAGTTTTGCAGCAGGCCCGGAGGGCCAAACCATCCAGAAATAGGAGCTCCGCGTAAGCGGAGCTCCGTCGACACTGCCTAATATTAAATAGTATAATGTAACAAATAAATAAATTATAAAAATTAACCAAAGTTTTTTCTGTCCTAAAAGTAATTCCGTTTTCGTCCGAAAAAAACAGGCTATAATTTATTCTGACGAAAAAGGAATCTGACCAATGTGTACTAGATCGTCAACAATGAGTGATCATTGATAGTGACCTTGATCTTGAACTGCTCTGACATTAAATACTACGATAGTACTACAAATAGTAAAGGTAGGAACACACCTATTTTAATATTTTATATTATGTTTTTTTTTTTTTTAAGTGAGTAGCGAATGAAAACTTCATAGGCCTATTCAGTATAACAATTTATCACCCCTTGACTCCAAAAGCGATTACTCGCGGGTCACCCTGTATATTTTAATAGTGACATTATTGCGTTTAAAAAGAATTAACTTTTGAATAAAATCCTGTTTTGCATAGTGTCACTGTTGGATTAAACTGTGCGATTTTAGTATTAAGTAATTTTATTGATCAATGCCATCTAGCAATTGAACGTTGAATCATGGCAGTACGTGCTGAAGAGTTTAATCTTATACACAGAATGCTCAAGTAGTTTTGCTATTCGACGGCAGATGGCAGTGATAGGCTGAACAGTATTATTTAATTAGTGTACATTTTAAATGTAAGTTTTTTATTATTTAGGATTTAGGATAAATAATAAACATTAGTACTCATTTAAACTATAAGCCTATTATTTAAAATAAAAGTAGTTTAATCATCGCATGAACGTCTGAACGACTCTGAATAAATTTTGACACAAGGATATTGACACTTTGTGCCCGGGAAATTTTAATGATATGTACCTACCCGAGGTTAATTATTGTTGGTCAATAAAGTGTTTAAACTCATAAATATTGTATACACAGATAAGTAAATGAGAGTTCTAGCTAGGCGAACGAAGTCGCGGGCAAACGTTTTTAATTAAAGCGTGAATAGTTTAATTTACGTTAGAGGAAGCTTTTTTAATTGTTTTCTTAGAAGTGGGCAATCACTGTATTCTTGTTGTGGTAAGAAACGGGAAACCTAGCTACCTAATAGACAATAGTTTACTGGAATACCCATACCATACACTGTGGTCGTGTCTTGTTTAGTGGCGACGTAAAAAAAAACATTGGTGCAAATATGAATCATTCCAATTTTTACCTTGACACAAATGTACAGAGTAGGAATTAAAATAACGAATCATTTCGATTTACTTCATTTACTTCTGAGCACGCGGATTGTTGAACAATAGGCCGAGCCGGAAGTGAAGTCGCGGTCTCAGCTCTTGAGGTGATGAGACGTCGTTTTGACGGAGAACAAAAAAGAGTCTTTGTTTTACAAGACAAAGGCACTAATATGGGGCAAACATCTCTTAATGGGTACACAATTCATTTAAGTTTATCTTAGTAATACTTATTATGTAATTAATTTGTTGTAACTAATTAATGCACACTTACACTGTGGAGTAAAACCAAGCTCTAGGCTTGTATGTTTATGGTTGAACTGTTGCTCTAAACTGTCAAAGGCGTGAAAGCGGCAAGGTACCAAACTGTGTAACTTATAAGTCCAACTGTACTACGGATACTAGAGTAGATAACGAGAAACATACTTTGTAAAGAAACAAATAACCAACTGTGATAAGTAGTCGCTACACTCATACACACTGTACACTTACATATGTACTTAGATGTTTTAACATTTGTTTTAACATTTAAGTTTCGAGAACAAATACTTGTACTCATCATAGATATTAGGGTCATTTTTCTTTTTTACCTAAAAAGGTTTTTTTAATGCACAAATTGTTGTATTTTTAATATTTTATTATATTTTGGGCTTCTGTAACATATCTCCGTATTATCTTGAAATTTAATTTAAGTATAGATTTGTACACATTAATTTAAACGAAATCATTATTACAGAGTGGTCAGAAAGTAGACCGCAGTGTATTCTTTTATATTATTGTGTATATTTCTCGCAATAATTACGCTTAATAAATAAATATAAATAACAAATCAATTACTTGGCAATTTGATGCCCAGTATGGTTATTTGAATCTTAGTTTTAAAAACAATATAAAATAGACTTTATTTTGCGGGGGACATGCCGTTGTCGGTTAAAAAGAACGACCCATTTAGCAATTGAACCCGGGCTCGCTAGCTTCTTAGGCAGGTACACTACCTGTGTCTGTCTGTCTGTTTGTCTGTCATGTCATCGCCTATTGCCCGAACAGATACATCTATGCGTTTTCATTTATTATAGGAACGCGAGTTCTGGCGTTTGTTCATAGCTAATGTTCATGAAAATCTGCTGAACATAATCAGAAAAACCGGGCAAGAGCATGTCGGACCATGCTCAGTGTAGGGTTCCTAAGCCGTTAAGTACTACAAACATAAAAATTAACTTATGGTGCTGTCTTAGATGATTTTAGTAGGTATAAACACTTTAATCGCCTGTATCTCGAGAACCAATGATGTCTACTTAGTCGTAATAGTTTTCCTTTCAAATTCGTTATACCTATGTCCTTTCATTTAAGATTTTTTCAGATTTTTGTATATTTTGTAGTTTTGGCTGTGGGGGGGGCACTTAAGTCTAACAAAAATTTGCGCTTTAAAGCTTAACATTTCATAAACGGATTGCTTAATCGAAAAACTGTTTTTACAAACCCATAATATTTACAGCTTTCTAGTTTCTAGAAGGTACTAAGAGTCTTTGCGCTAGGCTGCGGACGGACGGACATGGCGAAACTATAAGGGTTCCTAGTTTGACTACGGATCCAAACGAGTTCCAATAATTAACCCAAATAAAATGTTTATATTTTACTAGGTTGGCTGGATTAGATTTTTGGGATAATCTCGCTTTTGTTCGTTTTTTTGCTTTTATTTGACAATTATTACCTACTTTTGCTGTATAGAGTTTATGTAAGTACAGTCAAGGTCATAAATATGTATACACTTTAGTACCTTATCTATTTAACGTCATGTTTGAACTGCCATATGAAATTTAGACAGCGATTAAAGTGACAAGGTACTAAAGTGTATACTTATTTATGACCTTGACTGTACATAAAACCGCATAAGCATAATGTACCCGCGCGATCCGACCTTCAGTTATTTGCCACATACTCGTAAAGGTTCAAAATATATTTTTCGAATCATACCTTGACATGAGATAACCATATCAGGCAGCTCAAGGTACTAAATCTTGTTTTGATTTAAATCTTAAACTATACGTTTCAACACCAATATCCTGTCATTTCTCATTTCTCATGTGAACTTTACCCGACTGCCCAAAAACGTATTATTTTTCGACTGTGTCAATGTTATTTTATTTTGTGATCAAGGAACCGTTATAGTTTGCCATGTCGGTCAGTCCGTCTGACCGCAGTTTATCCCAGAAACTCTTAGTAGGTACCACAAAGTTGTAATTGGGCATAATTCTATATTTAAACTAACAGTTGCCCGCGACTCCGTCCGCGTAGAAGTCTGAAACGGTTCAATTTTCCGGAATAAAAAGTACCTATCCTATTTCCTTCTACGGACTCAAACTATCTCTTTACCAAGTTTCATCTAAATCAGTTCAGCGGTTTATACGTGAAAGCGTAACAAACAGATAGACAGACAGAGTTACTTTCATATTTATAATATTGCCTACCTCCTCCTCCTACCTGCCCTGAACGTAACGTGGGGATGTACCTATTTTTTTATCGTCTACCCCATAGTGCGTGGTGTCATTGGATAGGTCTTGTGAGAAAAAAAAGATTAGGGAACCGTTTTTAAAGCGCTCATATTTTGTTAGATGTCCTCCCCTGCAACCAAAAGTATAAGCATTAAATTTTTTAGAAATATCTTTAATGAAAGCGCATATAATGAATTTAAAAGTAAAACCATCACTAAGTAGACATCATTGGTTCTCGAGATACGGTGATTAGAATGTTTATACCTACTAAAATCATATAAGGCGGCAGCAATAAGTAGAAAATTTTGTTATTACTTGTAATTTTTTTATATATGTAGTACTTAACGGCTTCGGAACCCTACACTGAGCATGGTTTGACATGCTCTTGCCCGGTTCTATGAGATTAAGGTGACCGTTTTTGCGTGACCCCTACAGCCAAAACTACAAGTAATAAAATCTTTTGCTCTCTGTGTGTATCCTGGATCGTTATACACATAAATAATTACAAAAACATAGCGAAGTGAAATTTTGCTTTTTGTTAGGTATAAGAGTATTTGTTAGTTTTATACATTTAAGCTATTTGACATTTACTTACCTTATGCTGGGCCTCTGTTCAACTCGGTAAACCGTATTGTCTTTGTCGTGTTTTAGTATTGTTTTTAAGTCGGCCGTATTACAGACAAGTAAATAAGATCTATCAAAACGTTGACGAAACGGAAAACCATTAAAAATAATAGATACCTAGTTACCATGTAGAATGACTGTATTTTATCTGTTTTCAATTATAGCTTTTATTTATTTACCTTTGCATTATTTCCCTCGTGCTAGATGCATTTTAAAAATTATAATATTTTACTTAGTCTTTGACTTTACTTTAGTTTTGTTACAGCGATGTACAGTATTTTATCTGTTTTCAATTATAGCTTTTATTTATTTACCTTTGCATTATTTCACTCGTGCTAGATGCATTTTAAAAATTATAATATTTTTCTTTGTCTTTGACTTTACTTTAGTTTTGTTACAGCGATGTACAGTATTTTATCTGTTTTCAATTATAGCTTTTATTTATTTACCTTTGCATTATTTCACTTGTGCTAGATGCATTTTAAATATTATAATATTTAACTTTGTCTTTGACTTTAGTTTTGTTAAAGCGAAGTGCGGTGGGCTCCCAGATGTCCCCAACGAGGATAATAGTCATGCGTCAGAGCTCAGCCGGGTCATTCGTGACGTACATTCAAATATTGTAGATTCCTGCCAACTTTTTAACTTCATCGCATCAGCCCTTACGGACGCACTCAAAGCCAGTTGACTTTTAAGTTAATCGTTAGAAACGATTTTTTACACACATGTTTGAAAAAGGTACGAGTTAATTGTCTACAAAAAGTGTCATGAGTACAGTTAGATACTATATACTTCGTTTTTTTAAGATGAGAATAATAACGGTGAAATCCGCACATGTTTCCTTTGATAACGTAGCCAATACTGAGAAATATTTGTGCAAATATTCTGATTCTTGGGGGGATTCTCTCAACACAGCGCTACGTCGATCTTAAAGGTGAAGTTTTATCTGACAAGTTTAAGAAGTCCCGTCGGAGCGTACAAAACATATTTCAGCGCGTGCCTTCTCAATTAGGCAGCAGGCAGGTGAGTGAGTTCAGTGTCTTATAAAGCTGCGTAATTGAGAAGGCACGCGATAAAATGTGTTTTGTACGCTCCGACGGGACTTCTGAAAATTGCTACCGTAACGTTAACAATATCATAGCATTAGGTATAGAAGTAAATAATCGCATTAGGCTCAACTCAATAGCCTTTTAGAAAAAGACTTAAGAAATCGAACCTTATCAATGAACCGCAGCCAAAGTGGTGAAATAGGAGCTTATCAATGTACCGTCTCCGAGTTTGAGCCATGACGAAACGGCGATAGCCGCGGCCGCGCTCCGGCACGTCCGTCGTCCACTGCGGCGGCTAGTGCCACCGGCGACAATGAACATAAACAAGCGGAGAAATGCGCGACCACGGCAGCCCAGACAGTCTCAGTCCAACAGCGACCAGCGGCACCCGCCCGCAGCGACCTCTGCTCACGAAAAGAAAGTATGAATAAAAAGTTCCATTTAAACTGAGAACAGACCGCTCGGTGTGAAGGCCTTTGTTTGTAAACTGTAGCTGTGACACTTGTGACAATGCCGGAAGGAATCGAATGCATCTCCCGGGTTATCTACCGCGAAGTCACGCCGGAACGTAAGTTTTTTTTATAAATGTAAGTTACTAGAGTAAAATTTTATCTTGCTTATTTATGTTATGGTTATGATATATAAATACGCATATCGAAATTCCTTAAAGGGGTAAGTTCAAATTTGTATTTACCTTGTTTGAATTTGTTTCTGTTTATTATGTTGTTTGTTATTAAGTTATTATCCTGTTTGCACTATTTAGTGTGGGAAGTTTAGCTTAATTTAAAAGTTGTTCCAAAGTTTAATTGACTCGATGGCTCTTCTAAATGGCTTGGTGTTCTGCCTTAACCCGCAATATTCTTTGTATGAGCCGTACCTCCAAGCGCTCATATGTTATCGCGAGTGACTGACAGGAAGTAAACAATTGCTCTCAATTTCACATACTTCGGTTTTGTATCGATTGTCTCACCCTTGGAGATAAATACGTGCAGGTGGAAACAAAGGCATATTTTATATTCCGTTTTGCAATACAGATTATCACAGGCGTGTTGTGACATACTTAAGAAACCGGAGTTGTTACGAAAATGTTATGAGCAGATCACTGGTTTATTGGTAAATGAAATGAAAAATCAAATCGATAAAAATCACGAATGAACAAGTTAAAGCTAAAAACCGCGTTGAAAACATAACAAACAAAGTGATATTGCGTCAGACGCGAAGCTTGGACTTAGGAGTAATGAATAATTTGGTTCGTTAAATTGTGTTAATTAATGTAAATACAGCGAACATTGCGACCTCGTTGTGAAGGGTTAAGAAGATGACACTAGGTAATGAACAACAGTATCGGCTGACGTGAAATCTACGTATCGAAACAAGCGCGCTGCCAAATATAAGCAGAGTCTATTTGCACCTCCTGTTATACATACGTTTCAAGAACACGCATTATGGTGAGTTGTAAACTTTCTAGCAAGGCAAACATGACGCTGTGGTGGTTACCATGCTCCCATGAGCTCAGGGAAAAAAGTTATTGATTAAGTATAAAGAATAATATGCCTAATGGTACAATAGCATATCATTTTGGTTTTGTCCGTGCGTAATTAATTATTTAAACCATTAGACCATTACCATTCAACATCGTTCGTTACTAGATAACAATCCGCGATGAATACCGCTAGTGTCGATAATTTTCATACCCGTCACGATAGATTTGCCATACATGGTAATTCCGTGGTACAAAGCAACCACAGGGATCGAATATTATGTCGGAAGATTAGCATAACCATATGTGTTTACCGGCAGAGCAGTGATTCAACTAGGAACAATACTTTCCGTTAGTCACAAGTGATTGTCAAGTTATTTTCCGACATAAAAACGATTTTCCATTTAAATTTATTAACTTTATCATTGTATTTCATACGTACAGTGAGATTATCTGCATGGAGTATGTAACGAGTAAATGAGTAGATATTACATAAATATTTTCAGTTGGTTGAAATATCGATGTTTCCCGTCCTATTTGAGGACATTGACTTCGAGCAGCGGTTGAATCATTAATGCGGCGTGTACGGCTATCTAAGTGTCACTCGATTGTTAATAATTCATAGTCATTTTGTAAATTAGGTCACTACCCGTAGAACAAAAGCAGTATCCAACTTTTTACTGAACATGCTTGAAAAACTAAACGTTTAACTACAATAATTAAATTATTTAGGTGTAGGTATAGTAATCCAACTGAAATCTAATTGAAACTAATTTCAGACCAAAAAATATATGTTAGTACTGGATAGCAGGTCCTTATGGTTTATTAAACCCTGACGCAAACACAGTGTATAAGTTTAATAGTGCGTCGGTCTTTGGCATTGTAGATGAACTGATTCGGATGCGGCATCTTTAATAGCAAGCTAGTTTCATTGACTTGATTCTTAGCTCAGTTTGATGAAAATGGATTAGGCTGTTCATCTCTGAATATACCTTGGATTTTTAATCATTTCATAGTTATTTATGTTAATAATATAAATGGCATTTATATTAAAGGGAGTGTTGTATGTACTCGTACATAAAAATAATACACAATGCTTTTGTTTTACCACGAAATATTTACTAAAGCCTTTCACAATTCCAAATCAACGACGTCACTCTATGAGTTCTGTCTAAAATGGGAATGCATCACACATTATGTATAGTGCTAAAAGTAGTTAAGAGGCCTCTTATCCTCTTACACAGTACTCGTGGAAGAATGCAGTGGTAACATTCTCTGGAATACTCTAAAGATACAACACTGCCAAGCAACAACATCGAATTTTCCTCCTATTTTTGCAACTAATATTGTGTTGCATCACAATTTTTAATCATTCTCTGAACACTGAGTTACCATTATGTTACTCGTCAGTTTATGCAATGGCCATTAGAATACAATGAAATAACTTTCTTACATCTTTATAATTGTTACAAGATCAAGCAAGTCTTAGCCGACCCCTAGCTAAGAAAACTTTAGTGATTCATAACTCTTAAACCGTTAAGGGACACTGAAAAACACCAGTATTTTCTACTCATTCGAACAAGCCAATCCAGATCACGGCCGAAACCTGCCAATCCAAAAATATCGGTTTACAGCCAGACGTCAATTTTGTTCTAGCAAATAACAGAATTATTGCTTTTGTTTTATCTATGACTTTATATTTAATGTTGTTCGTTTTTAGACTTGTGTTATCATAATGCTGGTCACAATGTATGTCACTTAGTTCTAGTAGAATTTGGGTCACAACTATATTATTATCCAAACGATGAGAGTGGTCAGACCAAAAACATCATGACATGATACGCCAGGGCAACCAGTTCACGACAATGTCGATTGTTATGTTTTTATCTTGTTTGTTTTCCGTTTGACCTAATTATTAAGTGAACTTTCTTAACATTAAATGTGCCCGCAGTCGAGGAAAAGTTAGAAAGTGGTAAACACGGGGCGGGTAAATAAATGGGCACCTACCTACCAACTAACCACGTATCTAAGCTATTTGCTGGAAAAGTAATGTTAATGTATTCCTTTGCTCGTAGATTTACGATGTAGGTATCCCACTAATCTAAACTCTATTAAAACTCCATTCACGTTCTAGATGTAAGGTCAAAGAATAATCCAACTAAAGACAATCGCATTTAATCGTAGGCAACAAATTAATGATTCGCGGGTGAATAGCATTTTAATTAGGCGACTGCTGAAGTGCTGATGTCATTTCAATACATAATTATTTTTACCTTGAAGGAAAATAATGTTTTTCGGGTGTATTTATGTATTCTTTGTGACCTCCTGTAGGCTAAAAGACTTACATTAGTATTCAATCAAGGAGGGTCATAGGCTTATTAGAACTTCCTTAGTCCTGATGCTGCAGGGGTAGTCTGGTTTTCAAATCTTCCGTTGTTAGACTTATTAATTCATGTATAAGTTTCCAAAGTGTACATACAAACAAATGTTAATAAGCTTCCAGAACAAAGTACAGTGGGTCTAACAAGCTGCAACGGGACAAAACTTTGACATGGGCTAGGGACTTTCATCCGTCTAATCCATACTCCAACGCAAGAACAAAGGTTGGAAATAAAAGTGTGTATTGTGTGTCTTTAGTCCTTTTATTACTAAGCAACTTAAACCCCGGGTGGCTGTCGTTTTAATTATTTCGTTATACTTAATATAATATATACTCTACATTTGAGTCTAGTTCTCGGTACGGCGTGTTATCCCACAGGGGGAGTTATTGTATATTTCTGTTATGTTAGAACAGCAAAAAGACCCTAAAGCAAACGACTGTTAAGTTAATAGTAATGCTCTTGGTTTCCTCCTAAATAATATTTTTGATAATTAAGCCAAATTAGTAAAAGTAGGTCAAACGCGATCACAAGCAAGCTGACCTTGGTAAATGAACGTTAATCATATAAACTTTTATCGTAGTATCCTGTAAGAGAGCAGTTCAAGGAAATCAACAAATGAATAACGTGGTTTCGTGGTTTCTTCTCATTGGCCACAGCAGAATTGTCAGGGACGGTCCTATTTAATTTTGAAATCGGCAGGGGTTGATGTCAGGGCCAGTGTAGCCTTCGGAGCACGTGGTCACGTCGCGCACGTCTCGCGGGGCCGTGACTTATCGCCGGAGACTTATCAGGCAGTGATCTCCTTACTTTAGAGAAACACGCATTATCACAGATAAATAATTATGATTAGATTACGTTACGCAATATGACGAGGTAAGGTACCGTGAAAGGAACATTTCATTGCTTGTTAATTTAATGCGTAACATTGACGCTATTTTAATGTGCCTTTCCATGAATGTAATATAACCGGATATAGTTTAGTATTGAGTAAACACTGCGCAAGGGCACAGGGGAGTTTTTTTAATAACTACGCGGAATAAACATCTGCTTGCGGCAATTATTATCCGCGCCGCCCCTGCGCGCTTGCGACACCGTTTTGTGCTCGTTATCTTTGTCCGAGCCCATTTGTTTATTGGATCATCTGGCCACGGCGTTGTAAACAAACACTGTTGGTGATAATGAACAAGAATAAAAACGATGAGTTTTTAAAAGGATTTACTTTTCGGTAAGTAGGTACAAGTAATTAAATAACATATGTAGTGCGCGCTCGTGGCCGTGGCTGTATCGCAAGTGCGAGCACCGGCGCCGGCGCGCCGCCCGCGCGCCTCACCCCTCCCGCGGTGGTCCATTGCCATATAAGGCGTTAACATCCTGGGGGCCCGTTGGAAGTGAAAGAAGTACTCGAAGGATGTGCTGCTCCTTCCAACGCATCTTCTTCCTCGAGAAGGGGACATACTCGATTCAGTGCGCGCCGCTCTATACCTCTGGTTGTTTTAAAATCAGCGACCCGGCTGACACCTTCCTTGCTGGGAAATAGTCGGTGGACTCGCGCCAGCTTCCATCTCGTGGGAGGAAGGTTGGAATCCTTAAATACTACCATTGCACCTTCCTTCAAGCCTTTGTATGGTTGCTGCCACTTCGTTTTTCTCTGTAATTCTGTCAAGTACTCATTAGTCCACCGCGTCCAGAAACTTTCTCTTAGCGTCTCGATCAGCTGATATCTGGTTTTAATGCTTCTTTCCGGGGTAGCTGGCGGCGACGGTATCGATATCAGCGGCCGCCCGACGAGGAAGTGCCCTGGAGTGAGAGGAGAGAAGTCGGTGGGATTACTTGAGAGGGGGGTAAGGGGACGGGAGTTGAGGATGGCTTCGATTTGTGTGCAAAGCGTACTCAACTCCTCGTACGTTAGACTAGAGTTACCTATAGATCTCTTCAAGTGATGTTTTATGCATTTTACATTAGCCTCCCATAAACCTCCAAAGGTAGGGGAGTAAGGGGGGTTAAATAAAAATTTAATGCGCTCTTCAGCTGTGAAATTATAAATAGATTTCATGCCTGCTTTCAATGCTCGGCCCAATTCATTGTTTGCCCCTACGTAATTTGAGCCATTATCACAAAATAGTTTACTGGGTCTACCTCTTCTAGAAATGAATCGGCGAAGGCACGAAATGAAAGCGTTACTACTTAGATCGCTTACAACTTCTAAGTGGATGGCCTTAGTACAAAAGCAAATAAATAGGCAGATATAGCACTTCGAAATTCTATTTCCGCGGCCGGTTCTACTTGAGATTGGAAGCGGTCCTGCAAAATCACTACCACAGATTTCAAATGGATAGCTACGAGTGACCCTACTTGACGGCAGTTGGCCCATCAACGGCTCCATTGATTTGGCACGAAACCGGGTACAAATGACACATTGTCGATATACTTTACGAGCTAACGTTCTCCCCCCTAAAGGCCAAAACTGATCTCTAAAACCAGCTAGGAGCAGTTGCGGGCCAGCATGCAACAAGCGTAGGTGCTCGGCTCGCATCAATAGCTTGGTAAGGTGATGTTTCCCGTGCAGTAACACGGGGTGCTTTCTATCGAAGTTAAAATCAGTGTTCTCGAGCCGACCACCCAGCCTCAGCACGCCGTCTTCGTCAAGGAAAGGAGATAACTGCAACAAGTGAGATGAGGTAAGTTTCTTTTTACTTTTTATTAGGTTAAGTTCTCTGTTAAATGATTCTGATTGTGATATTTTAATTAGGTAAGTAAGGGACTGAACCAGTTCACTTTCATTTAAGGGACCGAATTTTCTACGAGTTTCATTTTTAATTTGACAATTTTTTATGAACCTATGCACGTACGCAAATATTCTTTTAAGTTTTAATGCACATGAATAATTCTCAAAATTAATTAATTTGTTCTGTTTATTATTTTCATTAATTTTTGTTTGCATTACTTTAGTTTCAGGTAAATTTAACTCTGTGTTGGGTGTCTGAGGCCATTGAGATTCATCATGTTTCAGAAAATCGGGACCCTCCCACCACAGAGTAGAATTTAGCAGTTGACTCGGATCCACGCCTCTTGAAGCTAGGTCAGCTGGATTCATGTCAGTGGGTATATGTCTCCACGAGTTTCTACTGGTAAGCTCATGAATTTCGCTTATTCTGTTACATACAAAGCTTTTAAGTAATCTTGGCTGCGTCTTTATCCAGCCCAGAGTAATGGTGGAGTCCGACCAAAAAACCCTTTTATGTATGGTGCAGCGGAAGGCTTGACTGACTTTGTTTACTAGCCGGGCTCCTAATAATGCCGCTGAAAGCTCCAAACGAGGTATGGTCAAAACTTTAAGAGGCGCGACCCTTGTCTTCGCACAAAGTAATTTAATTGTTACGCATTTCGTATTATCCGCAGTGCGTACGTATACGCACGCAGCAAAGGCGTCCTGCGAAGCATCCACAAAGCAGTGGAGCTCGCAGACAGCTGGAGACGAACCGAACACATGCCTTGGTACGGATACTGCAAGTAAAATATTTAAGTTACTAGCTAATTTTATCCAACATTTTTTGATGTTATGCGGTACTGGTTCGTCCCACGTCAATTTTAATAGCCACAGTTTCTGCAACAGTATTTTTAACGTTATTGTGCACGGACTGATCAGTCCAAGAGGATCAAATACCTTACACGTATTAGATAAAATTGTTCTCTTAGTTATTATATCAGTTTGATCTATATTTATACAAACGTTAAATTTATCCGTGTCTGGGGCCCACTGTACGCCCAGAACACTGGATTGTTTGCTTATGTTGAGTGACTCTGTTGACGTAGAAGATACAAATATTTCAGGGCAATTGCTACGGAACTTATGCAATGGTAAACATGCTGAGGTGAGAATGTCAGTAACACCGCGAAGTATGTGAGCTAAGGTGTCCACACTATCCGCTCCAGTCAGCAAATCGTCCATATAACAATCCTTTTTAATAACTTCGGAAATCACGGGATCCGGACAGTCAAGTGCCAACTGGAGAAGGCAGCGAGTACTCAAATATGGCGCTGAGGCCATCCCATAGGTCACAGTGTTGAGCTGAAGCACATCGAGAGGCTTCGAAGCGTCGTCACGCCACAGTATCAGTTGCAAATTACGTTGAGATTCATGAATTTGTATTTGACGATAGCATTTTTGAATATCACCAGTAAAGACATATTTGTGCTCGCGAAATCTGATCAAGATATTAAATAAATCATCTTGGACAACAGGGCCTATATACTGTATATCATTAAGAGATTTCTGAGAAGCAGTTTTTGCCGATGCGTCGAAGACGACTCGTAATTTTGTGCTCTCACTATTTTCACGGATGACGCAATGATGAGGTAAAAAATATCCGAACTTAGGCCTATCAATTTTTGATAAATGTCCTAAGGTTTCATACTCGTGTATAAAGTCACTGTAACGTTTTTTCAAATCAGGATTTTTGACTAGTTTCTTTTCTAAATTAAAGAATCGTTTGGCAGCCATGTTATAAGAATTGCCAAGTGATGTTTCAGGTGCTTCTTTCAGCGGCATTAAGACTGAAAACCTGCCATTCGATAAGCGGCAAGTATTTTTAACAAAGTGTTCCTCACAAAATTCATCATCAGGTGATGTCGATACCTTTGATGATGGAATTTCTTCAAGGTTCCAAAATTTAGTTAATTTCTCGCTAATTTCTCTTGTGAAATTGCAATGAAGTGTCTGAGAACCTTTTTTCAGGATTGGGTTTAAGGGACCGGCTACTACCCAGCCAAAGAGAGTATTTTGTAGGACTGGTTTATAAAGGCCCAGGGATATCCTTTCAGGACACAGGACATTAAAGAATATTTCAGCCCCTAACAACATGTCAACCCCTGCCGGATGGCAGAACTGGGGATCAGCGAGCGAAATATTATCCGGTAAGTTTAGTTGAGTAATGTTTACGGCCATGTTAGGCAAATGACCGGTGATTTCAGGTATAACTAAACAATTTAAGTTTACTTTGTAACTATTTGACATAGAACCGATGATTACGTCACAACTATCAGAAATGGTAAGATGAAGGTTGTTAATGCCCGATATTAATAAAGGATCAGGATTACGATTAACTAACCCAATTTTATTTTTTAGAGCTTCTGTCATGAATGAGGATTGGCTGCCGGCATCAAGTAGGACACGAGCAACGTAAGTATTATTATTTTCAGTATTGGTAACATTGACTAAAGCGGTACCAAGAAGAACTTGCCCTGATGTTTGTACTGATAGGGTTTTACGCGGGGGGGCTACATCCGAGGAGGTTGCAGATGTAGTAGCAATAACAGAATCAGGCAAGTTATTTTCATTTTTATGTAAAATGGTGTTATGCTTTTTATGACATAACCTACAAGAACCTAGGCGACACGTCGCCGATTCATGGCCCCTTCGCAAACAATTAATGCAAAGTCTTAATCTACTGATTGCACTTAACTTGTCGTCGAGTGATAAAGATTTAAAATTTTCACAATCAATAATTCTATGACCTTGATCGCAAAGGGGACACAACAGTGAGCCACTAGATTTCGAGGAACCAGCAGTGAGAAAAGTTTTCGCAAATTTATGATGAGGTAGTACTGAGTTTTTATGATCAGTTTTTATGTGGTTATTTTCTCTGTTCTGTTGAAAGACTTTCTCACTCCTGTTTGCAACGGCGGTCTCCAATATGTCGGCCCGGTTACGAAGGAATTTTATGAAGTCACTTAAGAGCGGCAAATCGGACAGATTGTTCCTGAACTCTTCCCATTTACCGCTTGTGATGGAATCTAATTTTGTGGAGACCATATATATAATGAGCGTGTCCCACTGATCCACCGGTTGACCGAGAGTAGTTAAAGCTCTCAAGTTTTTAGTTACAACATCAATTAAGTACCGAATAGATCTATGGGATTCCTTAGTAATGGATTCAATTTTAAACAATGCCTTTAAATGATTGTTGATTAGAATTTTTTTGTTATCGTATCTCTGGCATAACAAATCCCACGCGATATGATAGTTATGTGATGAAAATCCAATTGATTTTATGATTTGCGCCGCGCTCCCTTCTAACGCAGAACGTAAATAATGGAATTTGTTAATATCCGGGACTGACTCATTTTTATGTATAAGCGACTCGAAGGTGTCCCGAAACTCTAACCACATGAAATAATTCCCGTCAAAAGACGGCAGTTTAATAACGGGCAATTTTACGTTTACGTTATCTTGATGAGAACAACTGCTATATGAACTTCGTTTGTCTTCACCATTTGAAGGACGTAACTTGAATAATGATTGGGCACTAGAAAGGCTGGCGTAAAATTTTGTTTCAGTTATTTCACGTTCCTTAATTTGATCGTCAAGGACCGGACAAAACAATTCTATTTGATTTTGCAATTTTTCAAACTCCGCGAACAACGCTTCCAATCGCACAATTCGCATATTCAATTCGCTAAACTGAGATTCAGTTAAATCTTCCACTTTATATTTTTTCAAATCATTAAGATAGTTTTCAAAAGTAGTCAACCGACCTCTAACTGAACCGCGCTGTTTTATTAAATCTTTAAATTTTAATTCTGCCTCAAGGTCATTTAAATCACCCGGTGTAACCATTTTGTTAATAGATAGAAAGAAAAACTGCTCTTAAGATAAGACACCGAAATAATTAAGCACTTAAGACTAAGCACTAGTAAAGGCAAACAATAACTAAATTAAATTAGACTGTGCATCAAACCAGGCAGGAATTCCAAGCGCGCAGAACGCAGCGCCGTGTAGGTCAAGGTCAACGCGGCCAGCTGATCGGCGTCGGGAGCGAGCTGCCAGGTAAGTACTTCGAAGCGCGAGCGCACGTTAAGTTACTAGCGCGTTGAATGTTCTAGACTCGCTCGATTCCTGGAAACATCAGCCGACAATCCTTAAGCTTGTGACGTAAGCATGATTTAACTCCCTAGGAATATGGAAATGTAATCGTTATTTTATAATAGATAGAATCAAAAGGGAATATAAGTCGAAAGCGACAGATTATAGTGAAAATGCTTAAAGGACAGAAAAGAGGCGAAATAAATAGGTATTAATGCAGTAAATGACGTGCTCATAATTTTTTATTTAGTGTTTAATTAGAAACAGCCTTTAAAGCGTTGCAATTTGAAGTCTTTTAAATTAGGCATGTAGACTTGCTATGGGCACACGAGCGAAAATGCAGTTATAATTTATGCTTATTTAATATTTACTATTTCTATTGTTTTAATTAATTATAAATTTAGCAAAATAGGCTAGGTAAGCACACGAGAAACTCGAGCAAAGGAATAGATCCAGACTCACGAAGTCATGCGCTTACACACACGGGCCGTATGTCGTAGGTATTTAGAACCAAGTAAACCAACACACAAATCAAAGTTAAGAAAGGTAATAAGGTTAAGGAATAGAAATGGGCACTCCCCTGCTGTAAGATCGCTGCACACGCCGCCGGTTAAACTCCGCAGACCGCCATTCTCTTCCTTTGTCTCCGTTTCTCGAACATTCGAACACGGGACGCGTGGTTGCGTCGCGTAGCGGTACCCTTTGGTTTACTTTAAAAGTCCTGTCACGGTCGCCACTTTCTTGTTGGTGATAATGAACAAGAATAAAAACGATGAGTTTTTAAAAGGATTTACTTTTCGGTAAGTAGGTACAAGTAATTAAATAACATATGTAGTGCGCGCTCGTGGCCGTGGCTGTATCGCAAGTGCGAGCACCGGCGCCGGCGCGCCGCCCGCGCGCCTCACCCCTCCCGCGGTGGTCCATTGCCATATAAGGCGTTAACAACACTCACTACAAGATTTTCTACGCAAAGCTCCGGCCTTGCTGTATTGCAGATGCATAGGTATTTTTTGAATTCCAAGCTAGCATTTAAAACATTAAGTTGTATACTCACTAGCTAAGTAGGTATCTACGTAGGTATGTACCTAGTAGAGTGCGAATCTGTTCCGAATCTAGATTAAAAGTAAATAGGTAGCTTGATAATGAGTTCATAGTCTTGGAAACGTATGGAGGGTTCGATACTTTACTGCCCACGTCTGATAACAACTGCGCTAGTAATCTCGTTATGAGAGGCGATATTGTTATTATGAGCGCAATAAATTAGAATAAAATGTATTATTATTACTATACCTCCCTACTCAATGAATATACACCTTTAGTACTAATGTGTACCTACTAGTAAAACTGTGTATGAAGCCAAGCCAGGTAGATCGTCTCTTTTTAGTCCTTCCTATTTTTGCTAAATATGAACAAGAAGATAAAATGCTCTGGTACCCATTGTCTGATAATTGAATTCGCTAAACAAGTGACAATAAATAAATATTAAAAGACAATCTCACACAAATTGATCTAGCTCCAAAGATCTTAGCTCTAGGCAACATTACATGTATAGAACAAGTTATATACTTACCTATAGGTAAATATAGATATAGAAATACTTAAAGGGTCTTTATCGAATGGCTAGGTAGGTATAACGCCTAAGGTAGGTAGGTATAACGCCTAAGATAGGTTCGCTTCTTGTGTTTTTTTAATGCTTAAGTATAGGTATTTTGTGTTTTTTCTTGTATAATAAAGACGTACATACATATACACAGCATAACGCCTTCATTCCCAGAGTGGGCAGGCAAAGCTACAGAATATCAACAACTCTCTAAAAAGACTAATATTAATAGTTCTGTTACCACATTTTGCACAGCCAGCCAGTATATTAGTGACAGTTTGCAAGCCCATCGCCTATAGTAACGTAGGTACTAGGTACAAGTTTTCATTCCCTTAGTCGCCTCTTACAACATCCACGGGAAGACATGGAGTGGCACTATTCTAACCCGGCAACCACACGGCGTATAGGTAGTAAAGAGTATACAAAAATACGTACTACCTACGTCGTTCTTGCGTTTTCCAATGTTATAGGGAAATCCATCACAAAACCTGCCAATATATTCAGAACGTAATATTGTAAAACAACATTTATAGCTTCACAAATACGTTCAAAAATGATTTATCGAAATAAACTAAACTAAACTAAAGAGTAACTATTGACGTAAATTCATTCTTGTTTTGATTTAATACTTTCGTTTAAGTAGATAATACGATTGAATCGGAAGTATTGTTGATAATGGCACGTGTAGGGAGCATCAACCTGTCTCGTTTGGCGCGCGCCCAAACATGTGGTGCACCAATGATCACAATGATCGGCCTCTTACTTTGTCAATAAGCCCTTGATTAATCCTAAAGGCTCCCACAGTCTAACAATGTACGTGCAGTCCTAAATCAATTAAGAATTTAGTTTGTAGTGCCCTTAAGAATGAATAACTTTCTAACTTTGAACCTTATCGCTTAGTGCATCTTTTTGTGGAAGATTGGTAGGTACTGAGCAACAAACAATTCACTAAGGTTATTGGGATGCACTTGATTCTACATCATAATATGGAAAGTTGAAAACGTGAAAACAGGCTTCCTTAAAAATTTCTCAATTTACGCGTTTAAAACAACGCTTTAACTAATAATTAAAATCTAATAAATGTCATCGGACAATCTCATACACAGTGACGTAGTCCCGAACTAACCTCTAGGCTTATGCTATGTGTACACATACTAGGCAACGATAAATATACTTACCTATATAGAAAAACAAATACATAGATATATATATGGAAAGCATCCAAGACTCAAAAACCAATGTGCGCGCTATCGTACAAATCTGAGTTAATGACGTCATGTCGGTACATTTTGATTCATTAATAACTAGGCTCGAACAATAATCGTTTGAAGGACAAACAACAACCAACAACCTAAACAACCTTAGTCGCCATATTTTTAACACGTACAAAAAACCACAGTTCTACTCTCTTGTCATGTTAGCTCTTGGGCTCATCTATAAATATTTCACAGAACTAGAAATTTAAGTGAAAATTACATTAAAGTAATAGTTGGTTGGTCTTGTTAGAAAACTTACTGACCTAGTAACAACAACAAAGTAGCAGTTTAAAGTGACACCATTTGTACTCGTATATTTTACAGTCTAAAGATAGATTAATTTGATGTTTTACTGTGATTTATATACTTACCGATAACTGGGGGTGATTCTCTTAACACAGCGCTGCGTCGATCTCAAAGATGAAGTTTTATCCGGCATGTTTAAGAAGTCCCGTCGGAGCGTACAAAACACATTTTAGCGCGTGCCTTCTTAATAAGGCAGCTTTATACGACACTGAACTCGACTCACCTGCCTGCTGCCTAATTGAAAAGGCACGCGCTAAAATGTGTTTTGTACGCTCCGACGGGACTTCTGAAACTTGCTGGATAAAGGACGCAGCGCTGTGTTGAGAGAATCACCCCGTGGAATCAATTGAGTAGTCATTCAAAGGTGTTAATCTTTTGTTTGGCATTCCATGTAAAAAGTATACAGTTAACAATGTCATCTAGAATGTAACTTCATAGGTGTTGTTCCCAGTAATATCAGATTTTTCTTGAATAAAATAGCTGAGGACTCCACTTAATATTCAAATCCAAGCACTGACTGCCGACGCAAGACGTCATGAGAAGAAGCACAGATATCAAGCGACAAATGGAAATTTTATTACTGTCTACAATCTTAACTAGATTGTAGGTATAAATAGAAATCCGGTAGTTTTAATTTTAATTTCTCTTTTATTTTTATCACAGGTTCATATTACAAATTTAAATCATTCACCGCGTCCTTACCTCTCTACCAATCTCCTAACTCAGAAAGTACCTACTGGTCATCTAAACCATTTTTGAGGCGATTTAAAACTGTTATACCTATTTCCCCGACAAAAAAATATATTTCTCATAAAATTGTCTTGATAAATTGAGAAAAACCGGGCAAGAGTACGTCGGATCATGCTCAGTGTTGGGTTCCGAAGTCGTTAAGTACTACAAACAATAAAAAGTGAACCAGCAAAATAGCGTATCCTCATGCAAGCACTAACGTACTTTTGTTAAAAAGCGCAGATTTTTCGGCAATAACTCAAAAACGGTACAACCGATCATATTGATAATAATATATTTATTTACTTTGTAATTGAAAAGCGGGCGGGGACGCCGGGACACTATTTATTCAACTTTCAAAACGATTATTTCCGAAAATATGGACTTAATGACGAAACTATAAAGTTTCCGTTTTTCCATTTTGGCTACGGAACCCTAAAAATAGGACGATCTTTTTAATGAGGTACCAGTACTTACATAAGGTTACATGGGCATCTGGCGAATATACATGTTTATAGATTATAATTTATAATATTAAGAATCACCAAACCCTTTGCGGGTTTACAAACCTTATAATTTATAATGTAAATCTTAACAAAAAAATGTCTATAAAAAGGTCACTAAAGAGATATGCCACGCCGCTGTAATGGATCTTGCTAGGTTTCTAGGTAGGTCTAGGTTTGTGTTGTAATTTCATCTCGCCATATTAATAAATAATTGCTCTGGAAATGCATTGATAAAGCATTTTAATACATAGAAGTAGGTGCGAGTATATAATGACTATGAAACGTGTTCAGTACATCAAACCGGTTTGTAGACAGCGACCCACATGAATTATTAAATTATACTTGCAAGTAGAAATTTCCGTTACGTAAGTTGGAAATCTATGTCACACAAAAATTCGAAGTTTTGTCATATCCTCCAAAGGCCCAACGAAAAATTCAGCATGTCGTCACTACGGCCCGTAGTCCTACCAGTAAGACTATTGTTTTATACTCATTCAAACCCAAGTAATTTAAAAAATACTTTTCTTTAAAGTTATTGTGTGTAATCATAGCGTACCACGGTCTTACCAGTAGGATTTTTAGTAAGTCTTACTGGTAGGACCGTGGTACGCTATGACTACACAACTGTTGAAGGAGTTGGGTTTGAATGACAAAGTCACTAAGTACTATGGGTAGGACCTTGGGCCTTAGGAGGATAAAATAAGTGTATGTATGGTCGCGATTATCGCGGTGGATAAAGCATCTGTCACCCTCGCACAGTACTTGTAAGAAAGTGACGGATGTTTTATCCATGTTTAGGCACGCGGTAAACACGGCCATAATATGCCCCTTGGGTTGAGATTCTACATGATAACACCTTATGTTATTGTTTTTAGCTCAGCCGCCATTACTGTCGAGTAAATAAGAGCTACCTAACGTTGACGATATGAAATTACCTTTTAGATTCTAAATTCTAAACTTTAGAATCGGCCCTTTGGCTGTATTTATGCAGCCGTGCATCCAGAGTATCCAGATTCGTTAATTCAGGGTTTACCGGTACTACAAAATACCTATATGACAAGTTCTCAGATTTAATACATAAGTCCAATTGGAATAAAAACTTAGTTTGGAGCTATTATGATTATGATATGCTAGTGACATGAAAAAATGAAAAAAATGAAAAATTTGTTTATTGTCTTAAATCACAACATTAAATGAAAAACATGTGAGACCTCCTATTAAGTTTACAAAAAACCTGTGTCAGGAGATCCCGCTCCTCCATGGGTGCTCAAAAATTGTGTTTATACGACAGGATATAAAGCTATAACTAAAAATAAATAAAGTAAAGTAAGAATGTGTGTGTGTGTGTGTGTGTGTGTGTGTGTGTGTGTGTGTGCGCGTGCGAGTGTACGTTCTCTAGTTTTTTTGTGTTCTGTTTTATTACAATAACATGCCACGACATGATTACGTTCTATTAGGAAAAAGTGCAAGCTAGCGTGGTGCGTAAACTAACATATTCATTAGAACGCGATATTTTTTTTTCTATAAATATGTCGTTAGCATCACCTACAAAAATATTCTGTCCTCAGCTGGTCTTCAGGGATATAGTAACTCACTACCACAAACCCAATAGGTAGCATCAAGCCACTTCCAAGTCCACTTCATAATTGATTTTTATGATTGAAAAATAATTTATCATAGACCATTAGGCGTCTACCAGCTATTCAGCAACTCCTCAAGAGTCCTTCACTACGACTGCCCCTGACCCTAAAATACAGATTCTTGAAGTTCTCGCCATGATATTCGTCATCATTTTCGCCACGTCTTCCATATCGCGGTCTTCGCTGGGGAATTCTTGTGCCTTATTATAAATATGAAAGTAACTCTGTCTGTCTGTCTGTCTGTTTGTTACGCTTTCACGGATAAACCGCCGAACCGATTTAGATGAAATTTAGTGTGAAGATAGTTTGAGTCCCGGGGAAGGACACTTTTTATCCTGAAAAATTTGACGGGTCTTGAGGGAACAGCGATAAACGAGTATAATTCTCATAGAATCACCGCAATGGCGATTAAGAAATTGCTACTAGGGCACCGTTTCTAACGAATATGAAAGTAGAATGACAGTATACATGTTATGGGTAGTAGGTGAGTTCATCTCGTCGCCAGCCGTGCATCCGCGAGCGTTCCAATTGGATTGCGACGGTTATACGAGTCTAGGGTTCACACATTATTGAACTAGGTTTTACTATTTGGCAATTATAGCATGGCACTATTTCAAAAAGTGTTTAAACTGGAACAAAACTTGCCTAATTGACGAGTAAAATATTGGTATAAATGTCAATACAGGGTTAAAAATCGAAATGGGTCAAGGTTAAAAAGCATAAGAGATTGGAAACCATCAGGATTGATTTTAGAATGAAGAAAAACTATATTACGTTTTTTTTTAAGATTTTCATATGTACACATAATTCCTTGTGTGATATGTACACGAATCCTGATCCATATTGGAGTCTGAAAGAAGCAACGATCTCGTCTGTAAATACTTACTACTCAATCACTGATTCTGGACTCATTAGATTGGTCTCGATCAGCTAATAATTGTGTAAGAAAAGTACAGTCAACGATTACGCTTGTTAAATTTAAGATTAATATAATAAATGAGAAGGCCTTTAATAGCGTAAATGATCTGATCGAACATCGTTAATTTAAAATAATATTTTGTTTACAACACTAATAAATAAAAATGACGCTTTTGTAAACTTAGGGCCTGTTGTTTGATCAGTAGTTAACTGAACTAATGATTAAAATTCGAAAAAAGAATCGAAAATTTGACACATTTCCTTGAGATTTAACCATTAGTTACGATTTTTAACAATTGGTTAGTTTAACTACTGGTCAAACAACAGGCCCTTAGTGTTACTAGCCGAGAATATATGAAATCCCATAAAATTGTCACTATAAATATAAGGTATAAATAAATTCTTCTGTATATTTAATTCCGTTTACCTTTATAGTTGCAGTGTCTATTTGATTTAAAACGAGATTCGGTTACCAACGGGTAAGGAAAAATAATAATAAAACGCTATATGTACTTATATTATAGTTTATTATGGTTTAATTGTAATATTTTCGCGATAAGCCAACATATTTTAAATATTTTACCTACTTCAGATACATATATAACATGACACATGTATTTTAAATTCACGTTCCAACGACCGACCACTACGCGCTGCATCCCTAATTTGGCAGCAACAACGCAATCTCTGCACTATCGACAGCGCGACTGCTGGTTTCTCGTTTCTCTGTGTGTACTTTTCTGACTAGTTTAATAGAAGAAGGACGCAATGAGATTCGACCGAGAACCTGATGTTGGTGTTGGGAGCTGGCGCATTGCCCCCGGGCGGCCGCCGGCGCGGTTCTAGGTCAGGGGCTTGCGGCACACTCTTGCTCTACCTTTATTACGCCACCACCACACAACGGAACGAACCAACCAACCGATACCAGATCGATTAAAATATATCAATTATGTCAGAGATGCGCCCGCGTTCTTTAATGTATTCGTCTCAGTTGACAATGGATAGCATATTATTTTCTGAAATACGTGAATTTATAGAAAACCATGCAATTCGTCTTCTCCTATTGCTTATATAAGCGGTAATGTAACTTTCCATTGGTGACCCGCTGGCTCTTTGGACTCCTCTTGCATATTATCAGTAAATATTAGGAAGCAGTCTCACACAAATTCGCCTAAAGTAAGCTCTAAGATAAGAATATTATATGGAGTATATACAGAAATAAATACTCTAATACATAGAAAAAGTACAAGGCTCAGGAAGAAATACCCGCGCTAATCACACAAATATCAGCCCATATCGGAAATTGAACTCGAGACCGCTAGCTTCGTTCGCTAAGAGCTATAGGTACGAGGATACCTTTAAACTCTATAAGTACAAATTATTTTCCTGGGCTTAGTGCCGTCCAACTTGCTACGTTGTTAAACACCGAAATCCCAACTTCATTTTACACGCAGAAGCCGAAATGCGTTTTTCCTCGTTAAAGTTGAAACCGATACCAATACAATCAAGGATAGCTGGAGGTCGGAGCTCCGGAAAGTGACAAGTGTGACAATGCTTTTTTGATACCCAAAACATTTTAGGAGAATTGTAAAGCTGTAGTATTGATTAAAGCACATCACTACTATGTGGTAAGCACATCCCTAGCGAGTAAGCTGTCAGATGGTCAACGGTCTTAAGGATTTAATAAAAAGCACATGTCTTAAAGTGAATTGTTTTAATTAAATAACATATAATACATGGCGCAGTACTATTTTATTGGCCTAGTCTTGAGCCAGATTTTATTAATGATGTAACAAAATGTGCAATATGTGAAAAATATAGTGTAAAAAAGGCGAAGGAACCAATGTTACTAGATGAGGTGTCTACTTTACCATTTCAGAAAATTGCTTGTGATTTCTTTCAATGGTGTGGAAAATCATATTTAATTGTCGCTGATTACTACTCCAAATGGTTTGAATTGTTGCATGTAAATTCATTAACAAAGAACTATAACTGTAATTAATATTTTAAAAAACATATTTACCACACATGGTATACCGAAAATATTAAGAGCAGACAATATGCCGTTCAATTCTTATGAATTTAATAATTTTGCTAAACTTTGGAAGTTTCAGATAGTGACTTCCAGTCCAAGATATCCTAGGTCCAATGGTTTTATTGAAAGATATGTTGGAATAGCTAAAAATATACTCAATAAATCTGTTGAAAGTGGTACTGATACAGCAGAAATGTTGTTAGAATATAGAAATACTCCAGTTTTGGGTTCTACTTCTACTCCATCACAATTACTGTTTAGTAGAGTAACTAGAACTAAAATTCCAATTCACGATGTACTTTTAAAGCCAGAAGTAGTTGTAAATTTTAATAAAACCCAAAACAAGAGGAATATTGTTAATAAAAGAAATTTTGACAAAACTGCTAAAGTAAATGATCATAGTTTTTATTCTGGCCAGGACATAGTTTATCTAAAGGATAATTTGTGGACGCCGGGAAAAGTTGGAAAAGTTGTTGAGATCTCTAGTTTTAGAAAATAGTAATGGTAATTTATTTAGGAGGAATACATTACATGTGAAGCCTTCATTTCACAAAGATGTTGTTAAAAAGTGTAATTTTGATGTATCAGAGACAGAAAAAGTAATTATTGATGAGAGTCTTGATGAAGAAAGTAGTAGAGATCAGGATCAGGGTTCTGACAGAGTGCAGACAAGACCCCTAAGAAATGTACGTCCTCCTGCTTATTTAAGTGATTACGTTTGTGAATGATAATTATTTAATTAATTGAGGGAAAGATGTAGTATTGATTAAAGCACATCACTACTATGTGGTAAGCACATCCCTAGCGAGTAAGCTGTCAGATGGTCAACGGTCTTAAGGATTTAATAAAAAGCACATGTCTTAAAGTGAATTGTTTTAATTAAATAACATATAATACAAAAGCTGAACATTTATTGTAGAAATTATAAAAAACTAGGTCAGTACGCTTTCTTTTCATAGAAAATATATCTTAAAAAACAAACAAAATGAAAAAAATCCGGGCAAGAGCATGTGGATTCTCAGTGCATGGTTCCGAAGCTTATACGTATTATTATAAAATTATCTGACTCAGTAAAATCATAAAAAACTTTATGCATACATAATATTTCAAATTGCATTGCTTGAAGCATATGGTTTTCTTTGTTCGGAAACTGAGGAAATGCCTTGGCGTCGTTGTTATGAGGACGCTACTCAACACTAGATGGCGGCACATTTTTGCTGTGACGTCCAATCCAAGTCCAACTTGTTGCCAGAAGTGTCAACAGATGTCGCTAGTGCGAACAGTTAAGTAATATTTGTAATGTATGCGCTTGCTATGTAGCTTGAACTTGTAACTATTGTAATATTAGGGTGAGGCTTGAGCTTTACTCGAGCATCTAGCGAATGTGCTCGTCTATTAGCACCGTTTTTTGGTGAATTAACTTTACAAGCCTATATAGTTAATTAAATAAAAAACATTAGGACAGAAGAAGTAGGTACCGACATACGTGTATGTACACCAGTTTTGTTTCTACTTCATGGCAATCAAAATAAAACAAGCATTTTCATTTCGTCGTTAATCGCTAACTGCTTGAGTGGCATGAATTCTATGGAATGTAAGGTAAATATGAAGATTGTGTGGTTTTTTAATACATATACCTAACTTAATGAGCTTGTGCCCATCCTATTTACCACATACAGTCGACGTCAAAGATCTGAATACATTTTTGGACATTATTTCAAAGGAATAAGGAAAAAAGTATTGACTTCGGCTTGAACAAGGTAGGTAACCACAATTTAACAATTGGTGGTCATTTCATAAACCATACAATCATTGGCATTTTTTTTAATAAACATTATCAAGTTACCATAATGAATGAACTTCGCGGTCCATGAATCCGCCGTTTGTAACTCTACTAGTACCTACTAGTAATTAGCTATTCTACGCCAATGAGTAACTATATACCCTACGCAGAACGTTCACCACCTTTCGACCTTAACAGAGTATAAATAGAGGCGAACCATAAGAAACTTATTGGTCGAGTACACAGCAAACTTCGCCTTCGCCGCTGCTTACGTTCGAGCACAGTTCAGAGAATAGGTTAACACATGTTTTCGTTTATTGTTATTTCCTAGTGCTGGTTAACTACAACATACTACTGCAATGAGACCCGAACCGTACAAAATGTAGCTGAATCTTAAGTAGGTAATGTTACAAATGACGCGTTTGTTTGTTTGACCATTCCTCGGATTTTCCATTAAATGACTCGCTGGCTCGTATCCGCTCCTTAAGCATAAAAAAACTAATCAGATAGTCTGAGGCAGAGAGAATATACGAGTTTTGTCGTGAAAAAAATAGTGCTCAGAGGAAAAACAAGAAAACAACTATTCATACAAAGTTGGCAAAAGTTTATGAGTAAATGATTGTATAAAATTAATTTAAATGTGCATTGTGGGAATATCGCAAAAAAAAAAACTTGAAACCGTCTTCAAAAAGCAAGAAATAACAGTCCAACTGACTTCGGCTTTTGGTTAAAAATATAGTGGGATGCCGACTTAAGTTGGACTGACCTATAACTTATCATTTGAAAAGAAATTATTTCTCTTGCTTTTTGAAGACGATATCTAGTTTTTTTTTAAGCATTTATTTTATTTCATACCTTTTAGTGATCATAAAAATACTATCGTCCACGTATATTCATCCTATAATATATGGGGAGTGGAGTTCCCTCGATTTCTCCAAGATCCCATCACCAGATTTGACGTGCTGGATATGGGACCATCTAGAAAGTATACCCAATCGAACAAACAAAATGTTTTCAAATCGTTCCAGCTGTCTTTGTGTAATCGGGGAACACACATAAAAAACCGACGAGTTGGGAACCTTCTCTTTTTTTTGAAGTCTGTTAATAAATAAAATAACATAAAGTGATCAAATTTTTTTCAAAAATTATGTGCAATCTTGCCATAACACCAGTAAGTAAACTATAATTAAGAGCCAGTAGGTTGAAGTTCCTGGACAACTACGAAAGTGTCCAGTAAAGTCGAGTGATATTGAATTTGGAACCAATAATTTTCTCGTAAATCAATGTTAGAGTTTTAATCTTGGACTTGACAAAAAATATCGAACTTTGAAACACTTGGTGTTTTTTTGTATGCTAACCTTGTGGCCCATTAGTTTAAATGTTCTACATTTAATTCAGAGTTGAATACAGATAAGTAAAAACAAATACATATATTGATAATAGTAAATAATAGCTCTAGCTATTGACGTGACGATTAATTAACAATAATTTTAAACAAATTGTTTTCAACTACAAATAGGTAGTATCATATAACATCGATTTACGAGAAAACTGCTACAGTCCGGCTATACATTATGTTACACATTTAATGGTGCAACTAATCAGCAATGGTTAGTGTTGTGGGTAGACAACGCATGAGTACCCTACGTTTGTTAAAAATAAACAGTCGTCATCTTGAGCTCCGTGTTTCAATTACTACATGGTGACAGCGGTGGGATCCGAACCCACGCCCTTTCGGACTGGTGAAATAAATTACGCTAACTAATCAAGTTATGGAAGAAGGATAAAACTAACTAAAACCAGATGCGAAATATGTAAATTTCAGCGAGAAATTGCGATACTCCGAAAACTGAAAGACTTTTACTAGTCCCATTTTAGGATTTTTAGATAGAGCAAAGGCTCATCCATTTACAGGTCGGTTTGGGACCTCGAAATACAAGACACCCTGTATACCTAATCACACTAATCTCACTAGTAATATAAATGCAAAGTTTGTTAGTATGATTGATACCTACTCCTTCACGCTGAAACAGCTAGACGGATATTTGAATAACATTTGGAATGGAGATAGCATGTAGGTACCCATAATTAATATGAAGCCTTCTTTTTATAAATCCCGAAAACATCACCGATTCCGTGGGGTGGTTAACGCGGACCAAATCCTCTTAGTGATACATATATTAACTGTCTAGGATCTAAATCGAGTGGCTAATCGTTTTTTCTAATGTATTTGATCGAAAATCGCATTTGGGGGACAAATAGACTGCATTTATGCAACTATTTTCTAGTAATGATGCTGTTTATGAGTCTGTCAGTGTTGTTTCGCTAAATCCGTCTAGTTAGGTATGTATAAGGGATCGACCACACCGGAGCTTAACGGTGCGTCAAAATTAACGCCATGTAATTAGTATAACCCATTTTTTGTTTACGCAAAACGACGCGTATTTTACGCGTCGGTGTGGTCGCTCCCGTATTAGTTTTTTTTTTTTTTTCTGTTTCTCGCGGCCATTTGCTTCCCCATAGAATCCCCTATAACGAATTCGATCGAACGCTGAATGTTGTCAATCAGTAGGGCTAGACAAGTTGCATTAGACAATCGTTAGCGATTATGTTCCGATTGAGAAACATATGGAATTGACGTAAACCACCGAGATAGTACCACGTGACCATCTCGGTGGCTTACGTCAATTCCGTACATTTGTTTATTGAAACATAATCGCTATCGATTGTCGAATGCATCTTGTCTTACCCCACAGTTGTTAAACGATATCGAGGTGACAAATCGATCTAATGCTTATTAGTTATTAGATAGTTCATTGCACCTTTACCACGACGTCATCCGTGTCGACGCATCTCGTTTTACCTGATGTTCTTTTTACATTCAAGTTTTTAAATATTTAAACAAAAATCGAGCGAATCGGACGCGCACATGAAGGGCTCCATATACCATTCTAATTGTGTGGGAGCCCACTTTAATTTTAGTTTTATTTTCTTTAATAAAAATATAAAATCTGTGAAAATTTCCTATGTACTTACTATATCTATTACGGTAGATGAATATAGCTTGCTGACTGACAGACGGACGGACGGACAGCAGCGGAGGGTTACTAGGGCTTAATTGTGGCTCGTGGGCACCCTTTGGGTATGGAACCCTGAAAGACATAATAAGCCAGCACTCTAATTTACAACCCGAACTGTGCGAACCCTTAAAACCTCCCGAGTTAGTATTATCTTATCATTATAGATCGGCCCTTTCAATTCGACGCCTTAAAGATCTTTTGTGCAATTACCCTCACGATGTTTTTCGTAAACTGTAAGAGCATCGGTTAATGTACTGAGGTCCAAGGTCCTACCCATTGTACTTACTAACTTTGTCAGTCAGACCCAGCTCCTTCGACGGTTGTGTAGTCATAGCGTACCACGGTCCTACCAGTAGGACTTACTAGAAATCCTACTGGTAGGATTGACTACATGCTGAATTTTTCGTTGGGCCTTAGGAGGCTAGATTCTGAACTAACGTAACGAATAAGTATAGTATAGACGAATATAATCAATAAGTGTGAATATATTTGCAAAGCTTAACCAACACTGACAACTTGTATGATGGTATGGTTTAACGGATAGGCACTCTCTTACACACAGGTCCTTGAATACGGAACCCTTTGTGTTAAAGTCCGACATGCACTTGTTCGGTTTTTGATGTCATATTTGTCATCGTCTAAAACAAAGTATACTTATTATTATTGTGCCACGGAGTCTGTCTTCAAAAATGGGATCATATTTATTGCCTCCCGACCACGTATTACAATACAATACAATACAAATACTCTTTATTGAACACCAAAAATAAAAAATAAAAACAGAACATGGAACAGTACATTTAAATCATAGGTATACAACAGGCGGTCTTACCGCTAAATAGCGATCTCATCGATCGTATTGTTAAGGAAAATATATTTTCAAAATTATCGAAAGAATTAAGCACTTATAACCTGTGAAAATGACAGACAATGTCTAATGACTCCCAGTGACTGACGGTGAATTGTTAACAGCGAAAATAATATGAGCACTTTGTCCTATAATTTAACAATAGCTACCGATAAATTTAATATAAAACCTGGAGAGAATTTCGAAAATGAACAAACACATTAAACATATTATGTATATTTTACTGAAATTGAAAGACGTCAATAAATAGTTTTTGTCAAAGTCGAACGCACTAACGGGCACTTGGATCATGCGGTTGGTAAAAAACTGCAAATGCGGTTAAGTGGCCGTACTAGTCAGCACTCACGCAGGGGTGGGTGGGTAACGCTTCATATATAGCGACGTCACGCCGCGCGGGCGCAGTCTGCTGCGTTACCTCACCGGGCGATCAGCGGTTACCTTATTTCTACAGACTTCAAGTTACTGTTCCTACCGCACTGTGTGAGATTATCGATCGTAATCATGGGAAAATGTAAGTGTTTATTGTTTTCCTCTTATTTTTGAATTTACTTACTACTCGTAGCGGCAGTGTTTGACAATCTGCTTTCTTTTTAGCAAACATGAAATTCTATGTTTGACGTTTTACAATGCGCTGTCTCGCACTTTAGTCGATTTAATCATGTTTACTAAAGAAAGTATCGTGACCGTATATATATATTATGTGTATCCGTTGTCCACAGCAGGCAATAACCCCCTTTCTCCCCAATATACTTATGGTGATAGCCATTATAGAATGAATGTATAATTGCTATATATTTTTCTCTTATCGCAAGTAAATTTTACTTTCTACTTAATTATTTCTCGTGATTTGTAGACAGGAGACATTTTGGAGGTGTTTGGAGACATTTTTATAATGTTTTTTCTCAATTTAAAGCTGTAAAGAAATAACTTAAGCCCGTAAAACGAATACTACAACAAACTAGGTAACTCATCTTGTCATTGATTACTGATAATTATTGCTCAGATATCCTCATAATTTCTATTATTACTTAGTATTAAATACTTCCTGTAGGTACTATGTTGCATTATTAGTAAACGATTATCGTTTATTCTAGTTATATATAATTCAAGCCTCAATGAAGCATGGCTTTGTTCTGGTTTCAGGTACTTATGAGTTTATTCATTCTCTGCGCACCTTAAATAACGCAAATAACCGCAATATAGGCAAATATTACAGAATAAATCCGGTAATTAAACATATTGACTCATAGCCATAACTACATAAGTTATGGTAATGACTCAAGACTAGGTAACTTATGCACATTATTCGTTTAACCTCCAATTTTTGTAACAAGTGCACGAACGGTTACCCTGTTGCTATCTTAAGTGATAAGACTAATTAAAACCAAAGGAAGGTAGTTGCAAAATCCATGCGTACTTGCAAAATTAAGTGCCTGTTACCGTACATGTACACTCATTAAAATATTTTCTCTTGGAGGACCTATCTTTCTATAGAAACACCTTCCAACCAACGTATTACATTATGCAGGATTTTCATTTCGTCGAATGTTTTCGATCGAATCGTTTTATTTTGGTAATCAAAAGTCTAACCTAACCTAGGTCTTAAGTTAGGCTTGTGACTACGTAATTATGTGTGAGATATCTTGAAAATGAAAATATCATGATGTCCGAAGACAATAGCATTCGATGAAATGATACAACCGGTTTGTAAAATCCTTCATTAGCTGACATCTAAATACTAGCAGTAGCGGAAAAAAAAGCCCGTGTTTATTCTCTTAATTTGCCAACATGCTAGTCAGTGAATGGTGTTGTCTGAATCCACTGTTGGTTTTGAGGACGGGCTTTAAACTTGTAATAAAGTTATTTAATAATCGCTACAGAAATTTAAACAGTAAATACGACACGACAAGTTTAAACGACTTAGAAGAAAAATCTTGACGCTAAACGAAATTTGTTCACTTTAATGTATTGCAAATTCCGAAAACCACAAAGAGACCAATCTTTCACAAATAAAAACAGTGGTATTTATCCTTGTTTGAAATAGCATCAACGGGTTCCAATAAGTGGAGTCATTCCGGAGTATAGACCTTTAGACGTTCTAAAAATAACCTTCTGCGGCCACCGCCTTCTGTGGAAAATTTATTAACTCCTATTGACTTTGCATCTCCGGGTACGGACACGATTGACGCAATCTGTCCATTCTTAATTTCTGGAAAAACCAGAATTATAGAGAATTTTGAACTATCTTCAAAATTTTTGCGGTGTGTAATTTGATTAAACAATAACAGTGAAATAGAAATTTATTCAATTAAGAATCGCCAAACACAATTAACACACTACACAAAACTATGAAATAACGATTGCCCCAATCATACATTGTCTGCTTTGGTTAGAGTTTACTCTCTTTGATAGATAGACATCCCTGTCGCAGAATGCAATTACAAACCGCGATACAGCACCGAAAATTATTCTGTAAGATAACAAACGGCCTAGACAAGTCAACGACTGCAGTTATCATAGATTTTTTAATTGTTTACCAACGAATGTTAACACCAATATGTATATAGCGATACTTACAAATACATAGCGAACCTTTTTAATTTAGCATAACCTTTAAAAAAAGGCTTGTAATTAATTTTTGATAAAGAAAAAAACACAAATAAAAGTATAAGTTTGTGGTCGTAGGTCCACCTGTATAAAATGGTATGGAGCTTGCTTTTGTATTTTGCAACTTGGCTAGACCCGTTTTCTTCTGAAATTCCAACCGTTTGTATACAAACAGTATTTATTCTTGCGTTGAAACCGACCACTTCTAACTGGATTACTGGATACCTGAGCTTGTCTTTGCCACTAGTAATTTGTAGTGTTAACTTGGTTGTTGCAGTATCGCAGCACATGCTGACGGACGTGGACAAGCTGCCGGCCGTGCAGCTGGGGGACTTCCTGCTGCAGATAGAGCTGGACGAACCGAGCGAGACCGTGCGGGAGATCGCGCGCCTTGAGCTGAGGGAGACCCCTGAAGTCAGCAACGCCGCCATCACCGAGCTACGGAGGCTTTTAGAAGGTAATCAAATGTTTACCTTGTTTTGTTTTGTAGTACAGTGCGAGAGTGACGGATGCTTTATCCACCGCGATAAACGAGACCATACTCGTAATATGGGCCCAGTTAACAAAAGTGTATGTCAATTAGGATTGGCTAATAAGTATGCTACCTACTAATATAATAAATACGAAAGTTTGTGTGTATGCGTGTTAGTTTGTTACTCTTTTACGCTGCAACGGCTGGACGGATTTGGATGAAATTTGGAACGGAAATAGCTTATACCCTGGATTAACACAGGCTACTTTTCATCCTGGAAAATTTAAAAGTTCCCGAGGGAATAACGATAATCCAAATGTATGCGGATGAAGTCTCGAGCAGAAGCTAGTAATTAATAGCTATTTAATATGAAAGTAATGCTCAAGTCAATCATTAAAAAGACTTAGCTTAATCTTCAAAAGTACGTTATAATGGAGCAACCTTGTAAATTGGTTCATTTGGTTTTGATTACTTCTCTGCGTATATCAATTGACACACAGGTACTCACAACTCCAATTTTCCAAATATTTTTATATATTTGGCTGCATGTCCAAGATAAGCACCTGGGGGGTTATCATGAGCTAGCTTTGCAGTTCTGTTTACGCTTAGAGAAAAGGACAGAGCTATATAACCGCCATAGCTCTGTCCTTTACGCTGACCGTAAAATGAACTGCAAAGCTAGCTCATGATAATCCCCCTGGGGGGTTATTATGACATAACTATGCAGCTGTTTACGCTCAGAGAAAAGGACAGAGCTATATAACTACCATAGCTTTGTCCTTCACTCTCACCGTAAAATCAACTGTATAGCTAGGTCATAATAACCCTCATGTTGAAGTAAAACTACTTTAACTGGTTACGCCGCGTAGTAGATTATTAATTGTTACTAGATTAAAGTCCGGACAATTTGAAATGGTCACATGGACACGTGTGGCAGATAACGTCGATAACGGTGTTTTGAACTGTATACGTAAAATGTACAAAAAGCAAGGCGTGCGTATTATATATTACGCATATTAATTATTTTCCATAAGTTAAGTTAGAACTTTGTTTCACATAATTTTATACTACTTGGATTTCCCACATCTAAAACGACAAATCCTAAGTAGTTTCAAGAGATCATAGATGAACCACTTAAACAGCACCGTTTTTAGCTTTTTGTACATTTTGCGCGTAGGACTATTAGGTAGCATATTGCACGTGTTGGGTACACAATGTACATTTTGCGAATGTACTTTTTGCTTTGTGTACGTTCCGCGTTTTTCACAACATGCGTTGTGTACAATATGCGTTTGTACATTTTGCCATTAGTTACGTTTTGCGTATAGCTTTTGAGCATTTGGCTCCGAAGCGAGTAAAAGTACAAGTCATATCCTGATCTATGGATTAACAAATCAATATTAAAGGGTCAGGTTGGTCATGGTCCTTTATCTATCTCTTTTCTCCGGTGACGGCCAGTGCACACTGCAGTGTGTCGGAAAACTGGTTATTTCACTTTGATTCACTGCACCTTTTGGCGACTAAGGTTTATAAGTACCTAAAAAATAATAGGTATAAAAATGACTAGAAAGAAAATTGGAGAGAAGGATTTATTGACTAAGTATAAAAATGCCGACTTTCAAATACTGAATTATTTGAAATTAAATAGTGTCGACGGAGCTGCGCTGCCGCGGAGCTCCTATTTCTGGGTGGTTTGGGCCCTCCGCGCCAGCTGCAAAACTGACGTAACCTAATCCTACCTACGTATTTAAATGTCGGCATTTTTATGCTTAGTCAATAAATACTTCTCTCCAATTTTCTTTCTAGTCATTTTTATACCTAGTATTTTTTTCTTATAGACCTTAGTCGCCAAAAGGTCACTGCAGTCTTGACCTTCCGAATTTAACTGAGGTTCGGGTCAGGGTGCATAAATAGGCGTCGGCCCCAAGACATACTATTAAAAACATTGACTAATAAATCTTTACTTTATCATGTCGATATTTTTTATAACAGCTTAAATGAAACTTCTTGTGGAATGCCCTAAAAAGCCATCATGCCTTGACCGGATTGTTTATCCTGTGTAATTGAGGCCGCAAACTACGAGTATGTTTTTTATTGACTTACGGCCTTATTCAACTGAATGACTTTTAAAAGCTATTAACAAGTTACGAACGGAAAATCTATTTAAAATTGAATACTTACCTTATTATGTGGCAGGATTATATTACAGACCTAAACCAAAAACGAGTTATTTTTATGTTATTTTTTATGCTCCCAATCTTATACTCATTAAAAACCAAGACAAGCCAAGGCTTATTTTGTCACAGCTCGTTACACTTACCATTAATACCATACAATACGATACAAATACTCTTCATTGAACACCACAAAAACAAAACACGAAACAGTACATCTTAGGTAGATATTTAATATATGATTAATATGGCTTAAAATGTTAAACACTTACTTTTACTGGTTGTCTGTGTACGTCTTCAGTATTAATGATTGTATCACCTTTCATAATCAGTGATCGGATCCAGGTAGTGCTAATATGCCTTGACGCATGTTTTCACTTTTTCTATTTCATCATGCGTAAATAGAATGGACATGCGTGGGTAGATTAGTACTGGTTATTTACTCGTATTATAGTATCCGTATCATTTGCCTTATAATGTACCCTCTTATTCATAAACGCACAATAGCTAATATGTACTTCAAAATATATGCTTTGTCCGGATCTATTATTATGACATTTGCATCTGACAGAAAGTGACAAAGCATACTATAACTAAAAAAGGGTTTAATGTACTTTTATGAATAAAGAGATTTATTTATTTAAAAAAACACTAGATTTTGCGCGCAACTCCTTCCGCGTAGAAGTCGTGTATCGCTATTCCATCAAGAACCGTCTAATTTTCCGGGGTAAAAAGTACATATACCTTCCCCGGGAATCAAACTATCTCCGTACCAAATTTCATCTAAAACAGTTTAGTGGTTACTAAAAAATAAAAACATACATACACATACAAAACATAACGCTTTCATTCTCAGATTGGGGTAGGCAAAGCTATAGAAATACCAACAAATCTGAAAAGACTTCTTAATAATTCTGTAACCACATTTTGCACAATCAGGCCAAGAAGTTTACTATAGTGCCCGGCCGTTGTGAAGTAAATCCTGACACGTGTCATTACAAATTATAACCTCGAACCTAAGAATAGGCTATGAATTGTACTGCGATGACAGGTGTCAGGATTGACTTCCTATCGGCCGGGAACTATAGTGTATTAGTGACAGGTTGCAAACCCATCGCCTAACAGTACAAAAAAATATCTACTTAAAACTAATATACTTGTACTTGTCATTGTCTTACAATTAGTTTACACCGCCTGCCATGAATTTGTGTCTTCAGTTATTTCTCTTACGAAGTTGTCTGGAAGAGATCGCTATTTAGCGTTAAGACCGGCTGTTGTATACCTATGATTTAAATGTACTGTTCGTGTTCTGTTTTTATTTTTAAATTTTTGGTGTTCAATAACGAGTATTTGTATTGTATTGTCCCTAAGTCCGGGTCGGTATTCGCTAATAGATTTGTACCGTGTTTAGTACCTCTGACGTCACTATTATCACGCCTGTCATTTATTGAAACATTCAATAAACTTTTATAGAGTAGTCATCTAAATAATGATAACCTTTGCACGAACAAACACTACTTAATTAGCAAATAGACATGTTATTTGTTCAAATATAAGTGAAGATGTTGGTGTAGTCGAGCCATCGCATCCGGGCATGCTGTACGTGCATACCCACGCAACAACGCAAAAAACCCGAACTTGAGTTAAACATACCGCAAAAAAATTAACTGCTTTGACCAATTAATACACACCGATTGATTTAACTCATACTACTGTTTTATTTGTTTGTGGCATGATTTCATTTACGCTTTAAGCCTTGGACTTTACTTGGATGTTTATGATGTCAAGGGGTTATCCTTCCGTATGTGCCTATATGTATGGTTCTGCTCCCTCGTAGTCTGGACGGATGGTCCGGTTTTCAAAAATCGAGGTGACGGTAGACTCGAGTGTCTAACGGCCGCACACAGTCAGTTAATGACGATGTTCTATCTTAGTGTCAATTTTTCATACACAAGTTTGAAAAAGGAACGAGTCTCTAAAATGTCACTGAGTAGGGCGGAAAATGCCTTAATGGCTGATTAAAAAGCTTCCTCCTCCCATCCTCTTGCATTGTCCTTTCTTATTACTTCAGGGTTAACCGGAAGAGATCCCATATGGAAGAAGTTCGCCGATGTACATTATCTATATTGATCCAAACATGGCTTGTAAATCTTTATCACTTACTAATATTATAAAGAGGTAAAGTTTGTGAGTTTGTGTGTTTGTGAGATTGTAGGGGGGTAATCTCTGGATCTATCTCTTGCACCAGTGATACACCCACTAACACGCTAAAGTATATTGTTTTACAAAATTAGCGATTTTTGAAAATTCATCCCCTAAGGGGTTAAAATGGGGAGTAGCGGGAAACTAATTCTACGCAAACGAAGTCGCGGGAGTCCTCTAGTGTGCAATAAAGAGTGTACATACATACATACATAAAAAGTATACAACATGAAAAGATGAAATATTTTCTTGGAAAGGGCAACGTTAGGTCAGTATCTAGTTTTTCATAATAAGCACAAAAACAAATTAAACAATTGCAACAATCGGATCGGAGTAAAGATAAATTTTACCCTGCCTGTTGTTTACCTGGGTCTTCTAAATTGTGAAAATTCTGTGTAATGTTTTTGTTTGGTGGACAATAAAGTGTTTTGTATTGTATTGTATTGTATTTTATTACATTTTGTATGGAAAATTTCAGCTTCACAATGTAATTTCATATTTAAGTAATTACGACAGGGTTCTATGTAGAAGGCTCAATAATTCCGTGTTTGGTTATTACAAAAACGGTTGATTATTGCAGCGCCGAACTTACTTCATAAATTTCTTTTGTTTTTCAGAGGATAAAGAATTGTACGTCCCTTTGGAGAGCGACACGTGGCTCGTCAGGTTCCTGCGACCTTGCAAGTTCTACCCGGAGAGCGCTTATGAACTGGTACGTAGCCCACTAAAAGTCCTTGTTGAGGTTTATTCACAAATTAAGTGCAAAAAAAACACAGTATTAATAGTCGAGGGTGGTAATTATGACCTAGCTATACTGTTATACCCGCCTTTTATGGCGGCTAGCTAGCTCATGATTACCCCAGGGGGGTTATCATGAGCTAGCTTTGCAGTTCATTTTACGGTGAGCGTAAAGGAAAGAGCTATGGCAGTTACATATCTCTGTAATTTCTCTGAGCGTAAACAGAACTGCATAGTTATGTCATAATAACCCCCCTGTACTCAGTGGTCTATCGCTGTCACGCTCTCTCTCTGGCGGTGACTAATTGTATTATTTCATTCATTTCATCGATCTCTATTTTCTGCTGAAACCATGATGTTTTTAGGATATTTTAAACATGAAAAACGTAGGTAGAATTGTGACAACTTACCGAAAAAATATTGTCATCCAGCGAGAAATGCATTTCGATAAAATAAAAATTATGCGGTACGTTCGTTGAGAGGCATTTCGATAAAATAATAGGTACTTGACTGGCATCTGATTCTGTCAGTATACTAGTTATGCCAGAGAGGGTGTTGCTGTAACTGTCCCTTTTCAACGCACTTATATCGGTCAGTATGGGCAAGTCTGAAACTATAAGATATATTTACAAAGATCTGTTCTTAGGAACCATTGTCATCGATTTTAGTCGCACCTATCACCTAAATAACTAACTGTCACCGGACAATTCCACACAAATTGACCATGTCCCATAGTACCAATAGTACTCAGCTCGGGAATCAAACCCGGAAGTTTATAAAAAAAAAAAGTACATCATTTCATGTGTAAATACTGTAAATATTAGGCAGTGATGTTAATGTTATTATGAACCATTTAATTTGATTGAGTAAGTGCCCCTAAAGATACAAAACGCAATAGTAAAATCGTTACCTACCTAAACGAGTTCAATGATGTATTAAAAAGAAATGTTTCGAACACCTACCAAATTAAATTAAAGGATAATAAAAAAATGCATTTTATTCATTTTAGATATCATGTTTTCATAGTAATATTGACTTCAAAACGGTTCTCTGCCATTTCGCCGACAAATCTTTGACAAAATAATTCATTTGCCAACTCGCTTTTTTTTTCTGAAACTACATTATACCTATTTCAGGATTTTTATAAAACTATCCTAACCTAACCTATAGGGTTCTACACGATGGTCCTTTAATAAATCCAGAATTATTTACAGATTCGGAAAAAAGCGGGTTGTCAAGTGATATGTTTGTGAAATGAATCATTTGTGATACGTTGGTTATGAAATGACAGGATCCCATCGACAACACTACAGGGGACATATATTTGTGTTAATTAGCTGATAAGGGCTAGTATTTGTTTCTGAGTCTTGGGTGTTTTCTGTATGTATATTTAAGTAGGTATTTATTTTTCAATACATATAAGTATGTGTATCGTTGCCTGTACCCATAGTACAAGACTAGAGCTTAGTTTGGGACTAGGTCAATTTGTGTGACATTGTCCCCGGACATAGGTTTTTAAAGAAGAAAAACTACTACTATAAATGATTTCAAGCGAGTCATAATAAAAAATAAATAGGTGTAATAGCGCAATAACAATATAACATTGCTTTATAGACGATTCTTCCTTCGTCTCTTCCATCAACGTTTTCTTGCACGTCAGTTGACTGTCACCTTGAATCAGAGAAGCGGAAATTTAGTGAGCATAAGTTAAATAAACAAATTTACAAACGTGGAAGCCTGCCAGCGACAAATTGAACAAAAAACCCCATTAAGAGCGCTATTATGTTGTGTTTTTGCTAACTTATGCCTCATAGCTATTCTCTATAAGTTTGGATCTGCGGGATGAATCTGTGTGGACAGAAGCTGGCGGATGCTGTATTTTCTACTTGAGACAGTTCATTCATAACTTACTCTCTAGTAAAAATCATCGATATTATTATTTTGCTAGTTAATACTTATCAGGGAATTATACTGTTAAAATCTACCATTGTTCTTTTGTTTTTTTTTTTATACTCCGTGCGTAACCGGATTGCGCGTGGTTTCATGAAATTTCGCACAGAGATAAATAGTGTAGAATAGTCTGGAATATCACATATTTTATCTTGAGAAAAAATTACTGTTCCCGAGGGAATAGCGTTAAACGACTTCTACGCGGACGGAGTCACGAGTTAAAGCTAGTTATTACATATTGCGCACAAAGTAAGACCTATACGTTTTTGAAAGATTTATGAGTAGTTTTGAAAATATTTTTACCTAGTTTTGGACTAACATTAAGAAATTGTAACTTTTACATGTGTCACGAAAATTAACTGTAAAATGTATGACTAATTTTCGCTACTCGCATAAGTTACAGTTGGTTTATATTAGTCCTTAGCTAAGTAGGTACCATTATTTTGAAGACTACCCATATCGAGGGTTTCCTGCTCAAAACCAATAAGTCGATATAATTTGTTTTGTCAAAAATAACATAAACATCAAGACATGACAGTTTAAATTTGAATAATAAATTATTTCGATTTATTGGGTTTGACCAGGGAACCCTCGATATTTTACCTACGTACGTTATAGCCTGACATTGACATCCTGACGACTTTTGTTTTTGTGAAGGCGTTGAGAAGGTTAATAAGGTCTCCTTTTCGCGATATTCACTGACTCTTCTTGTTATTTTATAAAATGGTGTTGATGGCTGCCAAATATGAATAAATTACCTTGACTAGAGTATATTATATGTTAGCTACATAATTTTGACTACCTATCAAATCTTTAGTGAAATGCCCATTTCAATTCAAATCAAGTCTGACTCTGAGATGTCATTTTTCTTTCATGATATTTCCTTTGACGCGTCTGGACATCTCACTCAAGATTAGACTACTTATAACGGCCGCATTCAGTCGATTAATTTAAATTCTCGTTCCTAAGTGACGATTCATACACAAATTCTCGGGATCCTGTCATTTCATAACCAATGTTTCATAAATGATTCATTTCACAAACATATCATTTGACAACCAGCGATTTTTTTCCGAAACTGCAAATAATTCTGGATTTATTTCAGGACCATCGTGTAGAACCCTATAGGTTAGGTTGGGTTAGTTTGATAAAAAAACAAAATATTTGTTTTTAAAAGAAAAAAAAGCGGTTGGCAAATGAATAGGTTGCGAAACGATGCATTTGTCAAAGATTTGTCGGCGAAAAGGCAGAGAACCCAAATTCTCTAAAATGTCTCAGAGTACGGCAGTAAGTACCGAACTAGCAAAACCGAGTCGTATTAAAGTCGAGGCCGCGTACCGATTTTTGCCTAAAGCTAAGAAAAGTGTATGTCCAACTGTCGACTAATAGGTAGCTCTGTAATGTTTACTCAACGCATTTTGGGCATAAATTACTCGACTTTAAGTGCTGTAATTATCTTAAGTTTATCATAGAGAAAAATATTCCATAAATAAAATATGCCATAAAAGACATCATGCGACACTATTTATGCAATACTTAATAGCAATCTAAATATCATAACTGGACAAATAGATAGGTAAAAGTCACATCACAATGCTCTTACTCGACTTTTAAGTGTTATTAAGATGTTTGAAGCGGCTGTATAGCCGTTTGGTGGTACGAAGTGAATACATTTTATGGAATTTAAATGCCTGAAAATGCTTTTAAGAATCAGTGGATAGGAAGAGATTAAAAAACTATTTATCTAATATCCTCTTCTATGTATAAATGTATTAATCATTGTCTAGTATCTACCGTACTAGCCTAATTTTTAGTTTAGGATCAGATATTTTTTTCTAAGATTGTCTTTTTTTTTTGTAAATAATGATGAATCTGTTGGATATTTACAGATCAAACGCTACTACGCGTTCAAGGTGAAACACTCAAAGCACTACGATGGGCTGATGCCAAGCAAGGAGCAGAACATCTTCAAGCAGGACATCCTCGCGGTGCTGCCCATCCGCGACAGCCTCGGGCGGCGCGTGCTCGTCGTCGAGCTCGGCAGTAAGTATCATGGCCCCTGTGGCCGAATTATGAAGTGTATCCACAATATGGCCACGGTGATTTCTAAAACAGGCTACGTTTGTTTTTTTGTCTGCATGTTTAGTTTTAATCTCCCAAGTTAATTTTAATCTAGTGTCCGTTGTTGGAATGGACTGAAACTTGGAATATGACATCGATTTTACCTATACGGAAGGTGAAATTGAAAGTTGGTAACAGGGTCTCTGCGGTGCTTTGGATAGGTTTGGCTAAAAGGAGGGAAGTGCCAAAAAGTACAGTACACAAAAAAGCCTTTCTTTGAAATTATTTTTTGTATGAAAATTAGAAACTTAAAAAACAGATCACAGAACAGTATATTTCAATTAATAGGTGTACAACAGGCGGCCTTACCACTAAATAGCGAGCTCTTCCAGACAACCTTGCCAAGAACCTATGACACATATGTTCATTAAACATGATAGATCTATTTACATGATTTTTAAAACCCGTTGAAATGATAACATCCTCCTTTTTTTTAAGGCGGTTAATAATAAGTTCTCTACGTTCGAGGACATCATACATGTATTTAAGTATATTTGTATTATTACTACGTACTGTTTCCAAGCCGCCTATTAGATCTTTGACATCACAATGCATCTGCACATTATACAATAGTAAAATGATTAGTGGTTAAACTAAACATTTATGCCTTGATTTGACGTCATAGCCCGGAGACAACGGCATGTTGAAAACGTCGCCAGTAATCAAAAGAAACTGTTTGTCATCTGATTTCATTATAACCTAAATATTAAGGAAAATTACTGGGAAAATAATTTTAAAGGATATCTCCGCATAATCATTGTATATAATAATGTATGGTTAGGTTGAAAATCGTTGGGTCGGAAAAGGTTTTTACAATTAAAACGGATTTTTTTATTAATATAAAAATACTTACCAACGACAGGCTAGCCTAATTGGGACTGACCCTGCCTTCGAAGCTAGGGGTCCTGGGTTCAAATCCCGGTAAGGGCAGATATTTGTGTGATGAGCACGAGTATTTGTTCCTGAGTCTTGGATGTTTTCTATGTATTTAAGTATATATTTCTCTATATAAGTATGTTTATCGTTGTCTAGTACCCATAGTACAAGCCTAGAGCTTAGTTTGGGACTAGGTCAATTTGTATGACATTGTCCTATGGTTATTTATTTTATTTATTTAACCTAACTAATGTACCTATTAAATTATGTTATTTCAGCCTAAAAAGATGTTAAGCGATAAGATGTTAGACCAAACAATCATTCGATAGAACAATTTTAAGCGTTCCAAAGGGATACCTAAATTACCAGATATTCCGTTTGGTCAAGGTATACGAGTTGTTTTATTTTCATTTTATTGCTCGGATACTTTTACTACGCTTTATGTATTGTGTCACATGTATTTGTTTTTGGTAACACGTAGGTTTCGTTTAAAAAAACCGCTTACTTTTCCTTAAATTGTGTATAATCGCCCTGCTACGTCAAATAGTAGTATCTCAAATAAAACTCCTGTCGCAATCACAACCTTAATAACAATAAAAGAGGATTGAATTTACTTTGGCAATTGAATCTGACATAATGTTTATTGGTTAGGAGGACAGTAATTACTTTGAGCCCCTTGTTTGAACAATATAATAACAAATAACATAACATAATATGTAAAATCTGAACCAAATGTGTCACATTTTTTATTAGATTTTTGATTTTGAGGCCCTAGCTCAGCTAACTACTGATCAAACAATCGGTCCTACGAGTCTCGTAGAGTTTGACTTTACCTTTTGTTTTTTTGTACCAATATAAAACTAAAGAATTCCATAATCTTGCATAATATTTAACATACATCGATGTTTAAAATTTTTGGTCACACATTTGTTTGAAAATAAAGTAAATTTCTATTATGCGTCTAAGATCCCTACCGCAGCTACTTAACTCACTTGCAGATAATGTATCCTGCTAACGTTACGTTATCTTAAGACGTTTGTCAATCTCGAACGACTGAAGAGATCTAGATATCATTTGGTAATAACTAATAAATAACTAATAACACAGATGGGTAGTTTGCATAAGCAACCCAGATTGTCCTTGGCGTGGATTAAGCACGTCCATTTATTCTGAAAAAATAAAAAATATCCAAGGAAAAAATATACAGCGTAGGCGGGTAGGTAAATGATTCGAATAGGTTTTAACTGTGGGTGGGAATGATTTCTATCATTGACGTTGCAATGCAACCAGGTCACTGACGATGACACAGACAAGGGGTAGGTATTTAATAGTCTCTCACAGTAACGTTCCCATTACAGAGCGCTGGAAGCCGAGCAAATGCTCCCTGGACGAGGCATTCAAGGGCTGCGTGCTGTTCCTGGAGGCGGCCATGATGGAGCCGGTGTCGCAGATCTGCGGCGCCGTCGTCATCATGGATATGGAGGGCCTCTCGCTGCAGCAGGTCTGGCAGTTCACGCCACAGTACGCCAAGCGGCTGCTCGACTGGCTACAGGTAACTTACCAGTTTTTAGTCATCTTAATCCAAACGTCCACTTGTTTATGCCATGGAGAAGGCTCCATAGGGTACATGATTATACATAGGCTCTAAAGGCCATGGATATTTGAAGCCTTAAGATGAATGATCTAGTGACGACTCGTTGGTCTTGTAGCGTTCCCGGGTTCAAATCTCGGTAAGGAATTATATTTCTGTGATGAGTGCGAGTATTTGTTCCGGAGTCTTGGATGTTTTATATGTATTTAAGTAGATATTTATCTGTGTAAGTAATTTTATCGTTGTCTAGTACCCATAGTACAAGCCTAGAGCTTAGTTTGGGACTAGGTCAATTTGTGTGACATTGTCTTGTGATATTTTAACTTATTTAGATAATAATCATTATCCACTCGTATGTGTTTATTTTAATAGTTTTTCATACAATTTTATATCTATAATTTGCAACGAACTTCAAGTCCAATTACGATTAAAATTGCATCACGTACATTAATACAACAGATGCGTCGGGTTAAACTAGATCACATTTAGTTGCAAAACAAAAAAAAACTATGTTAGCAACATTCCCAACTTAATTTTTATTTTTTAATTCCCAGGAAAGCATACCACTGCGAGTGAAGGGCCTATACGTCGTGAACCAGCCATACCTATTCAATATGGTTTTCCAGCTGTTCAAACCGTTCCTCAAGGAGAAGCTGCGGTCACGTCTGGTGTTCATTGGGAAAGACTGGGAACTGCTGCATAAGCACCTCAGCCCCAAGTGCCTGCCGGAGTCCTACGGCGGGACGCTTAGCATTCCCAAGGTCACCGGCCCGCAGTGGCTGGAGCTGCTCATGATGTGTGATAAGGAGTTCGGCGGTAAGTTACAACGGTGGCTAAAGTATTTACCGTTTCGCCGCCCGTGACGGCTAGAAACCAAAGCTAATGTCAACCTTCGTCAAGGACACTTGGATCTTTTTTACGCTCCGAACCATGATGGCTTCTGCGGTCACTAGCGGTGAAAAGGTTAAAGAGTTTAGTAATAGAAGTAAAAAATCACCTACTCTCACATTTCATCACTGCGTGTGCAAAAGTCGCTATGTGTTGTTTTCTATACGGAGAATTTAAAATCTTAGACAGCTTAGTCTAAGTGTAAAATTCTTTATGTGAAAACAAACACAAAGCGTACACACTACCCCGCGTGGTTGCCAGGTTAGAATAGGGCCACTCCATGTCTTCCCGTGGCTGTCGTAAGAGGCGACTAAGGGAATAAGGGCTTGTAGTACTGTTAGGCGATGGGCTTGCAACCTGTCACTAATACACTGGTAAACATCTTAGCCTACTTGTGCAAAATTTGGTTACAGAATCAACAAGTATTTTTACAGTTTTTGGTATTTCATGATGTTATGTATGTAAACACAAAGCGATTTTTCAAGTGACAATTTGCCACAATTTTTGGGATGCACTTAGTTCTGAAAGTTTAATTGAAATCTGTGGGTAATTATTTCTAAAATATACCTTTTCTCCATTCGAAGGAAATGAGACTTAATTCCAGGTTTAGTACTTATTTAAAGGCTGTTTTTTAACAATGATATCCAAAATTTTAATTTTAACTGTCACGTTACAGTTTTCTATCTACTCGTATAACTTTTTTACATTTTAATTTGAGCTGATATTTGGTCCGCCGCTACTTACTTATTTCTGTGCGGTAAAGATTAAATACATAAATAATAATGTTTTTTGTTTCGTTACAGCCATCGCGTCTTACGGATACGGGAAAAAGTAACTGACGTCGCGCGACTTTGTCTACGTCTAGTGGTTATGTGAGTGTTAAAGATACTGGGTTACGAAGTAATCTGTTGAACGTTGGCGTGGTCCTGGCTACACTGCCGCGCTTTGTGATCTGCGTGTTCTAAATATAGGCAAGAGCAATGAAAACGGGTCACTTAGTACTGAATTTCCATAGAAAGTGACCAGTTTTTATTGCACCTGTATAAGTATCATTAGTAGGGTTAAAACTTTTGGTGGCAAACCTAGAATCCATGGAGTCACTGTTTACTAATTATTATGTAACTTGATTCTGACCTTCGGTATTGTCATATTTAAAAAATAATTAATTCACTAAATCATTGTATAAATTTAAATTAATTTTGGTGTAGAGGATATCTTCGCTGCGGGAATGTAATAAACAAGCAAATATTAGATTAAATAAGTTTATTTTATGGCAATATTTTAAGGTAAAAATAAAGCTGGTATGTAAATAAAAAATAGGAAATAACGACTCCATGGATTCTAGTACAACGGTATGCATCTATAAGTCCTAACCCTAATCATTAGTAAACAATGTAAATACAAGTAGTTAGGACATCACAGATGTCCAGAATCATACTTATTTGTTCCGAATTATTTTTACTATAATATAACGTGTTTGAGATAAGTACAAATAGTTGTGTATATGTATTCAAATTGTCTTGATTGCTATGTAAAATAATGAACAGTAAAAATCATTTATGTAAACTTGTTCCAATCTTAATTGGTGATGACATCTGTCACCATCCTGCCTTACCACTATGCATTCCTGTGTTTAGGTTCTGTTGAACGTGTGCCAATGAGACTGCTTTAAGTTAGGTTTGTCTATTCCAATGAAAAATCTTATTGGTACAACACGTCTAAGTTCAGCGCTAGATTTTAGAACAAGCTACCGAAATAAGTAAAACATTTATAGACTTCTTTCTTTGTAGAGTGCTTGCGACTTGAGATTTTGCTCGGGGGATCTCAGTAGAGTGCCTATGGATTTAACCCAACCTAACCTAACTCTATGTTGGTACTCGGCGTGTCAGTATTTTAAACCTGACAGCCAAAAATTCTTGCCTTGATTCGCAAAATAAAATTGCGTATCAAATCAGCCTGGCGCTGGCTTAAACGAGTCACAAAAATCTAACCTTTGTTATTAAGTAAGAAAGAAGCGTATTTTTTATAATATACTATTATATATTCGTCAATAAGAGAATATTTTAAATTATCCTTATAAGTATAAACGTACTCATTACATAAAGAGCACAAAGTTTTAGCTACCTACTAGTGCGTGTACTCATAGTTGGTTTTAGTAATATATATATGTATATGTAATTAAAATGTATTTTTATGTTTTTGTCGGTACCCAAACTGTGATTTCAATATATCAATCAAATAAAATTAATCACTAAAGCAGCACTGTGATAAGTCTTGCATAATTTATTTTTGATGTCGTTTACCTTGTAGGAATGATTTCGTTCCTGTCTCCATGACGGTGTTTTTATTCCCTGTTGTAAATTATTATTTTAATAGCAAATATATTTATGTAACTGTATAGAGTTTTATTTGTTCTCTGATCGAAAAAAGTTACCTTAGTTAAAGTTAATTTCAAGATAAGGTTCACAAGATAATAAGGCCACAAATCTCCGAGGAAAAAGTATGGTTTTCACAACCGAATGTTAAACAAAATATCCAATAATTCTTATGGCACCGGCCTCTCTCGAATCTAATAATAGAATTTCATTAAAATTATCAATATTGACAAGGAAATGTAGAACCTACAGCTCGACTTACTGATCTGTGAACTGAAACGTGGCGCCACCGTCGTTTCGGTGTTGCTTCTGTCACTTTAATATGACGTACCTTAATCGCAGACCTTATTTGTTTAAAATGGCCGATAGTTTATTTTTTCGCCACTTCACAGTGAAGATCCTCGACCACTGACAACAATCATGAAAATAACTAAGAGAAAACTTAGGCTACGCTAGGAGATTTCGGGTGAAAATAACACTTTTATATATTTCTTATTCGTTTTATTTCTTACTATTTAACCTTAATCCAATATTTTATTTATTCATATACAAGTTTCCAACCCCGCCTTTAACCTCTTCAAAGTGATACTTTTACACAATTTCTAAGATTGATTGTTTACGTAATTGGGGGTTAAAGTACTATGTGTACTAATAAGAAACTCACACCGTATTAACTAAACTATGAATTATATCCAGCAATCAAGACGAAGTCTCATTCATCACATCTTAATAAGCTATAGTATACATTTCTACTCGAATAAAACTTCATCTCTAACCACGTAAAGCCCACCATACTACACAGGGCAGGGAGATTTTTGTAAGTGGGTATTTGTACATAACTCCAAGGAAATAAATTTCAAATACCTTTACTCTTAGATGAACTATTACACACTAAGATAAAGTTCAAACTAAATTGCCTTGATTATGTACCTCTTATAGCACATTGGGTTTCACGAAGTTGGTGCGAAAAATGGAGGTCCCCAGAGCCTAATTGCACCTCCGATAGCGAGGTCTACTCATAACGTAGTTTGCACTGTATTCTGCAGTGTCCCTTCTTACAGCATTAAAAAAAGCAATCTTTAAACTTGTTGTCTTAGATATAACATGGCAACGATCTGGCATTGTAGCGTACTAACAAACTAACTTTTTATGTTTAGTTGTCAACATAACCGTAGCCGTTCGAACCTGAAACAAATAAGCTGTTTTATAATCTAGTATGTTATAAGTATAAACGACCAATTTAAATAACAACCTTTGAATCTAAAGTAATTAACTTTATGTAACTTTGTATGTTTGTTACGCTTTCAATCTGATCTCAATTAAAGTTAAGAAGATTACTTAAACCCTAAAGAAAGACATCGGGTACTTTTTACTGCGAGGTGCGATAAACGACTTCTACGCGGACGGAGTCGCGGGCAACAGCTAGTTGACTTATATAGACTCCTTTCACGCTAAATATTTCGTAAACGAAACCTTAAATCAACAAGATTCAGTTTTCAGTGTCAGTAACTTTAAGCTCCAATTAGGCTGACATATAGACAAGCAAAATTGGCGTTACTCTAACTTTAACAATGATTAACGAGTCCCAAAATTAGGTACTCACGTAAAAAGACGTCCTCGTAATGCGAAAGTATTTTAGTGGCGACCTCCCCGGTGACCTCGAGATCGGGAAGCGAGCCCCCGTGGCGCGGGCGCAGCGCACTGCCATCTATGTGCTGCTTCAGCGACTCCATGTCTGATCCGTGGAAATAGATGCGCGAGCGCAGCTTCTCGCGCAGGAACGGCTTGAACACCGCGAACACCATTCTGAACACATATGGTTGGTTCACAATGTGCACCGCCTTTAGACGTATTGGTAAACAGTCCTGAAAGTAAAAACATATACACGTCAAAACTTCTCAGTCAAAACATCGTTACGTAACTCAAATAAATATATAAAACCTTACGGTAAGGTAAGGATTTTAAGTAACACGTTTCCTCTCATAAAACCCTTCAATGTCAAGCAAAAACCCATGAATTATTGTTTTTTTTAAATGGAGCTAAGTATCTGTAGGAAACACAGGTTTAAGTTTAATATAAATAACTTCCCTTCTATGAAAACCTTACAATTTTTGACAAATTGTACATTTGTAAAGTTTTGTGGGACCTATCCCACAAAACTTCAGCCCCCTAGGGCTGATATCTTGTCATTAGCATAAAGCATAGAATATTTATTAGCAAAAAAACCGCCTTCAAAAACCCAAAAAAATTACAACTTTTAAAATTGTAGGCACCTACCTAATAGGTTAGTCCCACTGAAGTCGGCTTTTTTGGTGAAATTATTGTGGTAAAACAAGTTATTTTTAGCGTTTTTGAAGGCGGTTTTTTGTTTTTTAAAACATTTATTTTATTTTATACTTTTTAGTGATCATAATTCGCTGTTCCGTACTCCCACTTACTAGTTGATATGAAACTTTAAGTTTCAAGCGCGCCGCGAGCAACGCCGCCGGAAAGTCAGTCATATTTCAACAAGTAAATATTCTTCGTTGTAGTCGCTCAACTATCTTGATCGAGATATCTTATAGCTACCCTTAAAATAGGTACCGTTGAGGAGTTCCGATGGCTATCCGTGGTCTTCATCATTAGTTCCACTTCCCCAAATGATACTTTCTGAATGCAATTTTTTTTACATATACCCCGGGTATATTTTTTGCTACTAATACTGAACTCGCGCTCGTTACACAAATATTTGACGCTTACCGAAGGTCTGACGAGCCTATAGCCAAAATGCGTTCGCTAACTAGCATTCCGATTCATTTTGTTTTTAAACCAATCGCGTCACTTGGTTGATCACGTCATACTAAAATTCACGTGATCTACCTGTGACGCGACTGGTTTAAAAACCAAACGAGTAGAAACGCTAGTTAGCGAACGCAACTCGCATCTTGGCTCTGGGGCCAGGGGTCCTAGCCAAGATGCAAGTAAACGCTCCTAACATTTTTCTTTTCTATCGCTCAAAATGTATGGGATGACAGTCGACCACGTGGTTTATCGAAACGCACGAGAATGTCATCCCATACATTTTGAGCGATAGAAAAGAAAAACGTTAGGAGCGTTGGCATCTTGGCTAGGGCCCTAGAACGTTAAGTTAGCGATTTTTGGATATCGACAAAATGTACCTATATAATAGGGAACATGCATGAAATTAAGGATAAAATGTAAAAAAATCATACAAAACGCAATACACTAAGTTTTCACCCGTTTCTTAAGATTTTATAAAGAATCAAAACTTGTTAAAATTTTAAAACTTCGTTTCATCTTTAGATTGTTTTTCTCCGCATCTTCATTTTATTAATGGAACAACAGCTGTGACGTCATTCCTGTTGTCGATTATGTATAATTTTTTGCAGGGGGTCTGAACTATGACTTTTTAAAAATTCATATCTTATGACAAAATTACACGACAGTTATTTCGCGTATACAGTTAATCCTCTCTTTCATAGCACTTTCCAGAGAACGTAAGAGAAAAATATATGCATTTTCCCTCGCTGATGATAGATCGCTCAACCGCTTATGTCAACTCCATATATTTGTAGAAAACAGAAACGTAAGCAGCGCTTGCATCTTAGCTACGCCTTCTGGGACCGCCAGCTAAAATCTAAGCTAGTAAATCTTAGTTACACAGAATGTAACCAGGGGGGTTATCATGAGCTAGCTTTGCAGTTCTGTGTACGCTCAGAGAAAAGGACAGAGCTATATAACCGCCATAGCTCTGTCCTTTACGCTGACCGTAAACAGAACTGCAAAGCTAGCTCATGATAACCCCCCTGGTCATTCTTAAGCAAAGGTCCCCGTTGCCGGTTACGATAGGAATGACATGATAAATGATGATATATGATAGAGCGTTCTTAATTATAAAATAATAGCTGCCTTTAAGGAATGAGTAAAATATTCTGTCACCTTATAACTCCAGTAGTTTTATTAGCGCCGCCATAAGGTTATCGTGACGTGACATGCAATTTGCACATAAAATTATGAAAACAACCGGTTAGCGCGATTCTGACAAGAAGAGTGCAAAGGCTGCGACCGTCATTGTATGAGGTGCTTCAACAACACGAGGCAAACTTTTTTTATTTATCGAACAATACTTATTACATATTATTTGAATAAATGAATGATAAATTTAAAAAAAATATTTGCGTGGTGATTTCGCATGCTTTAATGACTGGTTTTTCAACTGCGAAAAGCTGACAGATACAGTCGGTTTTTTTTAATAATACGTATTTAAAATTTATCTCTTGACTTTTTAAAATCAGATATAGTAAGCTTTTATCTGGAACACAAGGACTATTGTTTCCTAAACAGCTAAAAACTAGGTAACTTTATAATATAGAGGTAACCTTGACTACTTTTCTACGGAGCACTTGAGTGGGAGGCTGTTTTTGCTCACCCTTTTTTTCCGTGTCAGCGGGCGTCACTTATTGTCCATGATGATATTGACGAGACGAACTCAACTCGTTCATACCCGTTTCCATGAAAGCATGGCGTTCTAAGTTTCTGAGCTTACCAGCACTCAGTTGTGGACGAGCTTGGCGAAGAAAGATGATTTGCTGCACATAATTCAACGCAAGTCCTTCCTTTCATGTCCATAATGATGTTGAATATGGGCCTTGTTCATGTTCATGCCTGTTTCTATTAAAATAAAGTTTTAAGTTGCTTAGCTTACCTGCACCCAGTTAAGAACAAGCGTTTCAGAACTAGATGTAAACTGCGGCACATGTTTTCATGTTTTCCCGGAGATCTGCGTGCACGACCCGTCCACGCCTGTCTCCAAAAAAATATAGTGTGCTGAATTTCTGAGCTAACCTGCACCCAATTGGGGACGAGCTTGGATAATGATGTTGACTCTGAGAGAACGCGACCTCCCTGTTTTAAGTTTGTTAGCCAGTCGGGAACGCACTTGGCGGACGCAAGTATAAACTGCTTCGAAGATGTATGTACGCGACTTGTTCATACCTGTCTTAATGAAATAATGGCGTTCTGATAAGTTTCCGAGCTTACCTGCACCCAGTCAAGGATGAGCTTGGCGAAGGAAGGTGTGAACTGCATCACGTGGCTCAGCGAGAGCCCCTTCATGTCCATAATGATGCTGACTCCGCAGACCTGCGTGCGCGGCTCGTTCATCCCTGTTTCCAGCGCCAGCTGCATGCCCCGGTAGACCTCGGAGAGAGGGACCTCTCGCGGGTTCCAGCCATCTGGAATCACCGAAAAATTGACAATAGGTGTTAGGAAGAATTAATCGACTATAGTGTTTATGCCTAATGAAAGTTAATCACCAAATAACTTTAATTAGAAAATTAATTCATACTTGTTGTTTCAAGAGATCGTTCTTTAACCGACTTCAAAAGGACGAGGTTATCAATTTGACAGTATGTTTTTTTTGTGTGTTTGTAACGCGATTACTCCGTTAATTGTGGATCGATTTTGAAAATTCTTTGTTTGATACTGTACTCCCGAGGTGGTCCCATTGCCACCAAGGTGGTATCTGATGATGGAATCCGTGAGGAATTGAGATAACTCATCTAATGTTATAGCAATAAATATACGTGGATGACATAACAGTAGGTATTATTATGATGATCTGGGGGGTTATCATGAGCTAGCTTTGCAGTTCTGTTTACGGTCAGCGTAAAGGACAGAGCTATGGCGGTTATATAGCTCTGTCCTTTTCTCTGAGCGTAAACAGAACTGCATTGTTATGTCATGATAACCCCCCAGGGGGTTATCATGACATAACAATGCAGTTCTGTTTATGCTCTGAGAAAAGGACCGAGCTATGACAGTTATATAGCTCTGTCCTTTTCTCTGAGCGTAAACTGAACTGCATTGTTATGTCATGATAACCCCCCAGACCACTAAAAGGTATGAAATAAAATAAATGACTTAAAAAAACTATTTAGTTTACTACTTACAAGGTGACTTTTAATTTAATCGGTGATCAAGAAGCATATTTTGAGGGTTCCGCATCCGAAAGGAGTCAAACAGGACCCTACTCTGTCTGTCCGTCCGTCTGTCCAAACGTTAAAGAGAACCGTAAGAGATAGCAGATTGTTTTTTTTCAGACTATGTGTTATTACGGCGTATTTCCTAACAAATGAAAATAAATAAATAAAGTTGAAAATAAATAGGGCCCCCAAACAAAAAACTTTGTTTCCTACGTATTTCTCTCTTTTGACTCAGCATAATGCTGGCACTAAAGTCAGCGCTGGCCTTCCCCAACAATTAACAATAATAATAATTAAATAAATATCACGGGACAATGTCACTCATATTGACCTACTCCCAAACTAAGCTCTAGGCTTGTACGCTAGACAACGATAAACTTACTTAATATAGGGAAATACAAACTTAAATACGTACAAAACATCCAAGACTCAGGATAAATACTCGTGCTCATCACACAAACATCTGCCCTTACCGGGATTTCAAGGAAATCGTCAATATTATGTCTCATTGTATAATGTGTATACATTTCAAGGTTTGGGTACTTGATAGTTCCTGAGAAAAGGTTATACCTACTGGCAGGCACGGTGTATCTATACTTAAACGTTCCTAGTTTGACTACGAAGCGCTAAAAACGTCATCACAGGGGTTAGGGGTTGAGTCGTAAAGCCTTGTCATCGCATTGTTCTCGAATGACTGATTCAAGAGTATCTGCAATTCGACCTCAGCTATTATAAAGCCTTGGTTTTTATTATGTTGTTTGTTGTAAAAGTAATAAAAAACTGTCAACAACGAGTTGGGCTCGTGTGAAAAATAAGTGGATAATACTAATAAAAAAATCAAACAAGTGCGAGTTGGATTCGAGCACCGACCGTTCCGCACCTCCTATTTCTTACTAATCATTATAAATCCATTCTTACTAATTATTATAAATCCAATAAAGTCGTGCGATTTTTGAATCTCACCGACGAAAAAAGACTAAATTTAAAATCAATTTATGCAGCGATTTAATCTACGAGCGGGCCCACCTTTTGGATTTGAGATGATAAAGGCGTAGTGATATCAAATCCAAAAGGAATCCAATCGCTGCACAAATTGATTTCAAACTTAGTCATTTTTCGTCGATGAGCTTCAAAAATTGCCCCCCTGGGGTCCTAGTGAAAAAGGTTATAAGTTTTCTGAAGATCAAGTAAACTGGGCAGGAGCATGTCGGACCATGCTCAGTGTAGGGTGCTGAAGCCGTTAAGTAGGTACAACAAACATAAAAATCAACAAGACAAGTAATAACTAATTTTCTATTTAAAGTCAATTGGTGCCGTCTTAGTCGTGTATAAGTTACACTTTAATCGCCTGTATCAAAAGAACCAATGATGTCTACTTAGTCGTGATAGTTTCCCTTTAAAATTCGTTACATATATGTATACTCTTTCATTTTATCTTTTTTTTTCAGATTTTTAGTATTTGTTATGGACACTTGAGTCTAACTAAAATTAGCGCTTTAAAGCTTAATATTTCATAAACCAATTACCGCTGTATAGGGTAGACGAAAAAAAAACCCTATTTTTTTTATTTAAATTTTATTATACCACTTTGTTGACGTGCCTAATATACATATTCATGTCAAATTACAGCTTTTTTAGTACTAAGAGTCTCTGCGCTAGGCTGTGGACGGACGGACGGACACGGAGAAAAGGACACCAGATCTATCACTAATAAAAATAACAAAAAAAACTTGAAAATAGGAGCTATCTGTACCTTTTTTTTGCTTTTTCCATAATATAAAATGTGACAAGTGTGACACTGTGTCAGATTTTATCTTTTGAATTGACAGACAGATGGACACCCAAGTCATCTTATAAGTGTTCCGTTTTTCAGTATTTAGTATGAAACCCTTAAAAGAGTAAACTACTTAACTCAAAAAAGATTGAAAATAACTCGTATTGTCCTAATATATTTAATCCTAAGTATATTTGGAACCAAAATTAGTCTGTGGTTTGACTGACGTCTGAGGATTATTTGGAAAAAAGATTATTTTAACTTTTTCTTTTTGTCCTTAGAAATATTATACTGTTATGTGGTAATACTGGTTACACTTTCTCAAAGAACAAACAACTCTAGAATATTTATACTTACCACAAGCAACGTCGTGGGAAAATCGTGGAAAGTATATTATATGTCTCGGCCTCTATTCTACTGGGTTAAAACGATATGTAGTGCGTTTTATATGTGTGTATCGTTGTATTGTTTTCGGCCGCCATTACAGTCAAGTAAGTAAGACTTATCAAAACGTTGACAATACGGAAACACGTTAAAGGTAATATAGTAACCGCCTATCAGTCGACTTTCTGGCGTAGTGCAAACAGTTGATTAATAATTACAACAAATATAATTCGTTATTAATGATTACCGTATTTAAATAATGCTGCAAAAATGCCATGTTGCATTGTAAATTGGCGCAGGACCCAGCAGCGCAGGTGCAAAACAAAGACATATTTATTTTAATTAGTAAGTTATTGAAATTTAAATATTCCCATAAATACTAATATGTCATATATGGCCATGAGGCCAATGTTATGATGACGAAGCCAAAAGGTTAGCAACATTACACACAGGACCTTCTTGGTTTTTTAAATAATGTCTACGACCTGATAACGCATGGGCAAAACAAAACTCGAAAAAGTTTTTTAACATACAACTATCACAAGACACAGAAACAGGTTATGCAGGATGCTGGTGAAACAATCACTGATTCTTACTGCCAGACTCGATGAACATGATCCTCCGGCCATGCTGGTCCCGGGGCGCGAAGAACGATATGATGGAGTGGTCGTAGGCGGAGCGCACGGCCGCCGGCACCATGTCCCGGCAATAGTTTGGGTTGGCCTGACGGAACTTGTAGTACGCCTTCATCTGAACATGCGGACACATCATGTAAAATCAAACGAAAAGAGAGCCAGCGTGTTCCCGAAACAAGGAATGAATAAGTCCCTTAAAAAGAGAAAGTGACCTGCTCCGGCTCTACCCATCTTTAATTTATACACATACCAACCTTCGTGAATACGTGACCTTTAATGGTAGTAAAAACTACATCACAATCTATTTGAATTATTTTTTTATTTAACACTCTAAAGCTTATAAAACTTCATCGTCTGTGACAGTTTATCGACAACTTAACAGACGAGTTATTTAATAAAACGAGTAAAAGTAACTTTCTGTGCCTTCTCGCAAGTTAGATGCTTTTCGAAAGTCGAGTATCGCTTGCGCAAATTCGTTACCTAGCGCTACAGTGCATGCGGATGACACTATATGAACAGAAAGAGTAACCTGCCTTTCTTAAACTTTCATTCCAACCGACCCTAATTAAAACTGGCCAAGTGCATATTGCATCATGTAGGGTTCCCATCTGCCATCAGCTTTATATAAATAAATACCACTTTTCACTATTATCTTTACTTGGTTGTGTTAATCAGGAAATATGCATTATCAATCGCTAATTGATAATAACGATTGATCTTTATCGTTATACTCAACCGCTTTCCGTTCAACTTCGTTACAAGAACGTGTATTTTATTTTCGAAAATATGTTGTAACTTTTTGCTGTAAGAAACACGTAACCATACAAAATAAGACTGGTTTGCGACAACTTACAATGTGAATGCAGCACGAATTACCAGAATTTGCAATTCTTAATTTGGATTCAAATAAGTGGTTGTAGTAATTGTTAGGAACATTGAAATAAAGCAATAATAATAATGCAGCATGTTGCATATTTGATGAAGATGAAGAAAATTTAGTGTTGAAAATAACATTTCGTTGTGAGTGGATTTGTTTTCAGGCTTTTTTTTCGTAGCTAACTAGGAAAATATTTTAAAAACAGTAGACATACCTTTTTAAATGCGCTCTCTGCATAAAATTTACATGGCCTTAGAAACCTCAATAGAAAGTCATCGTCATCGATAGGCACTTTCAGAGCCTCTTCACCTGAAAATATGAATATGTTAAATTAGATTTCGAACTTAAATTAAACAAATAGTATCTTTGAACTCAATAAGTTTAGTAAGGAAATCCAATGTGAAAGTTGAAGTCATCGGCACAAAAAGTTTGGACCGTGATTATAAGTTCCGTTTACCTACTTCTGATAGATTTCATTTGTGACCTATTTATCTTTGCCTGGTTTATTTAAAATGGTTTCATTATATGTTATGGTAAGTGATGCCTGCCAAAGTGCCAAGACCATTAAAATCCGCCATGTTTCTCTGATTTAATTATATCAATTTTAATAAAGAAATCTTGGTTCGTTTTATTTTTAGGGTTTCCTACTCAAAGGGTAAAAACGGGACCCTATTACTAAGACTCCACTGTGTGTCTGTTTGTCTGTCTGTCACCAGGCTGTATCTCATGACATGAGCCGTGATAGCTAGATAGTTGATTTTTTACAGATGATGTATTTTTGCTGCCGCTATAACAAAAACAGAAGAAAAAAAATGTAAGGGGGCACCAATGCAACAAACTTAATTTTTTGCCGTTTTTTTCGATCTTAAAACTAAAAAAAATATTGGTATAATGGTTATACTTTGTCTAATGTTGTATACATAAAATAGTACGGAACACTTCGTGCGGGAGTCCGACTCGCACTCGGCCAGTTTTTAAAAGTCCACGTTCGTAGAAAATAACCTGTTATCTTACTTGTTAATTGCATATTGACGTATCGCAGATCAAGGCTGACTGAGTCATTCATGATCATTGATCAACCACATGCACTCTGCAGTAGATTAATAAAGTTAGCAATGTACTAGTGACTGTAGTCGACTGTACCTGAATACTTTTAGTCATTCATTTACCCGATTTGCGGCATATAGGTATTCCTCACGTAGTAGGGATTAGAGAAAATTCATTCAACATCGTGTCTAAAGTCCAAAATTAGGATAGCGGTAGCCTCGCAAAATATCTGCATTACATTTTTTGACACCCTGCACACTATATGTATGTAAGGGTGAACGTTTGCAGTAGCTCTTAAATAGGTAAAAAAATACAAAGCTGTAAAACGCGCTTCGCTAAAAGGAGAAAACATTCTTTTGTATCTGATAAAATATCATTAGGTACTTTACGAAACACATAATGAATAATTGTGGTAAAATTTACATTTCAATGTGTCACTAACTCTTGGGTTCCAACTATGATTGATTAGCGCCTAGGTACATTGTTTCCTTCTTGATTATGCCATTTATTTATTGTGATAGGACTGGTGAGGTCATAGTGCGCAGCACTGTGTCTATCCATAGGGCCTGTGAGAGCCAAAGAGATATAGATTATCATATTTTGCATCCTCTACGTTTAATCCCGAAGATGCTGATGATGAATATTGTAAACAAGAAAACCGTGCAAGAGCATGTCGAGCCATGCTCAGTGTAGGCTCAGCATTAAGAAAGTAATAATAAGACTGTGGTGCAGGGTTCCGAAGCTATTACAAACAAACACAAAAAACAAGAATTATGAACGAATTTTCAATTTGAAATTATTTAGCCGCCTGTAGCTATCTCAGGAATCAATCAAGAGCACTTAGTCGTAATATTTTTCCTTGTAAGTTCGGTAAATCTTTTCTTTTTTTTTTTTTATGTTAAGGAGAAGGCACACGAGCAGGCCACCTGATGGTAAGTGAAAACTGAGACCCATAGACATTTGAATTCTCAAGATTATAATCCTAAGACCTCAAATGCGCTGCCAACCCTGAGGACTAACATGGAATGGCTCTATGCTAGTAATTTCACCGGTTGTCTTATCCCCACACCGGAACACAACAATGCGAATACTGTTGCTTGGCGGATGGTTATGACCCTGCACAGGGTCCTACCACCACTAAATCTGCTTTTATTTGAAATATTTACCGCCGCATTCTCACAAAGCACTTTAAATGTTTTGTCTATTGGTCTTCTAACGAATGCGTTGAATAAATATTTTATGATCTATTATTTTCTATTATTTTCTACTACTCCTGTAGCTCTAGCCCATTACTGACTGGGTCTGATTGACGGGCTGAACCTAGTCACGGAAAACCGCTAGATATCAAGCCAAAGCAACCGGTACGACTACCGATGGAATCACTAGCATAGAGGCATTCCATCTTGGCTTGAGGGTGAACAACGCATTGGCAGTCTTAGGATTAGTCTTAAATAGTAGTCTAGAGAATGCAAACGTCTAAGGGTCTCAGATCCCACCTACAAACAGGTGGCCTGTGTGCTCGTTGTCTTCTACTCGATAAAAAAGCACTCGGGACCGGTTGTGATGGAAATCTTTAGGAAGGCCTATATCCGTCCAGCAGTGAACCGCGTAATTCGGTTTACTTAATACTGATGATCATGATCTAAGTGGTGTATAAATGTTACTTAAATAAATATAATTAATCATCGTAAAACATTTTTGACACAAACTGTAAGCTTTCTCGTCTGGTCGTTAAATGACACCTTGCTTTGCTAGTCAATCAGATTAGGCTCGTGAGAGAACAGAACAATACTAGAAGTCTAAGAAAGAAAAATAGGCAGTACATACAGACTATTCGATAACATTTTCTAATCGCATTGCCCCAAAATTTACTTCAAAAATGTTGTTCAAACCATTTTTTTGGTTTAAGTAGTAAGGGTGAGTAAAAAGATGGGATATCACGAAATTCAAGGAGTTAACAATAATTCTAAAAGTATCCGAAGTTAAACCAAAGTTCAACAAATGTTCCGTTGTGTTTTGTTACATGGTCACCCACGCCACGGCATAAGTTTGTATGCATAATATTGTCTGAAGTCGTAATGTAATGTCACTGCATTTCCCTAAAACAATAGTTGATTCATTTAACAACAGAATTCAAAAATACAAATTACACCAACTACACAGGTTTCGTCAGTTCCCCTTAATGTCTGGTACAGGTACAGTACAAGTAACCAAAAGGGAATCGTTACCTTTATTTCCACAAAATTGTTGATATTACCTTTTAAAAGCTCCTTTAGTTCTCGTAAGCCTTGCGCAACTGTTTCAGGCGTTTCTCGTAATTCAATCTCTGCCTTTTCCTTGTAAAATTTTCCGTCAAGTGGCCAGTTCTCCAGCTGGATTTTGCTGTTACCCCAAGTAATGTAAGGCGCACCAGTGTGATCATACTGAATGTCTATTCCCATTTTTTAAGTTCTAAAAAGTTTTCTAATAAGTTTGTAATTTAAGCAAGCTTCCTATGTTTAAAGATTCTTCTTTCTTCACTTATTTAGGCACAATACTGAAAACGCAAAGAGGCGATTTTACATTTTATTTTGTATAAACTTTGCAAAATAAAGGGCGTGTTCTTTACAACCGGTTTGTCGATTGTTTCCTGTCCGCGGAGGTGCGCCGGCGCGCGGGTGTGACTGACTCGGCCTGGGGACGACAGCCGTCTTATCTGATCTGTACCAACCACTTCCATTGTACTCACTGTCGTCATATGTGACGTCGAAGGTGGCTTTTCCAGTTTAACTCACTAGCTCGGAAATGGGTGAATTTTAAGATTGATTTTCTTACACAGGGTGTGACATAATTTTTTTTTTCCTCTTCTAAAAATACGGCATAGGCAAAACTACAAGTAGTGTTAACCAGAAATACCTAATAAATAATTAAAAAAACGAAGCCCACTCCGGTGAGTTCACTAGTAAAAATCTTGGGTGTTTTGAGTTCCCACCGCTTTGGGCGAGCAGCTCCGTCCTTGAAACCTGCGACTAAATTCAAGATACATGTACTAAGACGATAATAGTTTTCTAAATAGCAACTAAGGCTCGCCTCGGCTAATAGCTCGTTTTAGGGATGAAATATGAATCGTTTAAAATAATCATCTAGCTTAAATTGACACTGGGGCACATACATTTATTATGTGCTTATACGGTGCAAACCGTATTAAATTATGAACAAGCATCACAAATTGTTGCTTTTGTTGTTAATAAAAAAATGTACAAAATGTCATTTAATAGCCCGCCAGAAAAATAGCTCAATAGTTACAAGTTATATAATGTATGAGTAATAAGTATGTATTATAAATAAAAATATATGGCCCACCAGGCCGCCACCCTGTATGACTCAAGTCCGCGCGCCGGCAGCCAAATGCGAAAAACAGTCTTATTTTTTGGACATTTGAATACAAAAGCTGTAAAATATTTTTTCTTCAGAAAAACTCTACAGAAATAGGAAACAAGCTACTAAACTAAAATCGAAAAATAGTACGATTGTTATTTTTCAAACCATTGTACCAGCCTTTGCCCAGGGTGGTCCCTGTCCGCATATACGCCCGCATTCTACCAAACTTGGAGAAAGACTTACTCCAAGATTAATCTATGAAAATTCGGCGTTTAATCTGGGTATTACGGGTATAATCCCTTATTCCAGTTGGTCGAATGCGGTCTAAGTCGTTACTCCCTCGACAGTGTTTTTATTTTCCGGGTAATAAGATACTCTATGTCCGTTTCCCTACATTGTTTCTTACCATTTTTTTATGTAAAACGGTTACGGCGCTAAACTGTGAACCTTCTTTAGTTGATTTGGTACCTACTTTAGTTTACTTTGCTATAAAATTCAGGCAAACAAACACAGTGAAAGGTATCCTAAATAAGTAGGTGCTTAAGTATGAACCCTCTCGCCTCATCTCCGCGTATATTTAACGGTTCCAACCTAAAAAGGAACCCATATAAGATGACCGTGTACCGCCTATCCATCAATCTGTGAAGACACTTTTTCTTCAAAATGACTGAAATTAAGAATAGTTGTAGCGTTTATTGATTCCCAGAGGTTTCATCGTTTTCAAATTTAAATTGGTAGTAAACTTTTTTCTTGAAAATATAAAAATTGATTGTCTTTGTAATAAAATCATGCAGCAGCGGAACTTTATTAAAATTGTAATATTTAATACTAGCTGCTGCCCGCAAAAACATAGCCTATGGACACTCACGAATAACGTGGCTTTCTGTTGGTAACGACTGACGTATGTGCGGACCTCATACCACCTTCAACTTTCTCCCTTCGGTCCTCCAGACGCCAGGACTGCTTCCATTCGCATGTAGTGGAATACTGGAATTTGCAACGGTTCGAATCAGACGCAGCTGTTCGCCGCCTCATTTCTTATTCGCACTGCCAAGGAGTGGAATGCTCTCCCTGCGTCTGTTTTCCCGGAATCGTATAACCTTAGTGTTTTCAAGGCAAGAATAGTAAGAAGGTTTTTTTCTATGTAATCGTGAACGGTTGAACTCACAAGTAGCAGCACATTTTAGTACTTTGTCGCAGCTATTAATGTACAATATTCAAACCACTCTTACTTTAATACGTTATTGCGACATGTAACTAAAATGTACAACTACTCATGAGTTCGACTGTACCACCTTCGACCTCGTCGTCACTAAACATCAGATGAGACTGATTTTTTACTTGACAACGTCATGTGATATATTCATGGATAAAATTAAAAACCATTGTGTGTATGTTGTGGGGATTGATTAGGATATATTGAACTCTGAAAGTGTCATTTTCGCTAGTTACATTGTGCAGGGTGCGGAAGACAGCAGTTTACCGGTTAACCTACCAGCAAGCAGCAGTGTTCTCACTGTTGTGTTTCATTTCAGAATAGCATGTGAAATCACTAGAATATAAACATTCTCTCTTAGCCCCAAATAAACTACTAGTTATACTTTATGTTGAAGTACTGTGTGGGACGGTGGTGCCAAGTGGACAAGCCATTCTCGACACAACGCCCACAATCATGAAAATTTAGCTACCAACTGCCGAGTGATTCTGCCACTGACAAAATAACAATAACAATATATTACGTGACATCGGTCGGCCTGAAACGCTCCTTTATATACGAGTAGGTCGACACATAGATAAAGGAGAGAATGGATATGACACGTTGACATATACAACTAATCAGTTATGTAAAAATACTATGCATTCCGACATCGAACACTCAAAAATAATTGTTATCTCTTTTTAACTTAGTTCTATGTTCCTAAGTAAAAAGAGATGACAGCACGTCAGCCAGTGCAATAATGGCAACATTTATAATTTTACGTTCATACAAATACCTAACGTGCCTAGTCAACCATGTTTAGTTTACTTGCCATAAGTATCTGATGTGTCAACCGTGCCGAATTCACTTAAAAAATGATTAATATCTTGTTTTCCGTATTATATATTGCCAAAAGTTACACATGGATTGAATGAGAAACTTCATCGTAATGTCTCTTAAGTGTAGATTGTTAGGATGTGGTGCAAGAAACAGCAAAAACCAGAAATATTTTACATTTCACCGGTATGTTTGAGTTATTGTTAAAATATTGGTCAGTTTTGTCATTATTGGGGGACTTAAATATGTAGTACATTATTATTAATCCATAGATCAAGATTAGTTCAAGATTATTATACGATTAGCCTTTTATTCTTTTATTTACAATATTTTGAAAGTAAACAAACCGGAGAATTTGACAGCTAGGGTTGTTCTTAAAATATCCAAAATAACTTGGAAATTTCTCATTATGACAATTGATGTTAAAATAACATGTTTTTTTGTAATTGTATTTTTGTCATATAGAACGTATATGGAATATGCCAAAGAAAGCAAAAAACCATATTTCATAATGGATTACTAATTTTAAGGATTTTGGGAAAAAGTATACTGAGAAAGTTTCATTCCGAAATTATTTTAATAAAATAATATTATTCCGAAATGTGTAATGACTAAAGTGTTATACCTACTAAAAATCATCTAAGACAGCACCAAATATTTTTATTTGTTTACTTGACGAAACGTTAACCTAGTTGATAGTGACCCTGCCCATGAAACCAACGGTCCTGGGTTAAAATCCCGGTAAGAGCGGATATTTGTTACGGTCTGATAATATAACAAATCATATTTGTTAAAAAATTAAGGAGGTAAAGACTGGTAATACACGATTATTTTAGATTATTGGCACTCTCACGCTGTGGCACTGTTTTGAATAAAAACAAAAGTAAATAATTATTGTTAATATTTTTGTTGCTTTTTATGATTCTTGTATTTTATCATTAAGAGAACTTAACGAGTCTTTTTTATGACAGGAATAACTAAGAAAGAAATTATAGTTTTGTTGCTTTGTACTTTTAATTATATTAACTCACTCGAACTATATTTACCTACTGAACCCGTGAAATACTTCATCTCTAGTCTTCATCATCGGTTCCACTTAACGAAATAAAGAAGGTTGACACGAACGCGCTTCAACGCGCGGTCGAAGCGTTGATTATGACAGGCGGCTCGTGTCAAGATCTTGCCTGCGATGCACGGCGGCACGCGCGGTCATGTATTTACTTTGTTAGAATTTTGTACCGCGCGCCGCGTCAACCAAGCGTTCATGTGAACCTAACCAAAAGCTTTATGGTATGCAAATGCTGAAAATAGCAAAAAATGTCCGCAATTTTTGAGGAGTTCCGTCGTTAACTCATGGATTCCATCATCAGATCACTCCAACTTTTCTATGGGACCATTTCCGACCTTTCCTTTCCTTTACGGTGGAAAGGGCCCACCGTGCTGGTTGTGCTCAAGACGACGTTTTGCAAGCCCTTCAGGTATCCCACTGCTACTGCATCTTTATACAGGACATGCGAAGAACAGACGAGATGAGAACCTTCCAGCCATATGTTTTTTTTTTATCGATAACATTATTATTACTATCGAATCGGGGCTGCACTTAAACATGTGACAGTCCGCCATTTTATGTTTGCTATGGTAGTTTAGGTAGGCACGTTTATTCTGTAGGTATGTCAGATCCATTTTCTTTATTTATCATTGGGTCGACATCTCTTAGTCGCTGAAGTCGTGAACCGCTTAAGAAAATCACATCCCAGATCTCCCCTCCTAATAAAAAAACGCACTGAGCGTCACTTAAGAAAATTCAAACTGTGCTATACTGCTATACGTATTGTTTAGGTCTTTACCTAGTACATAATTAGAACCAACAAGTTCATGCCCCACACAATGAACGCACTTAAGTAATTACCTTGGTCAAATTAAACAATGCAATGCGCGCGATTATGTTTTATACAGTTTCAAACTAGCTAGAGTACATACCGGAAGATGTAAATACTTCTAAGAAACGCTAAGATTATCAGGCTAGGGGCTAAAACGTGTGTTTTATTTTACAAAAAATATCTAACTATATTTGGCTACACTACAAAAGATAAGATTAAGAATATAATTATTTAGAGGAAGCTTGAAAGTAACCATCAATAATAATTATACATACATACATACATAACGTCACGCCTTTATTCCCAGAGTGGAGTAGGCAGAGCACCAGAATACCAACAACTCTAAACTTGTTGATAATTCTGTTACCACTTTTTGCATAGTCAGGCTAAGATGTTTACCAGTGTATTAGTGACAGGTTGCAAGCCAATCGCCTAACAGTACTACAAGCCTTTATTCCCTTAGTCGCCTCTCACGACATCCACGGGAAGACATGGAGTGGCACTATTCTAACCCGGCAACCACACGGGGGAAAATATAAAATAATAATAATTTATTTGCTTAAACATGGTACATTTCAGATGTCAAATAGTAGTTGTCAAGTATCACATGATTAAGTAACCTTTTTGATTATGTAAAATTATATACGGGAGTAAGTAATACCTACATTGACGTGGTACGTACATGTTATGAGGAGGGTTTAAGGAAATATCTAGAATAGTGATGAGTATGATATAAGAGTAGAGAAAGACCGAAAAATACTTTTTATTTAACTAGCCTTCGTAGTTCTAGCAGACCTTGAGCGAGACTCCCGTCTAATGACGCGTCAGAGATGACAGTTCTAGGGTTTGACAATTGCTTTGAAATGGGCATTGCACTCAAGATCAGTGTTTTAATAATGGTCCTTTACATCATGGGACAACCTCATACTAATTCCGAGTCCCAACTAAACTAAGCTCTAGGCAACGATACCATGGATACTAGGTAAACTTACTTATATAGAGAAACTAGCGACCCGCCTGCTTCTTCGCCCGCTGCAATTTTTTTTTTACATCACTTAGGGATATGAAAAATAGATGTTGGTCGATTCTCAGACCTACCCGATATACACACAAAATTTTATTAAAATCGGTCCAGCCGCTTCGGAGGAGTTCAATAACGTACACCGTGACACGAGAATTTTATATATTAGATGCAGACCTAAATAAATAGAAAACATCTGTAGAAAGATAAACACATGACAATAGAGACAATAGAGAGATCTCCCTCCAGGCGGATGTTTTGACTGAGGACCAAAGTCAATTTTGGATAATGTTGGAAGTGGTATATAATATACATATTATTATAGGTCAATCGACTAAAGAAACTTCGCTGTAGGTAAATGACTTGTTGTATGTAGTAGTAATATATCTGTATAGACCTTTCGACATTCTATATTTGAAATTTGACGTAAATTTCATATTATTTTTGTACAGAGCTACATTATAATACAACCTATACTTTAGTTTCTCACCAATAGCGCGACATAGCACTATCAGATTTAGTTGCGCTGTCTGACGCTAGTGGCGCTGTCAAGTTAGTTGTTACAAGTTGTCACTAAGATGTCGCTAGGTCGCCACACACCCATGACTCCGGAACAAATACTCGCAATCTTTCACGTCATTACACCATTTGCCCATACCGGGAATCGATACCAGGATCGCTAGCTTCAGAACCACATTTTAATGCAACATATTTTGTGGCCCCAAAAGTAGGTACAGTCAAGGGCATAAAGCCATATATTACATATATACGTTCCCAAGATATCAAAAATATCTCTACACATATGTTCGACGCGATGGCTGTATAGATATTTAAACATCGGTATAAATGTTCAACTTGAATGGCACCCGGTAAGGGTGCCAAAAATAAATACATTCGAATATTTAATGAATACATACATTACGCCTTCATTCCCAGAATGGGGTAGGCAAAGCTACAGAAATACCAACAACTCTAAAAGGACTTCTTGTTAATCCTGTAACCACATTTTGCACAACCAGGCTAAGATGTTTAATGAATAATAACGTTTAGTTTGTGTTATTTTTAAATTTAATTATGCTGCAGCTAACTGTACCTATATTTATATTGTACTTATACTTAAAAAGGTTTGCATATTCTAAAAAATGTCATAGATCATTTATACTATAAGCCAAATAGGTAACAAAATTTAATTGACACACCAAATAAATATAAATATCTGCTGAGTCTGCAACGTAAAATAGTTTATCTGAAACACTCACAACATAAGGCCCTAACCTAACTCCGTACAAGACCGAGATAATAACTTTTTATACTTTATAGCCTGGTTATGACACTATTCAAATTGAAAACCAGCTGTCTAAAAGAGGTTTAAATACCAGCGAGTGTAAATAAAAAATGAGTTCAATATTTTCAGTACTTGACATACCTTCCCATAACCTCAGTTAGTGTGGAAAGGTTATTTAGTTATTGAAAAAGGATATATTACAACATATTATAAAGGTTGACAGCAAAATCCATGGAACAAATTTTAGTAATTTATTCGAACTTTTAATACATTTTTAACGTCTTAGATTTTGTTTATAAATAAATAATAAAGGTTCAAAATACTAGATGTATTTGTTTGTATTTGTTGTTCTGCAAACCGTACTCAGCCATGAAAGTTGATCGTTGATAACGATGTTTAGATCTGTCCTGGACTGTACTTAAAACTTCATTTATATTTAGATGGTACACTTGAAGTTACATTTACTGAATAAATGTTAGGTACTTACAATATCACTTCTTCCTCGCCATCGAAGTAAAAAGCAGAGTGTAGAAGTCGGTTACAAAACTAATTTTAGCCTTTTGCTTTGGTGGATACAATGGGATTTTTACTGAATCACCGAACATTTTATAATATAAAATATAACCGATTGAATGTTTTTATTGGCGTTTACTTCATTCTAATCCAGCAACAAACTCATCCGCTTGCTTATTGCCGCAGCACCCTGTGCAGGCGCTTGCGCAGCATGCTCATCATTTCATAATACTCGTACGATTACCTAGCCTAACTACATACGTGAACAGCATAACAATTCACATAGCTGGGCAAGAAATCGTTAATGCGTTAATCGTTAATTAACGAAGTTAACTTTTCAAGTAACGGATTAACTTTTAAGGAAACGGACTCGTTAACTTCCGTTAAATTTCCCCAAGTCCGTTAATCGTTAATCAAGCACCTACTACTTATTAAAAAGATACCGCACGCACCGCGCCGCGTCGTGGAAAATACGTTCAGCCTTGCTTTCAGATGAGAACTTATATTAATGTTTATGAATAGGAACATGTCTAAATTATGTCTAAATCACACACTCCAATTAACATGTCTATTTTTATTCCAAACCTGTTAACTCCCAGAACTCAAACCCACAGTTTTCATATCATTAACGCAACGGTGTAAAAAAGCAATTTATCACGTTTTAACGGATTAACGATTAATGTTAGCTTGCGTTAAATCTTCGATATCTGTAGGTAGACAATCATAAACATACTTATAAAGATAAACGCACGTACCTACAGTCAACAGCAAAAGTATAACATATGATCATTTTAGTACCTTGTCACTTTCACTACTTTGCTTTGTTGGGATGTGCCAACTGTCGCACTATTGTTAAATTAATGCAAAATGTACGCACTGTAAAACGCATTGTCAGTGAGGGAAAAAGTGTGGAATGTAATGTGAAGTTTTCTTCACCAAGAAGGACCAAACAGACGAGAAAATATTTAATAGAAATTGACATAGTGGTTAAAGGTGTTATACGTAGAAAGATTACAGAATTCTACGGTACGGACAGGACACGACAATATTACGGTATAGGACAGGTTAATTTTCGATAAGCTAATTGAGAGAGAATTCAAAATTTAATTGACAAATTACGATGCCATATGCACTACATCAGATATTGTATGGTAGTTATTCAAACGTGGTCTCACGCACTTGACTGTGGTTGTTTTAGTTTCGTTGACATAAGCATATTTTGGAACGCCTTAGTAGACGTACCTATTTGTAGAGGCGTCGTTTGCATAATTATGATAGTCAATAAGCAAAGAATTTGCCGGGCAGGTATTCCCAAGTGTAAAATCCTGCCCTGGACAAATGAGTCACTCGGATTTTTTGACACTATCCAGACTGTATACTTAGTCAGGGGTGAAAAAGTGCATACCTTCGCTACATGAATATTCGTGTAATTTATCCTGCATCTTTTTACAATTTGAAATTTGAATTTAACTTCACGATGTTGTGTTTCAGTATTTAATAGCGACTACCTCGAATATCCAACTTGGGGGTCGTCAGAAATGAAGCTCACTGACGGCCACATACATCTGCCTAAGGGGGCTTTATAAATACGCTTTCTAAATGAAAATTACTTTTTTTCGGCACTTGCAATGAAAACATTGGGACCGTGGTCTTCCGGCACCAAGAAGTTTGTGAAAGAGGTGTCGGAAGACTTATTTTGGCGGCGGGTGATCCTAGAGCGGGATCGTTCGTATGGGCTGACATTAAGGATAATGCAATATTATGGCGTCTAAGAATCGATCTCATGATGGAACCCTAAGGTAGCAACAAGATCCCTGAGGCTCTGCATGGAAATACTTCGAACTTCGTCTATTGCATCTCTTTTATGGTTAATACTTTTCACGTTAAGTTCTGGGACAATATGTATATTTTTGTTTAGTCAGTAAGCGCGAGCTTAGTTTGGATTGAGATTGCCCCTGATATTTATTTAATATTGCACTCGTAAACGCTACGGTAAATGTCAATCACTTGAACTAAAGAAGGTAGGTACAAGTGATTAACATACGATGCTATAGTTAGCATCGTATGATTTTGATATCGAAGGTAAGTTGAAATAAATTGGAGTTGATCCCCTGATCCACCATACAAAGCATCTTACATGACTTAGTAACAATTTCACCATACAATGTTAACCACTTAACAGACGATTAGAGCGTTAACAGATGCTAAAATTTACAAACCAACAGTCGATTAACATTGATTCAATTTAACATCGTATGGTAAAATTGGTACCTACTCAGGGGGAGATTCACTAATCAGAAGTCAAATCGACTAATAATTTAAGCAATAAATCGGAAGCAACTGTTAAATTACTCCAAATCTGACGCGTTCGGTAAAATCCTTAAATTTTTACCTATTTCTTAGCTACAGATCAAAAACTCTCCCTGTTTTTCTCTAATTAAGTCCAAAGGAGTTTTTAAGCCGTAGTTAATAAAACTAAATAGTCTAAAAACAAGAATCTGATCAAAAACGTAATACATTTTTCTCTGCTTTAACTATTGGCTAGCTTGAATACGGACCTACACCTTACCCTTTCTTCACTTAACAATGCTTTACAAGTTCTCCAATCTCAAATCCAAAATCGTAACTTCCCGTAGATACTCTATTGGACACGTTACACAGGTAAAAAAGTTGAAAACATCGTTTACTACTATATCTTTACTTTAATAACACATCAACGTTTATGTATACAACGAATTCGTATTTGACTTATCATACATATCTAATTATTGAGCAATTCAGGTATCCGGCACAGTAAACTGTGCATTTAAATTACAAAAAAATTGGAATGCAATGTTTTATGGAAATAACTATTTTAGTATTTTAAAATTTAAAACAATTTAATAAACGCCTTCTTTTCTGACGTCAAAGATAAATTAATAAACATTTATCTTCGATGGACATAAATCCATCGACTTTCCCAGATTAAGACAAGTAAAAATAGATCTCGTCAAATTGTATAATAATTTTGATGATATGGTTAATAACGGGCATAAATATATTTTACATTAATCACATTCACAGCCTTGAAACATATGAATTATTTGATAAGGCACTCGTTTACGTCACAGTTTAAAATATATGTAGTATAGCTGCAACGCCTGCAACGGATATGATGAAAAATACATATTTTTTTTCTCTTTTTACAAAAATATAAAATACAAATGTCATGAAATTAGCTCACTTTCCACAAATTTATTCGAATATTCTACCTAAAACTTAAGAACGATGAACCAGTGGTTTCAATATTATATTCTTTGCCACGTAATTATTTGTATCAATATCACACGTAAACATAGGTACTCCAACTATGCGTTTATAAAACAGTTCTTACAATTACGTATCGTAGCTACCTACAGAACTAAACCATAATAACATTCACAACAATTATCATTCATGCTGAATCTTTCTAAGAACCCTAAGCTGAAACAGCAGTCTCTTGTATAGGTCGCTGTTCAGAAAGACCGTTATGGCAATCATCTAACCTAACCTACCGACCCCTTATCGGCTTAGTCGCGCCGTGGATCACTACAGTTCATTGATAACTGAGGTCTGAAATGCGGCGGTGATAAGGGATCTGTGAATGTAGTTTTAATTTAAATGCTAGTTCTACGCTTTCTTGGCGAACCCGTAGGAGTTCCACTTCTCGATGTGGGGCAGCACGTCGTTGATCACGGGGTACCATTCGGCGCCGGAGTAGTCGATGGCCGGCAGCGCGCCGCCGTAGTCGGCGGGCAGGTGCGTCGCCGCCACGTGCTTGTGCAGGGACGACATCTTCGTTCCGTGGAAGAATATCTGCAAATGTACAAAACGTCATTTTTTAGCTTGAAAAGACTTACTAACGTGTGTAAGTTAAATTGTTGTGCTCTATAGACCAGTTAAAAATAAAGCACAAACAGCTAAATTAGGAATGATTTAGCTAGAGCAAATAAGTACTTAAGTTTTCCAAATCTAATTCCAAACGGACAGAAAAAGATAAATACTGGAAACTGAATTTCTTCTCGTCGCGTAAGAAATTTCCGGCAGACTTCAATTGAAATTAATATATCCGTTATGAAATTAGCTTTTTAGCTAATTTACTAACAGTTTTTTTAAATTGTAGGTAGACTCACTCTGTGCTTGAGCTTCTCCCGAATGAAGGGCTTGAACATGTTCCAGACGACGTTGAAGATCAGGGGTTGTTTGACAAAGTGCACCTCCTTCAGACGCAGCGGCATGGCATCCTGGATGAAGGTCAGCAGCCGCTTGGAGAATGCAGGCGTCAGACCCATTGTCTGCAATAAATATTCAAAAATTTGGTGAAAAACACTGCCCACTAGCTAGTTTAGTCATCAAAGGCGTAAGTATTCAGAGACGCTTGAACATATACGAACCTTGTTCACCAGAAAACCAAACCACCACACCAGTCAACTGTGCCGAAAAGGTTGTGGTCGACTTGGTAAGTAATGCTAAGACTAGCGTCGACCTTAATAAGGCAGGCTTTACACCAGACAGAGCTATGGGAGGACTGTGAGCCGATGAGCAAAGAAAGATTTATTAATACGACCACTTTATTTTTACTAGTCATTCATAACTACTTGTCTGAAATGTAGGTTTTTATTATCTTAATGCTCAGCTTGATCGCCCAACTGTTGTAGAAACTTAGTCTAAACAACCGTCATATAAGTAAACTATTTACAGAGTAGATACCTACTTAGCAATATACTCGTAGCATTGCCGACATGCTTTGAAGACTGGCAACCAGGTGATCGCAATAAAATTCAAAATATTATGTATTACTGATGAGTTGGTGAGATGGCTCACAATGGCATTAAGGCGTTGCTAAGTTTTTGTTTTCAATTCTGGAAATTTGATACTTGGCCGGTCAATGAAATATTATTAAAATTATCCGAAAGGCGTAATCACGTTGGCAGTCCCGATATAAAATATTTCGAGTACCTATGTACTAATGTCTCCAGGGTAAAAAGGTGCCTTTGTCCGTCTCCTGGCTACAAACAATATCTGAACAAAATGTCTAATCAATTGGTACAGGCGTTAAACCGTGAGATATTAGCTATATCACTGACATAGCCACTCAACTCAACCATACCATAAAAAAGTACTTTTTAAAGTTTATCGGTAATTTTTAATGTTGACATTATAATTGAACCCACGAAAGATAACCTAATCTAGGCCTATAACAATTATAAAACGAAGAATTATTGTATTTAAAATGTTGCAATACAATTTAAGTAATCAAAACTAACTCCATCATGTACGTCAACCAATTTGATTCCTGGAATATATCAAAGTGACGTTGTAAGTTATAAACCTCACTGTGTGGACCGCCATTTAATAAAAAAGAAGAAGAAGAAGTTATAAACCAAATTATAAAAAGTCTTGGAAGACGTTTGTTTGACGTCACTTTAACATATACATATAGTCCATATAGTTAGGAATCAAATTGCTTGACAGCTCTTTTAGCTCTATAGCGAACGTCTTTCGGGATAGTAATTCTCTCTCACTCGCTCTCATACGCTCGCATCGAATATTTGGTGCAATTACCCTTTAATTATTTAGTAATCAGAATGTGCAGGTTCCGTAATGTTTTCCTTCGCCGTAAAAGCATCGTTACAATTGACAGGAGAATTTTAAGGTGTTCTGGAAAAATATATTCTTACAAAGGTTTTTCACAAAAGCGTATCTATTTTTTTTTTATTGTTACTTTGTATTATTATTTAATGAGAATTTTTTTTTTTAATATAGTCAGTGTTTACTACGCCTGCTTTGGACTAGTGGTCGGAATGACATCATTTTGTTAGTAGCCGCGTTTTGTTTTTTTAACAAACCTCTATGACCACTATTATTTAAATTATCACGAATTAATAATTGTAGATTCGTAGATTCAGCGATAGCCGCGAAAAGCTCTCATGTGATTTGAGTAAATCTGCAATGAATATAGTTTTGATTAATTCCTTTGGCTTAATGTGCGATTGTTGTAAATAAATATCAGAGAACGATCTCACACAAATTGATCTCAGCATGCCAAACTAAGCTCCAGGCTTGTATTATGGGTACTAGACAACCATAGACATAGATAGGGAAATAAATAGAAAACATATAAGACTCTGAAACAAATACTCGCACTCATCACACCAATATTTTGCCATACAGGGAATCGAACCCGGGACCGCTAACAGGCTACCAACTAAACTAACCGCAACTACAGCCGTTGTCAATGATCGGTCGGTGATTCTCGAAGCCGGCCCCGGCTAGTGTTGCTATATGTCAGAATTTGTACTGACAACAGATTTTATTGTTTATAGATAAAATTTAAAACGTCAGGATTTGTCAAAAAGTATTAATTAATTGAAATGATAGTTGTAGCCACAAATATAAAATGCACATGCAAACCAGTATTAAATTCCACTTAGTACAAAAATAAAATTATTAGGTAAACTCCACAAATTCTGAATAAATCTCTGTTTTTGCGAGTAATGTCAGAACATTTCTATTGATGTCCGGAGTGTTTTTAAATACTTTCTACTCTTTCTAGTCCCGCTCTATACATGTCAAGGTACGTCACAGGAGACCTTATTATTAGGCACCAAAAACAAAATGTTCGGTTCTATCGCGCCCATTGTCCAGGATCAATTATATTTAAGTTCTTTGTTCCACAATAGACTAGACTAATAAGTAGTTTACTGATCACGGCCTTACTGTGGCCGACCGCAGGTGTCGCGCCGAACATCGGAAACGAGAGGACGAGGGCAGGGATGTGATTCTCTTAGGCGTATCACTTTTCAATCCGACGCAGACTGTATTAACCGGCTAGTTTACGTAGTCCCGTCAGAGCGTACAAAACATATTTTAGCGCGTGCATTCTCTATAAAGCAGCTTTATACGACATAGAGCTTAATTCTCCTCTCAGAGCTACAGTGCGGTATCCTCATAAAACATCTTTGCGTCGTTCATTTCCCGTCCTTAGCTCCTGACATTAATAATTTGATCTCCAAAGTCCGGACTCGTACATATTATACCTACCTATCGCGTTATACACTCAGGAGTAATGAAAACGGATCACTTTCTATGGAAATTCTGTACAAAGTTACCCGTGTTCATTGCTCTTGACTATAGTTGGGTCTATCTCGGATTACCTCTGTGACAGCTCGTATAAATACGTATCACACATCTTTCTTTGACTTTACATAAACACTATGTACACTGGTAGAAACCTTGCGACGACGTGCTGTAGGTAATTTAAATGATTAATCACCTCTTTTTATATTCTATGCACGTATAGTAAGCGTTTATAATTATGGAAATTTAGCTGTCACGCACTGAAGGGTTAAGTTAGGCTAACCGGTACTGCAGAGTATTGAAGAACTCTCGGGCGAGGATCGAGATATTAAAGACAATAAACAACACAACAAGCAAAGCGTCAAGAACTCGCTCAGCACATATTTACCCTCGCAAGTGTTTTGCCCTGCAGAGGAACACACACTTCCTGTACCGCGCCACAAAGGGCGGATGTGTAACTAAAATATTGACCTACCTGACAATTCTCAACGCAAAACCCAGCTAAAATTAGCATTGCAGATAACTTGAGCAAATAGCAAAATTAAGAGTTGTTTTTAATATCGACGCACGCGATAATATCCGCACCCTTGGTCTCATTTTCGAAGTGGGTCGATCATCAGCGCGCGATGCATCTCGAATTCCCAAACATGCCACATTATAACCGGAATATACTTCGTTTTATCGAGCTAGCCTCGGACGTGACGCCCCTTGAGCCGAAACCCTGAATTATCTATTATCCTCGGAGATTGACTCATTGATCGACCGATAATGTGATACCTACTCGTATGTACTCAGATCTTATTTTGACATAAGTACATCTATTTTTACCTGACTGCATGAAGCGAAAGTAAGGGTATGATGAGTTTTTTAAAAAAGAAACAAATTAAAACGTGTACCTATTTTTATGTTTATTTTAAAATAGTTTTCATGATATACATTCAATATTTCCCTAGAACTTGCCCCGAGTTATCCCAGGTATGCTTATTAAGGACCTGTTTCAAAATCTTCAGATAAATATACCTTTGTCATATGAAAGAAAATAACAGAGCTACAATTTATCCGTCAGAAAGTCTTGTCTGGAGATTGTAAAAAAGATTCTTAAGGAAAAGTGTGCGAATTTGACCGTTATTTTAATGTACATTCAGCGGTAGAAGTAAACAGTGAACAAGCTCAAAATTGTCTACACACCCTCTTATTCTCTTGACAATAGAATAGCGTACAGAAAATTTTGAGCTCTTCGACTGTCCACCTACTTTTGCTGCTGACTGTACGTTTCAGGCATTGCCAGGTGAACTCGCTGTATGTATTCAACGAGCCCACCTGCGACCTGAGACTAGTCTCATCGCAACAATAACGGTTTAATATAGGTAATTAAGACGAGGAACTCGATCGTAACTATCGGAAGGTTGATTACATCGATAATATTCTCAAAACAATGGTGGCTGAAACGTGATCTGAAAATAAATTTTGATAATGATTTTTGCAGGATTAATAATCACGAGTTACTGGATTAAGTACCTATCGTTTATTGACTGATATGTAACGAATTATAAAGGTACTTACTTACTTATAATAAGAATGCTAGGAACATGTTGGTTTATCAAATCCTGATTATTGATTTATGACATAAAAAACTCAAGGTACTAATGAGTAGGTATTGCTTTACTTATCAGCATGAGTAAATTGTTTCATGACGGTTTTTATAGATATCGAGAATCCTGTTTACGAAGTCAATTCATATGAGCAGTTTCATAACATCAATGTTACACTAAATACAATGATGCCTACATAAAGTAAATAAAGAGACAAAAGAGGAACCTCGGAGACATATAACATAATATGCTTTGTTGTACAGAAGTGCATGTACACTTTGTACTTGTACTTTGGGTTAAACAAATACTTTGTTTAAACCACGCATGATTCACGCAACGCCTAAAGTGTTATTTTAAAACGTGATTCTCATATGAAAATACAAAACAAAGATATTTCGATGACATAGTCATATTTCATTGTAATTTTTGCCTCCTCTTTATCTCACCTTTAAACAGATAGACAAAAGCTAATAGGCCCTAATACTTCGAGTCAACCCTCTAAAATATTTTGTACAAATACCTACCATCTTATGCTCGAATGTTCAGCACAACAACAACCATACAATGCATGGCCATGTAGTTTTTTTCAACCTAAATAGGTATTTAGGTTAAAAAAACTAAATGGCCTCCGCTGGTGTTCGAAGTTTGAACTCGATACCTTACGATCACGAACCGTAGCTGAACCACTAGGCTAACGATGCTCTCGCGCTTTTGCCTACTCACATGGTTACACAAATGAATAAATACTTATTAACAAGGCCAATATACATCAAAAAGTAATGTAATTTCACTGTCTATCCAACGTAAGATATTATTAGACATAACGCTTTCACTACCGCTAACAGGCAAATGTACGTAATTTTACCTTGCTACTTGTCTTTCCGGCGCTCAACGAAAGTGTTTAAGAAGCAAACAATCGAAACCTCCGTCCGATGCATCAATCATTCGGCGTGCGCGTGAGCAGCGAGCTCGCACTGCACAAGCGAGTGAAAGTAAGATAGCTGACGGCTCTTATCGTACACTATCGATTTGAGAAAAATCAGTTGATAAACATTTTACATTTACATCGAGCATACAGGTTAAAACTTAAATGCGACGCGGTATGATCCCAATGCGACTTGCTTCCCGCATACATACGGCACAATACATTCTTAGCGACCTTGTTTACGTAAGTAACGCATTGTTTAAATTACACGCGAAAATACCGCATCTGATTCAATACTTATTTATTAAAAATTGTGTTAATTGCGCGTTGAAAATAGCTCGTAACAATTATTCTATCGCCGTATTAGCGGTAATATGTAAATACATACGTCACTTTTATCTACGACTTAATTCCAAAAGTGAAGAATGGCCTGGTGAAGTCGAATATTTCTTGACTTATAGTACTAAATTAAGGCATTGGGGTTTCGTGCCAAGCCACCTGAGCAAGCTCCAATGAACCCTAAGACAATAGGCTCAGAGGCCATTGACGCTTGCCGCCTTTGTTTAACGCACGCCAATCTAGGTTTCATAAAACTCGGCAGGAAAACAATGTGTAATCGCGCATTACTTACAGCCACAATAACAAAGACGCTACGTTTATTAAAGGGTCCTTGATATTTGTAACATTTACTAATTCTTACAAATATTATTGAGTATGTTTGTGTGTCTGTTTGTTCCATCTTCACGGCTCAACGCCTAAACTTGATCAGTGCAAAAATTGGTAAAGAGATTTAAAATTTGACATTCCAGTATCTACTACAGACGTATCAAGTAAACCCGCTATAAATGCCTATCATAATTATTCATAATCAAATTAAACAATGAAACGTTATGAAATTTATTATTTAATTTCAACATAAGGTCCTCTGGCGGCTTAACAAATTTAAAATTAAAATCCGTGGCCGAACATTTACTGTAACAAACCTTACGATAACAATAACAATGTAGCTAACGGTTACAAGGAACAGGGCTCGAATTCTACAAGGTAATAACGATATCGTTTTTGACCTGTTTCCGTATTGTCAACGTTTTGATAACTCTTATGTCATTTACAATAATGGCGACTGTGACATAAACGATTCTTAAACGTGTCAAACACGATATCGTTTTGCCGCACCTGAATAGAGGCCCTGTACGCCATTTTTCATCAATCCGTGAAATATCCAGCCGATTAACCTCTGATTAATATGTATTGTCGTTGCGACTGCATTGCATATTCATAGGCAGGTTGTTAAATCTGGGGGATTATCATGACATGGGTATGTAGTTAATTTTACGGCCAGCGTAAAGGATAGAGCTATAGCAGTTATACAACTCTGTAGTTTTCTCTCAGCGTAAAATGAACTGCATAGCTATGTTATGATAACCCCCAAGGAATTGAATTGAGTCGCAGCTGTCCGGTAACAAATAGATTAAAACACCTGACCCTTAACCCCTGACTTACATTACTTCCAGAGCCAATGACTCTTGAACGACTAAAGCGATTTCTATTAAACCTAGCTATAAACCATCCTGATTATACAAACTTTATAACTCAAAAAAAATGCATTGAAATGATGAAAATTTGGCCTACAAGAGCTAGGAAAGTACAGAAGGACAGATCTGACAGAGCAGAGTTGATATTCTCCTCAAAAACGAGTTTCAAGGACCTACCTAAATGAAGTAATTGCGAATGCACGCCCTAAAATGTTGTCTGTACGCTCTGATGAAAGAACTTATAGTAGTCGGTTAAGAATTTGTCGATCAGGTTGTGAAACTAGTCGGTTAAGAGAATAACCAACAAGAGCCACTTCACAGGAGTCTTAAGAGCGGTATCTCTACATCCAGCGTTTCGCCGGCCGTTAAGCGTGCTACCTTCAGTGAATTTTAGCCTTTATGTGGCTGCTATCCTATGCGACCATCGACTACAGCAATAGAAATGCTTATACAAGGTAATTAATGTGGACATTACCATCTGTTACCACCTGCATGTTTTTGCTGCTTTATTATATTACAGAAGTTCAAAGTGGCAATAAAATCACGCTGGATAGGTGGCAACAAAGGAATAACCCCGACGTTAGATATAACTGACCTGTGTCCAGCCCATGCCATTGAAGTCCATGACCACGATGGTGCCACGGACCTGCGACTCGGGCTCCAACATGGCGGCCTCGTGGATCAAGTAGAACAGCCGAAACAGCTGGTCTGCCGTCACCTTCTTTGGGTCCCACGTACCTTGACAACACAACCACATTTATGTCTGGTTGGAACTTCCTACCCTATATCACTCCTATGGCATCTCACTTTATTATATTCAACAGTCCTTTAATATAAAAACACCGGCGTTTTTTTTTCATAACAAGTATGTATAATATATTTGCTATTATTTGAATCAGGTCATTACAATAACGTCGTTATAGTGATTCCCATTTAATTTTGTTGTAAAGCGATTGGCTGTTACATTTTGTAAACGCTGGAAAATGCAAAATCTTCAAAGAACAATTGTCAATTAGTCTAAAGATAATCTTAACATCAATCGGTGGCAAACAGACGATAAAAATACGTCACGAGTGAGAAAATATGTTGTCATGTTTATTGTATGCCAACGTCGTAATACCTACAAAATAAATTGTGTTTAAACTATAAAAGCAAATTGATGACAGTTCAATTTAGAATTGTCAGACTGCATTATCTTGGCGTTGCATAATGAACATGCAAGCTCTTCATAAGTTGAGATTCTGCACGTTGTAGGTAATAAACATCGTTATCCATTGTACGGCAAGAGATAGTAAACTAGAGTTATTTTCGTTCCGACGGATTTTGCCTAACAAAAAAGGATAATATTTATGATCCAACATTTTTTTTGATGAACATAACAAAATAGAAGATCAGTTGGCACGGAAGCAACAAAAAAAAATCGCGATTGTATAAACCTTCGTCTATAATAAATCAGTCAAAGATTCATTATCACTTTGATGTCCTTTGATTAATCCACGAAATAAGATTAAGCAAGCATGCGTATTATGAAAACATACTACATCAAACTGCATTAAATGATCCCGTGTTATGTAAACATTACAGCATCATTCGCCATGTAATAGAGTTATCACAATTTCCATAACGCAACTAAGTTAAACCTTCTACAATAACCATTATTTTTAATACATAGAAGGTGGAAAATACCAGGCCCACTTCTATATAACTAACTAGAACATTAACACGAGCTTCATGGTAGCTTATTAACCTGATAGTAGCACCGCTCTTACTGTAAAGTCAATAAGAGATACATACAATAACGAAAAATAAAAATTACAATAGATAGTGCTCTTAAAAACGCCTTTTTAAGCCAGTCTTACCGAATTAGCTGTATACACTGTAAATAATGTTATAGGTATCAAGTTACCTCCGACGTTGACGATGAGCACGCGCCGGCCCTTGTTGTCGCGGCCCTTCATGACGTTCACCACCTTGTGGTTGAGGAAGGCCTCCTTCTCCTGGTCGGGCAGCAGCCCATCCAGGAGGGTAGCGTTGTCGCGCTTGAACTCCGCTATTCTCCGCATCTGCGAAAAACACGACAAAAGTCAAAATACGCGACACATTCCGGCAAGAAAAGAAGTGAATTCTGTCAACTTTGAACCCGTCGAAAACATCGATTGATGATTCGGTCAATGACAAAGTTAAAGGAGAACAAAAATATGAACTCATAAATCTCATAATTAATGTGGTCACACTTTTGATATAATGGCAAAAATGCTTTTGAATCCTATTATATTCTGAGGGAAAAACGGCTGTCCCTAACTTTAGGTTTACTTTCTAAAATGCATCTATCTGTCAAATATGGCAAAAGAAAATACGCTGAAGATCAATATCAAAAAATAATTTAATATTACATTAGTTTTATGACAAATCAATGATAACACATGCGCAAAACCGGCTTTTAAAATAAAAAATATTGACATCACGAACAGTTGGCGACGCAGACGTGTAACTTTAACTTGTTATCATAATAATCAGGCCGTTTACGATATTTGCGGAAACACAATGGGTCCATTTCCTCATATCATTGATAATATGCATGGCATTACTTAGAATAATTCAATGAGAAAACTACCGCAACTAACAATAGTTCTTAACGATAGCACATAATAGAGGCACCTACAATTTACTTTGATGCCTAGACCGTCATGGAACTATAACAAATTGATGTGCTGAATCAAATACACTTGTCTTGTTAGGATTTTATTCAATAGGTACTTTGATATAGTTCTATTGATATAATAACAAAGTACCCCAACACACAACACACACAAAACACATTTCAATATAGGTACGATTGATAAATAGCAAAACATTCCAAACCCGTCAAATTTATTTCACTTTTTTTTTAGACAATCAATTGATGAACGAACACATAATCTTTACGAAAATTACGTTTCCGATGAAAAAATATGACAAAAGAAAACATTTAATGAGTCACCGTTAACATACGAGCAAAAGCCTCTAAACGAAATTAATTCTTCTTTGCGTTTTCATATGTGTGTGTAAGTAAAATCGACAAAATCGTACCCCGACCCCGCATATAACCGTGTTAGTGACGCAATATATCAAATCGTAAGTGTCAAACTAAATGTTACTGTGACACAGTTCGATGGTGAGTCAGGGTTCCATTTTGCTGATTACCTACCTACAAATAAAGGACAATCGCAACTGATATTCAATGTCACCTAATCAACTCTGAATTAATATTGTATCGGTTTTACACCTAATAAAAGGCCTCGAACGTAAGTGTATGACATTAGTGCATCGGTTAGATTTAATTAAGCTAGAGATAGAGAGGTCTAAAAGTTCTCAGTACACAAATTTTGATGTTAATTTCTTAAAATTGCAAATCTAGATAGCTTTAAGTACATCATTACTGGCCGTACTCGTAAAGAATATGTTGAGCAAGATTTCTGTTTCCTGACGCGCTATAAAATGACAGTTTTCTTTGAAACTTTCACTTAAGATCACTTTATTCATACGGCCCTTTTACTGTCTCAGGATGCAACTAACCGTTAATACTTTACACTTGCCACAAGCAAAGCACTTGTTTGTAAAGTGAAGTAGAGTCGGGCACGGTGTGGTATTTACGTTACAAGTGATTCACATAAACCTGGCGAGTCGGCGGCCACGTGAGAATGGCCCGTGAGTTACCCAACCACGTGCGGCGGGTTAACGACTGCTTGCAATAACGCAGCAACCATGCTCCAGACCAGCCAAGGCGTTGCTCAATCATCTTCTGTTATTAAAACGAATTGCTCAAGCTATCGGTACAGTTGCAGCGGCGGTTGTAACAGTTGTATAATAACATGGCACACCGCTTAACAACCACTTGGAAGTACCTATTGTCAGATTTGACGTAATTTAATAACAAGTTCGGGTGGCAACTAAAATTTAAAATAGCGTACTTTAATAAATGTAACATACATACATACATACATACCATCACGCCTTTATTCCCAGAGCGGGGTAGGCAGAGCTACAGAAATACCAACAACTACAAATGTAACAGAAATGACTTATTCGCACAACCGATAACCTTCAGAAGAAAAGATAACATAGTCAAAAACGATAAAACACCTTTAAAGCATTGATATCGGTCAATAACGTTTGACCTTAACCGAACGTACTACATGGGACAACTGCAATATAATAAGCAATTCATTAAACATAATAAATTTAATTTATTACTAAACGATTTTTTTTAAAGCGAATCTTATTTTTTAATGTACCTCTTGATTGTTGTAACATCAGGGTTAAGTCCATGACACATTTTCAATTGCGCTAGGCAAACATTAGCTTATTTTTAAATTTATTTATATTGACACTAACAAGAAAACATTAGTGTTCATTAAACATATACACAACTAAATAAGTAGTGTCAACAAGTGTTATTGTGTTCGGATACCGGTTATCTGTCGGTTCGGTCAGACGTTATCGAGCGAGATAACGTGTTGTTTCGCCCAAACACATCATCGACAGTTACGAACTTCAATTTTATGATTATTCAAGTACGAATGTAATTGAATTTGTTTATTCAGTGTCATTAAACAGTTTTTATATTAATAAATTATGATTATCATTTCTAATGTAGCAAATCGTATGATATCAATTATGATAAGACACCTATTTTATTTTTAACTTAAAAAAGGCCTTAATGTTTTACGGTTCACATGATATAAGGACCGTATCGTTAATTATGGAAACAAGTTTGAATTGCTCTAAAAAAAAAGTTACAATATTTTAATTTTTCTGTCATATGTCAATCTGTTAAGCATACAGTCAAGTGTTAAAACTTACTATATTTTTTTTATAATTCGTATACATTGCAAGATGAAGGGTCTCTCAGAGAAAAAACGACATTCAATTGTGACCAAATACTGTAAAGAATCAGGTATAACTATGAGAAAGATTGCTTCAGAAGAAGGGGTTAGCCTGAAAGCTGTTTACAATAAGATAAAAAGGTTTAGTATGAATAATACTTTAAAAGATTTACCTGGTTGAGGTAGAAAACGAGGCCCTTCATGTCCTAATTTGGAGAAAAAGATATGCGAATATTTTTCTCAAAAAAAAGAGATATCGATTCGGGATTGTGCGAAAAAATGTCGTACTTCTATTGCAATGGTTCAGCGTGCCAAGGAACGTAACTTGCTTGTAAGGTATAAAAAGCAAAAACAGCCTAAACGCAGCAAAACCCAGGAGTCTTCTGTCAAAACTCGGGCTCGGAAATTGTACGACCAAATTTAACTAAAAATGAACAATGTATTATAATGGACGATGAAACCTATGTCAAACTTGACTATAAAACCCTACCTGGACCGCAGTTTTACACCGTAATAAAAGGTACGAAGGTCTCTAAAGACGACAAATCCATTTTTTGCGAGAAACTTGGGAAAATTAGTGATGGTTTGGCAAGCTATTTGTTAATGCGGCATGAAAACGTCTCCGTTTTTCGTAACGGGAAACTTAAATTCGGATGTGTACAAGAAGGAATGCCTTCAAAAACAGGTACTACCACTCATTCGAAAGCACAGGAGTCGTACATTATTCTGGCCTGATTTAGCTGCGTGTCACTATGCTCGCCATGTGTTGAACTGGTATCGAGAGAATAATGTCGAATTTGTCGCGAAATCATTAAATCCCCCGAATTGCCCTGAGATCAGGCCCATCGAGAAATTTTGGGCTCTGATGAAGGAAAAGCTACGAAAACAAGCTAAACCAACAGATAACATGGACCAATTAAAAAAAGACTGCATCCGTACCCACAAAACTTTCAAAACAGTCGATGTCCAAGGGCTAATGAAGAGCAAAATTCAAAATTCAAAATCATTTATTGCGTATCACATTTCATTAACATCAGATGGAACTATAGGCTAAAGCTTAGGTATGCATGTGACGCCCTGCAAGGGCACAGCAACATGAGAGGGCTAACTAGATTTATAACAATTTAAATTATTCTAGATCCTAATTATTGCACTTTATCACAATTTAGGCACTAGTTGTTATAATATCAGAGGTATTACACATTATTGCAGCAATTATTAAAACTATATTCTACGTATTCTTAATCTAGGTTCACCATGTAAGTATGGAGTTAATAGTAGTTAACATTAAAAAAATCGTTTAAGTTGTAGAAACATTTGTTAATTAAGAATGTTTTTAATTGTTTAATAAACATCTTTGGCTCATCTAGGTTTTTTATATAATTAGGTAGGTGATTGTATATCTTAATCATATTGTGGTGAGGACTAGACGTTACTATTTTTAATCTGGAAAAGGGTAATTTTAGTTTGTTAAGATTCCTATCATTTCTTCTTGTATCTGTTATTTGCGTGTATAGATCCATGTGTTTTCTTATGAACTTGCTTGATTCAAATATGTACATAGAAGTTAGGGTGAGCATTTCAAACTTGATAAAATGTGGCCGGCAAGACTCCATTTGATCTATATTAGCTAGTATTCTAATACATTTTTTTTGTAGGATGAAAATTTTATCAATATCAGTGCTGTGTCCCCATAATATGAGACCATATGACATTCTAGAGTACCCGTAAGCGTAGTACGCAGTCAGCGCCGTCTGGAAGTCGGTGCAGCGTTTGAGATGTTGGAGAGCGTATATAAAGGAGGAGAGTTTTTTTGAAAGCTTTTGGATATGTGATTTCCAGTTAAGGTTTGTGTCCAGATCTATGCCCAACAAAGGAGCAGAGTTTACGGTTTCCAGTTTAATATTATTATGGCTAATGGATATTGGTAATGCAGATTTTTGATGTGGCATCAAAAGCAAAGTGAGAAAACTGGCAAAGGGGATCAATATATAACTAAAAGTAGTTTTTATGGTTCACTTTGAAGATCTAAGAATAGCGTAGTTTAAGTTTTTTTTTTGTAATAAAAAGTATTTATACAGATTACACCATTTTAATTGTTTCCATAATTAACGATACGGTCCTTAGTTACAGTAACATTAGTATTTGTAGATGATACAATTATAGATTGTAGATCTAACAACCAATATACTATTTAAAAACTTTTAAATGATTCATATTATTAAAACCGCTTTCAATAACTCAAGAAATTATTACTGTAGTACCATTGGATAGTACCATCAATGGAACTAGTGACACATTTATGCATCGTTAGTACCATTACAAACTATACTAATTAAATGTTCAGGGTTTCCTTGCTAAACAAAAGGCCGGGTCAGACTCGTGGTCACACCAGGTTGTCACACCAGTGTGATGACGAGTAATTTATTTTCCTCGTAGCCACACTGTTTGGTGTGACCAATAGTAAGTTACCAAAACTTGAGACTTGTGGTCACACTACTAGTGCGACATCTATAATAGAACACGTAGGTAGGTTTAAAGATTACGTTAGTTTTGCAGCAGGCCCGGAGGGCCAACCCACCCAGAAATCGGAGCTCCGTGACAGCGGAGCTCCGTCGACACCGTCTAACTTCAAATAAATAAGTGTCGACGGAGCTGCGCTGCCGCGGAGCTTCTGTTTCTGGGCGGTTTGGCCCTCCGGGCTTGCCGCAAAACTAACATAACCTAACCTACCTCCATATTACGGCCTAATGATAAGTGGAAAATTGAAATTAAAACTATCTTTGCCGTTGAGTGCTTCACAACACTCAATAAATATAATATTCAGTAAAGTGCGATCTTGTTCAAAGTGATGTGGCTACGAGGAAAATAAATTACTCGTCATCACACTGGTGTGACAAAACGGTGTGACCACGAGTCTGAAGGGCAAATGGCAATGGTACTAGGGCATGTGTCACTAGTACCATCAATGGTACTAACGATGCATACGTGTTTCACTAGTACCATTGATGGTACAATCCAATGGTACTACAGTAATGAAGGGAAATAACTTTTAACAGGTAGGTAACAGGTCAGCTTAGTCCAACTGAAGTCGGCTTTTGGCTCAAAATATTGTGGGACGCCGACTTCAGTTGGCCTGACCATTACTTGTACTTTTATCTATTCTGTTCCATTACTACCATTTTAAAAGAAGTTATACTCGTACCGGTCTTGAAGGCAGTTTTACGTTTTTTTTTTAATTTTATTTTATTTAATACTTCTTAGTTGGCGTAATATGCTGTTATCTTACATCTAAATTAATATAATAAGAAACAAGCAACGCCGCGGGTAAGTCATACATAGTCATATATTTAAACCATTGTGCTTCGACATAAGTAGTCGCTCAACTACTATATATAATCGAAATATCTTATCGCCACCCTTGAAATACCTAGGTACCCTTGAGGAGTTCCGGTGGCCATCAGTGGTCATCATCATCAGTTCCACTTCACTAAATGCTGATCTATTTACTGAAAATACTGAAATCTCTATATGTATTCCTATAATATTTGAGAAGTTCTCTCGGTTTCTCCAAGATCCCTTAATCAGGCCCAAACTTGGTGACAATGTCCCATTTGAAATTGGTTTGGATTGAGCACTGGACCTCTATCATACAAAAAACATATTTTGAAAATAGGTCCACAATTGACAGAGAAGTCGGTGAACATAATGTACATTTATAAAAATACGTACATACAGTGGATTATACAACCTAGCCCTTTTTTTTAAGTATGTTAGAAATAAACTTAATTGGCATTGGTTTTAAACATTTAGGTCATCTGGAGTTACTAAAGTGATGGCCTGATCTGCAATTACGACAATGGGCTATTGATTAATAATAAAGGATTCCTTCGCAAATCTGCAACTTCTAGTTATGTAGTAATTGCATTCACAATTCATGCTTCACGTTATTTGTTTTATTAGTAATATTTTATATGATGAGCTCGTACTAGTAATACTAATGAAAACAAACTGTGCATTTAATGTAGGTAATGCTCGTTAAATGGAGTGTCCAACGCCCGTTGCTGCGCCGGCGCATCCGGCTCGTATCGCCGATAAACAAGGGACGTTCGCGCGCCCTTTGGACTAATAGCGTAATCTATAGCAAATAATACGAACTAGGTATTACTTAACTAATTATATATTTCGATGCTGATCGTTGTCGCTAATGGGTGATTAAACTTTTCGACACGACATTTTTTCTCCTGTTTCAAACAGTTGGGAATCGTGACATAGCTTAATTTATTTCTTGGGGCGTGCAGTGAGTCCATTGTGTTTAATTTCCTCTCAATCACACTTTTCACGCTGCAATAGCTACTGTGGAATAGTCACTAAAATATCAACTAATTTTAATATATTTTGCTTCATTTTCACGCAAAACATTATTATTTATTATATTCCTCCCTCCAAATATTTTTTTAACAAAATATGATGGCTTATCCCCGAAGCTAAGTAATAAAATAAGTATAACTGAAAAGTTTAAATCTTTACGCAAATAGATGAATGAATGTATTTGGGGAAGGGAAGAGAAGAAGGAAAGGTAAAGAATATATAGATATAGGGACCGACGTGTACAGGTTCCTATAGGTTCTTTTTCAGGGTTCTGTACCAAAAGGGACGGGACCCTGTTACTAAGACTCCGCTGTCCGTCCGTCTTTCACCAGGCTGTATCTATGAACCGTGATAGTTAAACAGTTGAAATTTTCACAGATAATGTATTTCTTCATACATACGTACATACATAACATCACGCCTTCATTCGCAGGGTAATTTTGTAGCTCTGCTTACCCCAGCAGAGCTACAGAACTACCAACAAATACAAAAAAAAACAGTAAAATAAGTTTTTAAGGGAGCTCCCATACAACAAACGTGATTTTTTTGCTCGTTTTTGCTCGATATTGATAACGGCAACGGGTAGATCCTTGAAATAGTTATTCACAGAATGTTTAGTTAAACATTCATAAAAATAATAAGTAAGGGATAAGGGATAATAGTACGGAACCAACTCGCGCTCGGCCGGTTTTTTAGGGTTCCGTAGTCAAACTAGGAACCCCTATAGTTTCGCCATGTCCGTCCGTCCGTCCATTCGCAGCCTAGCGCAGAGACGCTTACTAGAAAGCTGTAATTTGGCATGAATATGCATATTAGTCACGCCAACAAAGTGATACGATAAAATGTAAAAAAAAAAACGATATCTCCCCTTCACGTAACGTGGGGATTTATTTTCTTCTTTCTTTGTAGTGTGGAGTGTCCTTGGAGAGGTCTTTTAAAAATATTACGGGTTGGTGAAAACAGTTTTTCGATTAAGTAATCCGTTTATGAAATATTAAGCTTTAAAGCGCCAATTTTTGTTAGACTCAAGTGTCGTCGTCGTCCCCTAAACCCAAAACTACAAAAACTAAAAACCAGAAAAAAAACTTAAATGAAAGAGCATATAACGAATTTTAAAGGAAATCTATCACGACTAAGTAGACATCATTGGTTCTTGAGATACAGGCGATTAAAGTGTCTATCTAAGTTACTAAAATCTTCTAAGACGGCACTAATTGACTTTAATTGAGTTATTGTAAAAGACTAAAAATAACTAGGTACCTACTTACATCAACAAAGGGCATGGCAAGAATAAACGATACAAACACAATATTGTTATTTGTAATTTTACTTGTTAAGTTCTTTTATGTATCAACTTAATTTATATGCAATGCAAATAAGTACATGTATATTGTAGACATCAAAACGTATGTAGTACACATGTGCCTAGTCACACTTTAAATATTTTAAATAAACTACAGAGGCGTAAACAAAACGTTGGCCTGTACAACAACAAATGAAACCTTGGAGGGCTATTTTCCCGGGTGTTGACGGCGGCGCATTTTTCGATGAGAGCCTTGAGATCTAATCAACGGTATTATTCTTTACCACGACAGTATTAAAGTAAGATCACTAACGAACCTTTTAATAGTATCGCTGTTTAAAATCAAATGAAACATACGATAGAGGTAAAGCACCTCTTGCATGTAATCTTGTACAAAATTTATATGGAACTTACGTCAAATTTCAAATATAGAATGTGGAATGGTCTATTCAGGTGCGTTAAAACGATATCGTGTTTGACACGTTTAAGAATCGTTTATGTCCCAGTCGCCATTATTGTAAATGACATAAGAGTTATGAAAACGTTGACAATACGGAAACACGTCAAATACGATATCGTTATTACCGTGTAGAATCTCGGCCCTGGTGTGTTACAACTACATACAACATGCTCTTTACTTAAGTTTTCATGACGCCCATGAAGCGTCCTAGAAGGTACCTAACATACGTGTGATACGAGGCAATGATTATTTTCTCTTCGACAGTGATGTTTTTCATGCCAAAAAGTCGACTATTATCTGACATTATTTTACGTCCAATATTTCACGGGACAACAAGTGTAATATGTATTGTGAAAAATCAAATGACATTATTCAGTCGAATATTTTCTGATTTATCTTGCTTTTTCAGATAGCTCCAAGGCCCATATTTAAGTTACCTACACCACAAGGCGACACGGTAGCCTAGTTGGGAGTGACCCAGCCTCCGAAGCCAGCGGTCCACATATTCTATTGAATGCCAAAACGAACGAACGCTTACTACGAGTAACAATGGCAACGGAAATGAAGGGATTCGTAAAATAAAAATCAAAATCATGTGCCATATATGAGTAGCACATGTTTTCCATACGAGTCGTACGGAAAACATGTTGTTTTATCGGCGAGTTCGATGTCGATCGCGGATACACTAAAGAATAACCTCACTGTTAGGTTTTATAATGCTGCAACTGCAAGTGCTGCTGTCGCAAGAGTGCACGGAGCGGGGTTTCGACGAATTCGTTTACGATGCGCATCGTGGCTGACGGCCCTGAAGAACTATACGAGCACGAACTGGATTTTTAAAATATACACACAAAATACCTGCTTGTTGAACCGCAAACCTGAGCAATGGACTATTAACCTAATATATTATATAATATTATAGTGGTGGTAGCACGGTCAAGGACTTTTATTGTTATGCCACTACGGAACCCTGTCATAATGACAGCGTTAATCATAATTGTTATCTTTTTCAAATTCAATTTTTTATTGCGTGGTTATGGGTATTACAGTTGTTCTTATAAATAAGCAGATTAGAGTTCTCCAAATCCTACCTCATAGAGGCGTACAATATTATAAACTTAGATCTAATTATAGTATTTGTGCTTTTTTCATGTGGTTTAACGCTGTTATTATGACAGGGTTCCATAGTGGCAACAATTAAAGTCCTTGACTTTACCTTGTGCTTGCAGGGTCCATCCGGATCGCTACCACTATCTTATCCTTTAACCTACCTTTCCAGTATTTCCCCGATTTGATTCGAATTCGAAGTACGCCTGGGCAGCCCCTTCCGACCCTTCCACCGCACTATATATTTCTTTCGTCAATCGTTTTTCATCGATTCTTTTCGAATGACCGAACCATCGAAGCATGCCCTTTTCAATCTTAGTCACTACATCTTCTTTCAGACCACACTTCCTTCTCACACTTACCATCTCTTGTAATCATACTTCCCAGGTACACAAATTCGCTCATTTGCTCTACTAGTTCACCATTTATTTAAATAACATAAAGAAAATAGAATAGAAATATAACATAAAGTACATTGTTATAAAATATAACTTACAAAAAGAGACCATGACCGAGATAGGCTCGCACTGTCAAAACGTTATTAGATCTCATGTAGAGCCAAGCTTCTAACTCTACACGCCCTAACTCTACAAGCCCTAACTTTACAAACTCCTACATACCTTACTTATAATATGTGGCTTGGCCGTTTCGCTACCGTCATTTGGGCGTAAGGTGAACAAAATATTCACTGTTTATTACTTGTCTGTTATATAATAGCTCCTGTAGAAACGAAACGGCCGTGCCACATATTTTGACTAAGGTGTAGAGTAAGGAGTCTCGTCTTGGGATCATTTTACATGAAAATGTTTTTCGCGGGTTTATTTTTTCAAGGAATAAGTATGTCAAGTAATGTATGTTTTCTAATCTAAATTCTTCTAAAACTCGATACGATGCGTGATTATTTATTTTATCAAACTTTTCAACCTTCCTTTTCCTGTCCGTTTTACTATTACTACTAACTAGTTACCTAAACACGTCTTAGGGACCCCTTAAATCCCAGTTTTATATGAATGAATATTGGTTAAACACATGTGTAGTAAAAAGTAGTATAAGAACATCATACAGCTGTACGAACTTCATTGCTAAATCTGTGTGTATAATTAAATCATTACATAAGATGATTGCAAAGCTCGTCAAACGGTGAGTGAATTAACTAAGTAGTCAGTGGGGTTCGCCGGAACACACGCTGCGAGCAACATGTGTGTTATAAAGTTATACCTAGTCATACAACTGAAGCAGTTGGCATTGGACGCAAACAATATTTATTCTACTGATCCTCGGCGGCGGTGTTTGCGCGCCAACAAAGTAAGGATAAACCAATTCACAACATCACTCCTAAACGGAACAAGAATAAGGTCATTAGGTCACAATATCATAAATACTTTTCACTTCAGTATATGATCATATCAGTAAAATAACTTTACTATTCAATAGATAAAGACATTTAAACCCCTGGGATGAAATGCGACCGCTTCTTTTAGAGCTGATAACTGTTAAACAGCTCAACCGAATTTTATCAGACCTAGTTAAGAATCTCCCCTGTTCGTACTTAATTGTACCTATGAATTAACTACACGTAACTCTTGCGAAAATTACACTTTTCGAGTTCATATATCCTAAACGGTCTACCAAGACTAAAAATTGATAATAACTGTACAAACCGATTTTTCTAAAAGCTATCCTATACCTATATCTATCATGATACCTCACTCGATGTCATAATGTAAAAAAAAACAAAATGCCTTTGCTATTTAATATTTTATTGTACTACTTTGAGGGCGTAATTTTAAGTCCCTTCGGAGCAAAATGCACAAAACGCTAAATGTACACTACACGCAAAAAGTAACCAATGGCTAAATATGCACAATACGCAAAATGTACACAACGCATATCAGTAAAATAACTTTACTATTCAATAGATAAAGACATTTAAACCCCTGGGATGAAATGCGACCGCTTCTTTTAGAGCTGATAACTGTTAAACAGCTCAACCGAATTTTATCAGACCTAGTTAAGAATCTCCCCTGTTCGTACTTAATTGTACCTATGAATTAACTACACGTAACTCTTGCGAAAATTACACTTTTCGAGTTCATATATCCTAAACGGTCTACCAAGACTAAAAATTGATAATAACTGTACAAACCGATTTTTCTAAAAGCTATCCTATACCTATATCTATCATGATACCTCACTCGATGTCATAATGTAAAAAAAAACAAAATGCCTTTGCTATTTAATATTTTATTGTACTACTTTGAGGGCGTAATTTTAAGTCCCTTCGGAGCAAAATGCACAAAACGCTAAATGTACACTACACGCAAAAAGTAACCAATGGCTAAATATGCACAATACGCAAAATGTACACAACGCATAATGTGAAATACGCAGGGCGTACAAAACGCAAAACGTACATACGCAAAATGTGACACTACATCACACTTTTAGTTTTTTTGTTCATTTTGCGTATGTACGTTTTGCGTTTTGTACGCCCTGCGTATTTCACATTATCCGTTCTGTACATTTTGCCATTGGTTACTTTTTGCGTGTAATGTACATTTTGCGTTTTGTGCATTTTGCTCCGAAAGGATTTAAATATACATCTACGCCAAATTACATATTCTTAGAACTAAGAGTCTCTTTGAGTTAAACCCCGGACAGACAGACGGACATGCAGAAACCATAAGGGTTCCCTGTTGACTACGGAACCCTTAAAACCGCGTCCGAATCGGTTCATCATCCGTTTGGGAGCTACGATGCCACTGACTGATGCACCGATATAGCTTATAACACCTACCTCCTACCTCTCCCCTTGCGTCGCGCTTTAATAAATACCTAGCAAATTACGAACCTACGCTCTTGACAAATCCCTTTTGAAAGCGCCCTAATTAGATACTACAAGAATTTAGCGAGTAAAGCGAGAGTCGACTCGTAAAGCATTAGCTACTCGCCAGTCCAGTTTGTAGGTAAGTGTAGGAGCATATCGAGTAATAAGTTGCTATGCGATCTAATAAGCACGTTCTTAATGAAACGCTGTGTCAGTACTTGGTGCATTACTATCTGTCGCGCCGATAAGCGGTGCACTCTGACATTGCCCTGGCTATCATCATAAGTATCATAACCCTCTCAGGATGGGATATTTCCATGCAAGGCTTCTCCTGGTAACAACTAGATACGAATGGGGCAAACAGAGGTCACGGCGTTAGTTGATAGCGTCTAGTGTTGAGTAATCTGTGATTGTATGACATGCTCCATTGTAACTTTAGGGCTAAGTGCACAGACTGCCAGTTTACGTGCAATCCCAAATGTGACAGTCCAATGACTGTGAAGAAATGGATGAAAACTTAATTAAAAGAAATTGTTTTTCTGTGTTCTAATATGATGAACACAATATCAGCCCAGCGGACGGTAAGACAGGTAGCCTTCAAAAGTTGATGACGTAACCTCCTAATATAGATGCTTTCTAGTTGTAAAGGTTCTGCGTGATGTGATATAAAAATATGTAATTTATGATGCAAAAAGAATTGTGTTGCGAAAATCACCAACAATAATATACCTAGGTACCTCTTATCCAACAATGCAGTGAGACATATCTGATTTGCTCCTTTGCCTCTAATAATAGAAACGTGACAGATATTTTTGAGCTCTATGTTGGATAATATATTATATCTATAGTGACTGTGCATTGGAGGTTTGTATTATGTAATACAAAATTTAGGTAAGATTGACTAACGCTTACATTAATGGATAGCAAGTATGTATTGGCTATTGGGTATTGTATCCTATTTATTTAACAGCTGACTAGAGCGCATACGGAAGCTAACTAGGAACTTAATAAATATTCATACGCAGATTTAGATTGTGTACGACTAACCCTAAAAGTAGTTACTGTACCTACTTCGCCCTTCAAGCTACGACGACAATCAAGATGTTATTCGTATGATTTAAAGTCACGTAATTACCCATTTTTTTTCGTTAATCTATTTATGTCTAGGTCAAGCCTTCGCGTCCGCTAAGCGCTAAATTGCAGAGAATAACCCCTCATTATTACGATAGTTAAGGGTTACGCAAATAAAACGCGTCGGCGCGGCGGCCTGCGCGGCATACGAAAATTTGTCGGTCAATGAGGACTGCTATAAATATCACTCGCATAAATCTAACAGACTTCTATTGTTATTCAAAGACTGTAGAGTCCTATAAGGTACCGAATTTATAGATTTGAATCGAATAAAGAAGCAGCTCGATTTTATCTTTGCGTACGATGAGCAAAAAACGTTTAAAACTAAAATCAGACTGGAGAGTGGATAAGCTACCCTTCTAATCTTTAAATATCACTTGCATTTTCCCGCGACCATGTTCCCGTAGAACTTGTTTATAACTATATCTCTTCAAACCAAATTTCATTAAAATCGGTTGAGTGGATTAGCCGAGCGATAACGGATAAACAAATCATAGATATGTATTTGTAAGTAATAACATGCTCGATGAAAATTTTAGGCTATGTGTCAAACAGTTCTAATTATTGACTCATTTTTAGTTTTAGTGCATTTGAGTCTAAATTACATCGTCCCAACAAGCGAAAACGTTAACTTAACGACAGCTATTATCGTGATGAAATGATGCAACGATAGTCCGAGCCAAGGATCAGTGAGCGCCGGCGCCGCAAATGGCATGAGGCACGTTGATATGCGGTCCAGTCCACGACGCGCCGACAGATACAGTGTTAAACGCTGACAAAACATTTAGAATAGTATAACCTTACTCGGCGCGTGTACAAGGACCTAAAGAACCTATGGAAATGCCTAAAGTTAAAAAAAAAGTATTGTTCTACGCAACCCCGTATTGAAGTCATGTAGAAACACCTAAGATTTGTACCAACCATTATCGCTGTTATTAACAGAGAGCTTATCGTACCAGCGGGAAAACCGCCATGTGAGTAAGATATCCATGCCAAGGGAATGAGTCCAGGAGCACTCAGGTCCTAAACAATGGACACTGGCTCGAACCTAATTATTTTACCTCTTATCTGACTCAGGCAGGACAGATTATTACATTAAGACCATCAATTAATATCTGGAATGGGTGCACTAAGAAGGTATTTTTGATAATTCATCCCCTAAGGGATTAACCTCAATTTTTTGTCATAAAAGCCGAGAGTCCCCAATAAAGTACTTTGCCCTTGAGTCCTTAACCTTCCGCCGCTGGATTTAAGATCTAAAATTATTGTTACCCTTTTTACGTAGAACAAAGCTGATTTTAGCGGTAAATATGTACTTTATAAAGTACATTCGGTTTTTTCGGATGAGTTTATTTGCGTAGTGTCAGGAGTTAAAGTGAGCGTCCATTTCTTCTTTATAAAGGATGCGGGGATCCAGGAGGTTATAATAGGTGGAGTAGTGGGAAACTAATTCTGCGCGTAGGCACAAAGTCGCGGGTGTCCTCTAGTTAATGATAGATACAGAAATATTATCTTATAAAAGCGGGAATACAGCGTACGCGTCCTGGTGCCCTGCCTATGCCTATGACGTTTCAAAAGAGTTTATTATTTGTAAACCTACTTGAATAAAGATTATTCTGATTCTGATTCTGATTCCTACGAAGCTAGCCGTCCCGGGATCGATACCAGTCTGAGCCTTGGTTTTCTATGTATCGGTATATTTATTTCTCCATATAAGTAGGTATGTTTATCATTGCCTAGTACCCATAGTAAACGTAAACGCGTTAGAACTTAATCTGTAATTAGGCCAATTCGTGTGAGACTGTAGCTTGGTTCTTGTAGCTCTAGCTATGTTCGCAGTTCACCCTAAGTTAATTTAGCTCGTTTTAAGAGCATTTTAAAACTATTGGTACTCACAAGTGCGAGAGCGCTCTCAGGGTACCATTTGCAGGGCCTGAGAAAAATGGTGAGCAGTTCGTCGTCGTCGCCGAACACCAGGTCCTTGTTCTCGCGCAGCAGCTCGCGCAGGCGTTCCAGCGCCTCGCGCACGCGCTCCGGCGTCTCGCGCAGCTCGGCCTCGGCCTGCGCGCGCGTCTCCGCCGACAGCTCCAAGCTGCGCTCGAGGCGGAACTCCGACGAACTCATTGTGATAATACTGCACAAAACTTAGTCATGTTAGCATCGATAGTACGGGTGGCGTTATACTTTAGTGCTGTCAGCTGTGTCACTTTAATTTCACGTTTGAACTGCTGCACTAATCCGCCAAAGGTGTTAAAGCGACAAGGTACAAAACTGTGCAGCTACTTATTATAAAGGTAAGGACCAAAAAGTTGGACCATAATTAAGTGCAGTTAACCATACAAACAACAAAAGCGAAAAAAATTAAAGGATACTTTTCGTGGCACAACGGAGAAGTTTCATAGAAAATTTAATTGCGTCTGTTAACATGGCCAACTTTTTGGACCTCACCCATAAGGTCGACTGTACGCCAAAACACTGCGAACTAAATTGACGACCGATTGTGTTCTGTCACTATAAAATTTGTAAAATTTGATAAGGACCACCAGTCAACTACACTAGCGTCCGATAGTTAAAGTCTGCAGTATGCCGGGGAACCAGCTATGATAGAATACCATGGCTACCGCGCGCGGGATCACACACGTGGTGCTCAGTATGGGGACTCCTGCTTTATCGCGAAGGCGAAGGCAAAAGGGAGTGTGTAGCGAACGAACCATTTAAATTAGTGCCTGCTACGATGGTTTTTGTGACTAAAGCTAACACCAATACCTGGGGAGCAACTTTTGAAGCTCACCGACGAAAAATTACTAACTTTAAAATCAATTTGTTCAGCGATTTAATCTACGAGCGGGCCCACCTTTTAAATTTGGTATCATATGCCTTTATCATATCAAAACCAAAAGGTGGGCCCGCTCGTAATTGATTTCAAAGTTAGTCAATTTTCGTCGGTGAGCTTCAAAAATCGCCCCCTGGGCACATTGCGTTCCTGCATTGTATACCCAGTAATATACGGTAACATTGTTACGAGTCGAAATTTTTGCATGGTAAAGAGTTTAAGACTAATTTGACTAAATGGCTACAACTAGTAATAATTCTAAGTGGCAGAAAAATGTGGCCCGAATGCCTCGCAGACCTTCATAACGTTATGAAAAATAGTGATATGATAACGCTATATTTCGTTTGTCTTAAATTTCGTTTCTATTTTAATTATATTTTTTCATTGCGTTACGCTAGGTTGCAACGAAATCAAAGAACATAACTTAACCACAATAACTGTGCACCTAGTGACTCTTATGACTTAAATGATGCATATTAGATAAGCGGCATTGAAGGCCACAACAGTATTGTACTAACTAGTGTAGCTATGTAAGTACAGTAAAAGAGGTAACTTATAATGTTATTATATTCTTGTAGAAATTATCGTTATAAAGTTTATATCGTTAAAGTGAATATTGCTATAAAAGAGATTTATTACGTTATAACGTGTGAATAACGATATAATTGTAACGAAACCGTAGGATATTATATTACCTATCAATTAACACGTTGGCTTCCCACCATACTACTGCTGCCACGCCCCACAGAAATTTACTAATCCCACCGGTGATGCTCAAAGCATCGCTCTTTGACTGAGGTGCATCACAAGCTCATTTTTCAGGGTATTGTTTTACGGATTTTTTTGAGGAGCCGGAGCCCACACCTCATGTCAGAGGTTGTATAGGTATCTGCTAGACATAAACAAAACTGTTTGGATGTGACTTGAAAAACTTGGCAGGCCCACTTACATGACAGTATAAAGTAATGATGGTCTACCAATTTTAGACCTACTTACCTAGCGGTATAGGTATCTAAAAATTCGAAATGGTCAAGTTAGAACTTGACCATTAAGTAAGTAACTATAGAGTATCCTCTACAAAATAGCATAGGCCGCCCGAAAAATAATAAACAATACTATCCGCAAAAAACAATACTATGAAAAATGAGCTTTTGATCCCACCGGTGATGCTAATGGCGGCCAACGTGTTAAGTTGCATAAAAATGTGATGCCATCATGCTTTTATACGTACTAATATTGTCGATAACATTTTCAAAAAAACGCAGTAAATATAAATTATGTTATCTAATTATATGAACACATAAAGAACATAACTAACTAAAAAACTTATCTATCAGCAACTTACTATCCTACACATCAGAAGTAACTCATAAAAATACAGTTGGGTCCTCGACTTACGTTACGGAACCAATTACAAATAAATTATCCTTAGATTGGCATGTTAAGGTCTACTTCCTAGTGCTCTCGGCCATCGGGCAGCGTCCGTCGCTCGTTGACTTGACACCGGCAAGGCGAGGACTTGTTACGGATTCCAAGCACGACGGCGCACGTGGCTTATATTCAGACCCGATGACACGCCTGGCATGCCAAAATTACATACAAACTACTCACTGCCGGCAGCGAATGTGTAACAAGTTGTAGCGCCCGGATCTTAAGTTTTCGTGCAAAATGGACCCGATATTGCAAGATATGGACGTTTCGGCGCTAAATGTGTCTACCATTAGCAGGCTGTCAATGGGAATTCACTTGATTTGTTTGAAACGAATTTTACGTGCCAATTGAAACTATCCAATAACTCTAAATAATTTATTTCTTTAGAAGCGTGTAATTGTGTAATTGTTTTAAATCTATTAGAGCGTCCTAAAACCTTCTCCTGTCAGATCCTTTTTCGTCCTCTAAATTTTACACAAATTCTTTTACCATCAAGGCGATAAGGTTATGGAATGCTTTGCCTGTGGAGGTACGGCGTGCTAAGTCTGTTGCCATTTTTAAAAGCAAGCTAAGAGATAATTTTCTATCACTTCCGTAGTTTTTCTATTATTTTCTTTACTTTTTTCTTTCTTCTATCTCATGCATCGTCTGTTGTCATTGTTTGGCTGTTTTGGAGGATGTATGTTTGTATATATTACAAGATTATAGATGTATAATTATATGTATTTAATACGTATTTATTAAATTATTTACTTTATGTATTTATATTTAGTCTATATGTATATAAATAGTTTTAATTTCAAAATAAAAATAATTTAATTGTTTCTTGTAGTTGTTTAGTTTGAGTTCTAAACGAATTAGTTTACACCGCCTGCTATAATTTTGTGTCCTCAGTTATTTCTCTTACAAGGTTATCTGGAAGAGATCGCTATTTAGCGGTAAGACCGCCTGTTGTATACCTATGATTGAAATGTACCTACTGCTCCGTGATGTTTGTTTTTGGTGTTCTATAAGAGTATTTGTATTGTATTGTAATTGACGCTTGGAACAGTTCTGTAACTGTTCGTCTTGCTTAATTAAAAATATCACCTCTACTCTACAAATAGCAAATCGTCAATAACTGGCAGTTGAGAAAATGACAATTAGTTACTAGCCACCAATTTCATAAGCTGATGCTGTTAGTAAAGAAAGTTTAACAGTACTCCGAATAATATTTCTGGATCTAAGAATTCAATTTTCATCACAGAAATAGGTATCAGCATATCCTTTGCTTTACACTTATTATCGCAAAGTGGCCAGTTACTGGCGGTGGCCAATATTAAGACTTACCCTACGCAATTTTAATGTAATTACGTATGTAGACTATTTTAATAACCTTTGCATACTTAGTAATAACTACGTAAGAACATGCTTTTTCTTTATTTGTATTGGTACTTTTACGTAATTGGTACATCGAGATTTTAATTTAATTGGCAAATAAATAAACACTCATAGCTTGTTAATTAAAAAAAACTTACCTCGACGCACTTATTAAAGAAAATAATAATATTTGGTAGTACTGCAGATTTTTTTTTGGCACAAAGCTAGGAAAGGCGTTGCCTACCCCTTCGCCTTCAAAGATCAATGCAGCACGTCCTTGGGCTTGAAGTGATTCAAGCTGGTGCACTACACGGCACTCCCGTGTTACTTAATTTTATTTCACCATGAGAAAAATAAAAAACTCTTGCATCACTTTTGTAAAAATTACAATGTACCCACTTAAATGCAATTAAATTCACGCGGAGCGAAAATTCATACTGCCTTCTATTTTATGTCCCACATTTACAGGGCATTGTCACGCTTTGTTTGTGTGACTGCTAATAGTTAAAGTTAAGTGGGCAAATAGTTATAATTATGCATATTTTCTATACCTATATATCTATCATCTTCAGTTCACTCAACCCGGCACGAGCGCTCGAACACTTGCTCCAAATTATTGTGTCAAGTTGCAATTTTAAATTTAAGCTGTATCGGTGCCTATGTTCCTAACACAATAACAAACTCATACTAGACAGTTGTCGAGTCAGCAATATTGGTACTACTAAGTGCTAATACTTAAAAGGCCTTACCGGATAAATTGTGGTCTAAAAAAGATCAACAATGACTATGCCTATAACAAATTAGTAAATTCTAATTTCACAATAACTGAAGGAACCGGGTACGACACTGAACTGGTGCTGTTGCGCTCTAATTTGTTCACATGAGTGAATAAACAATATGTGAAAATCGCACACTAACCTCGCTTCGCGTAGAGGAAACTCGCGCGCCGGTGAAAATGACAAAGGGCGGGAAATCGATCGTGCGGCGAGTGAGAGGCGCCGGCGAGTGTGCGCGCGCGCGCCTCCGCGCGCGTTATATACGCGCGATAAGCGCTCTGCTTTGTGAACACTTCAAAGACCTTTCCAAGGGGTGGATGAGCAAACATCCTACTAATTTTAACTGCTAATTGTCCCTTGTGTAAACCTGAGATAGATCAATTAGTAGCGTTCTTAGAACGACTATTAGGTAATTACTTATTATTGTTATGATTATATGCGGTATTTATATTTGTCTAACGTAGGTAGGTACTCTTAACCTAGGGGTTACATTATGCTAAGGACCCGTGGCTACACGATTAAACGGTTTGACTGCGTATAGACCCTCAGCCATGAGGAAACGACCAAGAAGTAGAAGATCTTCATTGAACTTATCAAATAATTATACTCCGACGAGGATGAATAATTTTTGGAAACAAGTTAGGTGGTCCACACCTACAAAAGGATTAAAGAAGACTCCCTAGTCGCGAGATAGCCAGAGGAATAACACCCCCGATGATGGTTGCACTTTGCATTTTCAATCAGTAACCGCAAACAGCGAACGCCCTTGCACTCTGCTCGACACAATGCATCGGCCAACGGACATACGTTTTATATAAACACGATAAATTTATAAAATAATTATAATCTATGTAAATTGTTGCTCGCCTTTAAGTTTCTTGTAGCAAATCTTTGCTACAAGAAAAGATTCTAAAAAACAGAAATTTAAACGCTGTACCTACGATGTCAAAATAAATCATAACTAGATAAGTGACGCAATTTGTTGATAAGTTGTGTAGGTAGTGTCTGTGCATTCTGCACCCACTGTATGAACCTTAATCAAGATGTTAATAAGTAATTCCAGAGTAAGTGGTGCTTTATAATATTATCTTGCTGGATCAATGCTGGATGCTTTAGATGACGTATAAGCCCGCAGGAAAAAAAAAATTAAGCAGTAATGTTACCTACTCGTATTTACCAGTAGTAACAAATTGCACTGGACAATGGAAAATTTGATTAGATTAAATTGAATTGGGGAAATTACAGTCAAATAGGTACTCACTTATTGCAAAGATTTAAAACTATTTTATTTTCAAATTATTACCCACCCAACGCATTCGCGGTAGTTTGGCCAGGCCTTTGGCCAGGTCCCTCCCGGGCCGTGTCTTTTGTTTTAAATACACGAGTAATATAAGGAGCTCGCATATAGGTACTGTAAAACTCACATGGGTGTTCAAGGCACTCGGCAAACAGGAAAACGCTTATATGCGTTGCTAGCAGTGAATGCGTTGATGAAACTTTCGGAGGCTATTTAGAGGTTTGTCTTTTAATCTTTCAAATGAAGAGTTGAAAGGAAATTTCAACACAAGATAGTCCGTATTCTAGATGAGCACCGGTGGCCTATTAGACCAGTGCCCGAAGCCTTTGAAAACGGGAAAAAGTAAAAAATAAATAGTAAGGTGAAACCCGTAGGAAAAGGAAGAGAATATAACTAACATTAAAGGAAAATTATTTAAATAAATTATTTTAAGCGTAAAAAACGGTTATCTCCATTTCCGGCAACACTACAAGTCCTAGTCATAGTTGTAGGTAAGTAATAAAATGATCTACAACTTATTTTTAAAACACTTTTTTATATATATATTTTAAAATATACTTTACTGTGGTAAATGTTGTCTGAAAATGCAAAGAACCAATACTTCTTTGAAAAGCCGAGATTTTGACGTGAGTATTTTTGTTTGAATATAAGCTATTATCATGCATGATAATGCCCATCCCCATACTGCTCATGTAGTCGAAGACTACCTGAATGATGTGGGTATTCGTCGCATAAAGTTGCCGGCCCGGAGCCCGGGTCTTAATCCTTGAATGGACACTTCATTCTTATTTTGCAGAAGATAAGGGTTAATGATTTGTTTTGCAACAATCAATTAACGAGCGTACGACCTTTGAATTAAGAGTTAAGTAAATAATAATAATAAATAATAAATATTAGGGGACAATCTCACACAAATTGACCTAGTCCCAAACTAAGCTCTAGGTTTGTATTATGGGTACTAGACAACGATAAACATACTTAAATAGAGAAATACATACTTAAATATATATAGAAAACATCCAAGACTCAGGAACAAATATTCGCGCTCATCACACAAATATCTGCCCTTACCGGGATTTGAACCCAGGACCGCTGGCTTCGGAGGCAGTCACTCCCAACTAGGCCAACGTGTCGTCAAAAGTGTCCATTATTGTTGCGTGTCAGCTTAAAGTATCCAACATTGGTGCCATATTAGCACCCTAGGTAGTTTAAACATACTGTAAGGAAGTTACATCTTATTATACGTATTATTTACGAAGTAAAATAGTTTTTAGTTATAAATAATAATGATTTAATTTCGTAGCATAAAATCTCGTTTTCTTAACTATACCGAAATAATCGTAAATGCCCATTTTGCAACGGGATTCTGTGCACTTTTTAACTAAACAATCTTCGCCAAATTGTGGTACAGTTTGATGGCGAATATTAAAATACTTGCGCTCATATATAATTGCCCTTACCAGGTATCTAACCCGAGCACTAACTTCGTAGTAGTATAGCTATGGTCACTACCAACTAGCTTAAAGCGTTGTCAATTTATTAATAAAGTTGGTAAAAAGTATCTCTTTATAGAAGATTAGTAGTTAGACAATCTACGGTTGCAGTAAATACATATTTCTTAAAACTAAATGGTAAATATATTTCCAGTAGGTATTAATATGTTACTATTATAAATTAATGAAACCAACATACGCCGAAAGATTAAAAATATACTTAAATAACATGTAGGTATTTTTCTACATAAACATGTTTCGATGCTTAGTACCCATAGTACAATCCTAGACCTTTGTTTGGAACTAGGACCATTTCAGTGAGATTGTCCCCTTGATAATTATCAAAATCGTGATCAAAAGGAGACCCTACTCCATAACTCATGACGGTAAACTTAGTCCTGCAACATTAACTGTGGACCCAAGACAGTCACTGGTTAACGGTAGTCCAGGTACTTGTGTTACAAGTTACAACAATGACTTTTTAACTCTGGTCGCACAATTTAAGACTGACACAAAACAATTTATATCTTCCGTTGAAATCGGTGTCACATATACTTACTGTTGCTTCATGAACGTGAAGAAACACCGAAGTGACGGTGACTTGATGGCTGCATGTTTGTTAACGTTGCCTCTACAATGCAAAATTAGTACTCTTAAACATTAATTAGCTGTACTTAATTGCAAGTTACGACTGCGTGCCTCTAGCTTGGACTCTCATCGAATATTTCAGATATATATCCAAAATATTTGTGACTTTAACACAGCTGAAAGAGTTTTTATGATGTCAGCGTCTGTCATTGTCTTTTATAAGTACAAAGTTTAGTTTAGATAATGGTCGAAGAGGTCGGAAACCTATATGTAGACACACATTAACGGGAGGAACAAAGTCTAAACCGCTGTGTGAGTCAGATGCTTTAGATAATACGGACAACGGTCAATTCGCACTATGAATCTATATTTACATTAATCCTAATGAAAACGTGTCAAGTTACAACAATAAGTGCACGTTATAGGATCCGCGCGTAGGTAATCTTCTTGGGCATATTACTACTAAGATATATTTATGTGTGTTTTGCATGTAAATACTTTGTTTTAGAAATGGATTAGATTAGATTATTTATTGTTCAATATAAAATAACGTTACAAATTACACATTACACGTTATAAGTTTTGCATTAATGTCGTCACAAATAAAAATACATTAAGTTAATAGGGAAAAAAATACTAAACAAAATTTACGTAAAAACCAACATGTCAAAAATATAAAATTAAAATCAAAATAATCACTAAGTAGGTCGCAGGGCAGCGACACCACGGACTAAGGTCCGCGTAGGAAACGCTAAAGCGTTTCCTAGGGAAGGTCCTCTTCCACGCCCCCCGCTTGCCTTCACCGGCCGGCTGGAGTGTACGATGACGAGGAATAGACCCTCACATCTGGCTAGCCTTTACTGACCGGTCAGACAGAGTGAAGTCGCAAGAGCTATATCCTCGAAGGGCGGATGTGTTGCATAAATGGCGAGTGGGCACCAAGTCCAGAAGCACCTCTCCGCCGCCGCCAAATGCCCCATCACTTTACTAAATTAAAGTTGTCTAAAGGGCCTCTGCGTGTTGGATTCGGCTCTATGTATGCGCCTTCCAAAGGTTCGGCGGACTTCTATAGTCCCGTGATCGGTAAAAACACTACTTAAATCCAGCACAAATATAAAATGTGTTATTTTTTTATTTTGCGCTACTGTTAAGTAGTATAAAATAAAAAAAAATCAATTAAACCTTTTGATTCAAGTACTTATTAATTAAGTAGGCACAACAGGTTCTCCTACGGTTAGCAAAGTACATAAGGTTCTCAAGTTTGCGCCTAAACGTTTAGTCAAATGTTTCGTCTTTGAGTTTGAGTACCTACTTTAAGTGCGGCAGAGCGGCGTTCATAATACGTAGGTCCGGTGACACGAGGATTCTTTCCTGCAAGTGCCCGATTTGTTTGCCGGGAATATGGTAACATGAAAATATGTTCATGATGCGCCGCGAAACAAATGAATCCCTACAGGAAGTGCAGGCGAGGGTCCAGCTTCAACCCGGCTAATGTACGCGGGTATGTTTGTGCAAGTCTCACTCTTTTGGCATACGTTGAGTTTCCCTAATGGAGTTATTCATACGTCAGTCAGTTTTACACCTTTGGCAGTTAGTGCAGCAGTTCAAACATGACGTTAAAGTGACAAAGCACTAAAGTGGCAGCTGACCGTACTTTGTCGCTTTAACGCCTTCAACAGATTTTTATGGCTTGTAGAGGGCAAACGAGCATATTACCTGATGGTAAGTGGGATCTGTGACCTATATAGTACACTTACATTCTCAAGACCACAATCTAAACACTGCAATACTTAGACCACAAATGCGTTGCCAAACCCGAGGCCCCGTTTCGTAAAATCTTGTAACTTTTAATACAAATGGAAGTCTCTTTTTAAAACACACCGTTGAAAAGAGATTTCCGCTTATAATATAGCTTATTTTTTATGCAATAGGCCCCTGAGTGCAGCAGTTCAAATATGACGTTAAAGTGACAAAACAATGTACTGCGTGCAGCTACTTACGGGGCTCACTGTACAAAGGCGAACTTACCCCTTTAAGGGATCCGTTCCGGTTAGCCTATAGACATGAACGTCTGCTTACTTATCTTGGTAGTAACTATTTTTATCTGCAAAAAACTAATAGGTGGATGTAAAATCGTTGACTGGCTCCGTGTTTGTTAATGAACCTAATTTCCCTTTTAGTTATTGTGCTAATTTAAAACGGGCTTCAAACTGAATCAGCTGGCCTGGCTATCCTCTGATCCATAAAAGAATAACGTAGGTAGGATACAGTACAGGAAATTAATAATTAGTATATATTAGATGCTGGCGTGGCGAATTGCCTCGCTGCCAAGGCTGAATAAATATATATTATTACGTATAAATCATCTGTAGTCAGACAACAAGAGGACTTGTAAGAACGTTGGACCAAACCTAGAGGTTTTCTAACGATTTTAGAATGTTTCTTTACGAGGTTGTGTATTGATTTATCGTATTTAGCGTACAGTTTGTGTTTACAGTATACCAGAACACGCTGCATGAAAATTAAGGAGGGTTCTTCCAAAATCAGTAAGATCGTGGGCATTCAAGGATATATGTATACATAACATACATACGCGTACTCGAATAGAACCTTGTCGCAAGCAGAATCATTATAATGTCTTTGCAACAACGGGGTTCTTTGGGGGTACGCGACTACATTTTTCTGACTGTACTCATCTCAGCTCAAAGGTTTGGGTAAATAAAATGAAACTAATTGCATCAAATAATAACTATGTATTTGAAGTAGAAGGCTCATCAACTTCTGTTGCTTTGGAACTTGTCGAGGCATCGTCTGAATTCACTTCATCGTCGCTACTTGCTTGCTGAAACAAAAAAATACATTTTGAAGTACGCTTACAGCCGGATCCATATTTGTTTATCGTTTATGTTGACATGAGGCGTCAAAACGGTATAGTCTTCATGCATTACACGGACTTATACCTTAAATCCCTTCAAGGGATAAGTCCGTGAGAGATTATTTATTTCTCTAAGTATTTTTATCGTTGTCTAGCACCCATAGTACAAGCCTAGAGCTTAGTTTGGGACTAGGTCAATTTGTGTGACATTGTCCCGTGATATTTATTTATTTTATTTTTTAATTGATCTGTTGTAAAAGCGTCCCATATGCTGACCCATGAAGGGTGAAGATAGTCTCGAGTGCTCCAGGCCAGGTGGTGACTGACCTCTAACGCCTCCAGCTTGAAGTCCGCGTTGTGAGTGGCGAGCAGGGTCCGCTTGACGTAGCTGAAGATGTGGTCGCGGCAGGTGTGGTCGGCGCCGGCCGGCAGCCAGCCGCGCTTCGGGTGGCACAGGTAGCCGGTCGGCGGCGCCGCGGCCAGTAGCTCTTCCACCTCCGGCAGCTGCACGTCGCAATACTGTTAGGAACAAAAAAATACAACCTGAGGATTATTTATTTTAATTTAAAACAGCTCAAAATCCTTACATTAAAAAAACGTATACGTGTACGTAGTATGTGTGGTGTGAAACTGTTTAACAAAGTAAGGAATGAAAACATCAGAGAGAAGTGTGGACTAAAAGAAGATGTACCTAGTGACTAAGATTGAAAAGGGCATGCTTCGATGGTCCGGTCATTTGGAGGATGGATGAAAAACGATCGACGCAAGAAATATACAGTGCAATAGTAAGTGGAAGGGTCGGAAGGGGCCGCCCTAGGCGTACTTTTTTTAATCAAACCGACGTGCATGCATGAATCGATGTATGAATGTGGAAGAAGCGAAAGAGATTTGACACGATCCTAGCAGGACGAAAGAAGTGGTCTCTGCCTACCCCTCTGGGAAACAGGCGTGATTTAATGTATGTATGTAAATGTGGGTGTTTGGTTCCGTGCGGTTGCCGGATTAGAATAGTTCCACTCCATGTCTCCCGCCCGTGGATGTCGTAAAAGGCGACTAAGGGCAAAAAGTCTTGTAGGACTGTTAGGCGATGGGCTTGCAACCTATAAATAATACACTGGTAAAAATCATAGCCTGTTTGTGCAAAATGTGGTTACAGAATTATCAAGAAGTCTTTTTAGAGTTGTTGGTATTTCTGTAGCTCTGCCTACCCCACTCTGGGTATGAAAGCGTGATGTTATGTATGTAAAAAAAAACGATATAAACGGCAATCAGCAATTCTTGCCCGTCGACCTTATTAAAACTATGTCGAGTTCGGATATATCCACATGTCAGTTTCACCGTATATAATCTAATATAAAAAAATAGTTGTTATAATTCACATTGCATTGCATTGTAAAGGTTAAAACACATTTTAATTGCATACCTAATTTGATTTCCACTAAAATGACCCCAAGGATTCCTCAAGCATCAATTTTTACCTGAGAGATCCTACCACGAGATATCTGTGGATGTGACCTTTTTGACAAGAATATTCGACAATGTTAGACATAATCCATTCTAGAAAGCGAATATTGGTCAGAGCTTCCAGAGGCGTATTATAACTTTTCGATGAGTGGCAGGTACAGTGCTTCTATTTCCTTAATGCCTCTTGTCTAGCTCTCACTCGCACTCGCATCTGACAATATATTCGTCACTCGTGTTTCATAGAAAAAAGAAGCTCGCCGAGAGACATTAAAAAAATAGAGCTATAGAAGTCACATATCGTCATCTCTATGCTGCCTGGAATTTGTAAGGTTCCACGGTCTCATTAACCTGGTAAAATATCTGACGCTGCGCCGGCACCATGCCAGGGCGGAAGAACACGGAGCCCTCGGCCACGACCTCGGCGGGCTCGTCGGCCATGCGCGTGCTAGGCCGGACGCGGTCCGCCTTCTTATAATGCACCACCAGGTCACGTGTCGACACCATCGAGTGCACACCAGCTGATCAAAATAGTCGAAATCAAAAATAAAAATATTTATTTAGTAAATTGGCCACATAAGACCTCTTCGTCGGTAATATGGAGCAAGTCTTCTAAGTGTGAATACATCTTAGGAAGCAGGGGTAGGGCACCAACCCGCTTGACTGATCTTTTACTGGAAGCCCTAGAGTGTAACTCCCAGTCAGCGCTTCATCAGGCTCCACAAAGAGTGGAACAGCATGGAGTGCTCCATCTTACATAGCCACTTATGATGGTCACAACCTTCAGCCATAAGGAACAACCAACAAGAAGATCTTCATCATTTTTTTATTATGTTATGTTTATTGTATTATGTTATCGGGCCCCGTTTTTAAATCTTTTGTCAACCAACACTTCAGTTCAAAATTAGTATTTTTAAGGCATCTGTCACCAGGTACCAATGGGTTAATAGTGGTATTCTGCATTGGTTAAATATATTAAAAGTAGCATTGTCAAGCCTTTCTCGACAACTCATGCATCATTTAGTACAAATTAAAATGCTGGTACTAAACCATTAAGTCATATGCATAATGCTGGCTCAACTAAAGTTGTAGTTACATTGTGAGCTTCACAACACAATACAATATTAAACATACTTATATAGAAAAAACATACTTAAATATATAGAAAAACATACAAGACTCAGGAATGTATTTATCCATACCAGCCAATTATAATAAAATTGTGCATAACATTCTGTCATCATTTTATGTTTCATATCCAGCTTAAGAAACATTTTTGGCAAGTTAATTTGTTATTATTCTTATTATATAAATGTTAAGAGAAAATCAAAACAAATAAAATCATCAATTACAAGCAACAGTTCAATGAAAATGTAATTATTACCTTGATGTCTTAACCTAAAGTCCAAAGTTTGGTAAATTCTTGCACCGGGCTCCTTCCTAGGATCGTACCCATATTTGACCCATAGCATCCTCCAGGGACCATCTTTCATATAGATAGCTAAGCAGGGCATTATAACTTTTAGTGAGCTTAACCTGATCTTTGTGTGGTATCTGAGAAGATTCTGACTCCAAATTGGCCTATCTTCAAATATCTAAAGAAAAATAAATATTAATAGTATCTCAAATATATAAATCTTGCATTATATCTACAATAACCGTTAATAGTTCATTATTTATCATATTAATTGTACTTTTTAATCCAATATTATAATTACATTGAGAATGCTTCATTCATTGTTAATACTCAGATTATCATAATTTTTCCATGCACACCTTTTGGATAACTTTTAGTTCTTGTGCCAATGATGGATAAATTGCAACTCTCTGAGTATACTGCTTCAAATATGCATCATATGGTTCTGTTGGAAGGCTATCCGTCAAATTGAATGTGTATCGAGTTATGCCGATGCCTCTGTCTGATCTACGTTTGCTGTGGAGGTCATCCTTATCATCCTGCGGTGGTGTTTGAGTTTCCTTCCTGTCAGGGTACCTCTTGTCTGTATATGCATAGTTTATTGGCTTGTCTGACCTAGTAAAGTTAGCGGGGACAATGAACACTGATGACTTTTCCCTGTTAAATAAAAATAAGATTAATATTTTGTACTGCCATACCATATTGGTCAACTACTATAATGCTCATAGCTAAACTATTGTTATTGCAGTTATTTCTTTGCACTTACGTCATAAAATCAGGGCTATCTACACCTGAGGGCAATATTTCATCCATCAAGCACTTTGGCTGAGAGTTCTCTCCCTCCATCTGAACTGGAAGGTATTGAAAATCGCCCATTGCTAAAAAAGCAAGTATTATTTCATTTACAGAAAAGGAAAATTTTCTCACAAACTGCAACATGCAGATTTATTGATAAAAACGAGATCTTACTGTCAAATTTATAAATCCTTTTAACATGCCCCACCACTGATGTGCCTATGACCTCCCTCTTTACTTCATCCCCATCCTTAGTCTTCTTCACTTTTACCTTCAACAGTACTCCGGCTGTTTTCTTGTTATCTCCATAGATTTTTTTTATAAAAGGATTCTGTGGCTGGAAACTCAGTCCTAGTCGCTTTTTGTTAGGTTGTGACAAAGTCTATAATAAAAAATAGACATAATAATAATAATCCATTGTATAGGTCTAAGCATTATAAATATTTAAGAATTTGCGCTTTATTACCTCCGAAATATTCTTAATGCCCCCCAAGTACTCCAACGCTTTATCATCGTTTTTAACGATTCCCGGAAATTGAACGCAAATTAATTCTTGGGAAAAATCCTTAGTTTCAGATTTGTTCTCCATATTGAAAACCTTAGAATTGGCTCCTTGTTTCTTATTTAGTTCTATACTTTCATCTCATAAAATTATAACTTTGCACTGCACGAGTTCGTCACTCACATGTATACAATAGTAGTCTTTGACTCACATTCTATCTAATCTAAACAGCACAGATTCTAAACTGAACCACAGATTAGAAAGAAGGGTATGTCTAAAGAAAAGAATAGAATAGAACATTAATGTAATATAAGCACAGATTAGAAAGAAAGGTATGTTTATAGCACGTTTATAGTGTTTATAGTAAAAGGCACATGGAAATTTATTAAATGTACTCTATGATGGAAAAAGTAAGTATTACATACATGTGGATGGTGTACTGTAAAAATGACGCGCGCCGAAAGAGATTTACTAAAACTTAATGCGTCCCTTCCTAGGAAAGGTGACCATAAATTAATTGCCATTTGCGGACAAATTAGTTTTACAAGCCGGTGGGGTACTAAAACGAGTTTTTTTTGTTAGTTTATAAGCGCGAACACTGCTCTAACAATTCCGATGGAAGCATTTCAAGTAAAACTCGGTCGCACTAGTAGGACAAAAGCGTTTCATCACCGACGTAAAACATTCGTCCCTCTCGGACGGTTATTCCCATCTTCCAACCTTTCCAACCCAGGTACCATTTGGCAAAATTTCCATAGTATACGGGTTGGATAGGTTGGAAGATGGGAATAACCCTCTCGGACTTAGGTACTTGCTAAAAAAAATCGAATGCTTTATGTAGGCGATAAACGCTATCGTGCTAGCCCTACTGGTATTCATTAATAAAATTTATTGCGTAAAACAAAATACAATACATATTATTATACGTAGAGACAAATCATTTATTAAATCAAAAAGCTAAACAGCAAAATAAAATGGTTTTTATGTAGTTACGTCGTAAAGTAGCCCGAGAGCCAATTATTTTTTGTGACTACTCTTTTGCATGAGTTGTTATCCTTATTGTTAACTATCAGGTTTCCTTTTTAGGGTTCCGTAGGCAAACTAGGAACCCTTATAGTTTCGCCATGTCCGTCCGTCCGCTGCAGAGACTCTTAGCTCTAGAAAACTGTAATTTGGCATGAATATGCATGTTAGAGTCTGGCAAACGAAAGCTGTCCCAGAGAAAGAGCGGCATTTTCAAGAAAACTGCAGATTTGCTGGGGATGTATTTTGTTTACTCGCCTACCCTATAGTGTCGTTGGATAGACCTTTCAAGTGTCCCCCCCCCCCCCCCAGCCAGCCAAAACTACAAATACTAATAATCTTAAATGAAAGAACATAATATAACAAATTTTGAGGGAAAACTATCACGACTAAATAGACATGGGTTCTTGATACAGGCGATTAGTGTTACCTACTAAAATCATCTCAGACGGCACCAATTGACTTTAAATAGAAAATTAGTTATTAATTGATGATTTTTATGTTTGTAGCACTTAACGGCTTCGGATCCCTACACTGAGCATGGCATGGCATGGCATGGTCAGACATGCTCTTGCCCGGTTTTTATTATTTTAACTTTCGCAGTCAGTCTGAAATTCGCTCACAATAATATTTAAATCTAAATTTGTAATGAAATAGGGCCAAAGATAATCATGTCAGGCTATACCTACATTAACTAACTATTATTGTAACAGGTATTAGTTATGATTTTTTATTTGTATTTGTTTTTGTAATAATTGTATGAACATTTTTTACTTGGACAGCAAACAGTGTGAACAAGATCGTAACAAGCAACCATCTAAATATTCGAAGCTTATTGTGCGATAATTGTTGGTAACGGTTAAATAAGTGCAGTAATAAGGTCTAGCTCTTATGTATCGGTCTAATTGTGTATTTCTATCAGTTACCTACCCCCATGTATGTAGGTGATACACAGAAGATAATTTAAAAAAACTCATTTTGTACTCATGTATAATAAGGATTTTAATTAAAAAATATTTAATATCACAATCTTATTTCTATGGCCTTCTTAAAAAAACCTATTTTTTTTTTCATATGCCTCAAGCACATGTTATCTATGAGCCACTGCTTCCACCGCAATAAGTAACCTGAAACATTTTTTTTTTAATAAGTTTAGACTACAAAACAAGTATTTATATCATAGGATTTCGTTCAGGTGACTTACTTTTCTAACAACATATTTCGTTGCCTCTCAACTTCAAGTCGATCCTTCTCCATTTTCAGTCTTATATTATTACACCTTTTCTTTTCCAATAGTTTTTGTTTCTCAATTCTTAATCTTTCTTCTTCTAAGTTAAGGAGTCTGTCATGGACCAGTCCTGGAAAAAGACCATTACAATAAGCAAATATAAAAAAATCCTGCATATATCAATGGCTTAAAGAGAGACTTACTGACTGGTCTTCCTCTCTTCCATAAAGGTTTCCCCGAGACTGGGGCAGAAGACACCTCATTTGGCCCCATAGCTGGATCAATGTCATTACCAACTCCGTCATCTAAGCTCATTTCAATATCTGCTGGGGTAAAATGGTGGTCCGAAGGCCATTTCTAAAAAAAAATGTTTTTGTAGACTAATTCTGGTTATTATACTGTCACAGCAAAACTGCTGAACCAATTTTTATTGATAAATATATATTATTTATATTAATTTAATAGCGTAGCGGAAAAAAGCCTACTGGTTCAATGATTTGTTGTTATAAACTTAAATTTTATTATTTTAATTTTCAGACAACTTTACCATATTGCTAGTAGATGGATCTGAACTGCATATATCGTTTCCAACATTACTTTGTGTTGGAATCTAAAACATAAGGAATAAAAATCAATAAATACATGAAAAATCTTAAAGACACATTCATAGTTTAAAATCCATTCACCTATATTATTTAGATAGATAGATAGATAGATAAACATCTTTATTCATATCACACAATACATGGGTTCTTAGGCTAACAAAAGGAACATGCAAATATCAATTATTTATAAATATTGTAAAAAGCCTTACTTGCGAAATAAAATTAACTTAGAACTAAAAACATAAATGCAGAAAAAGAGCCATGTGATGGTGAGACGAGAAGGCGCTGGCTCAGCATAAAACTGTGGTAAACCACATCACTGATATTCTGCCAGAACCCTAAAGAGTAGTGACGCCAGTTAAAAATAATAATAATAAATATAGTTCGGTAAATTGTGCCGTATAAAACGAAAACAAGAGACCCGTAAACTAAACGGAATAAAAGTGAAATTTAAAAGTTGCTACAGTGATGCCAACAGTAGATACCAAAGCTAAAAGTATTAAAAATTATAAAATTTAAAAAATATTATTTCTGAAATAGGGAGATTCTAGGAAGTATATTTTTGTAGAATTTGCAAATGAAGTTTGAGTTTTTGTTTAAAATTTTGCTTTGATCGGATTTTGCGCAAAGGTGGTGGGATATTATTCCAGCACTTTGTCGCCTGGTACTTGAAACTCCCCCTGAAAGCACAAGTCCTGTGAGACGGGACAAAAAACACTATTTGGAGATCAGAGAAGCCCACAGCTTAATGTGTAAATTTTATAAAACCCTAATTACCATGTGGTTTGATGAGATTGCAGACGTTTCTGGAACACCTTGGAGCCCAAATACAGAAGTATTTGTGCATATGAGTCTCAAGATCTTCTCTTCAGCATCTGTCAGTTGGGTATTTGCATTACAACCTGGGGTAAACCGATTCTTACGAATTTTAAATGCTTTCTTCTTTACATTAGATTTCCAGTCTCTCCATGTCTACAAATACAAAAGTAAAAGTTATCTACAACAATATATCTTCCCAAATCCCTGATATTACAATTACCAACTATTTAAATATTTTTAATTTTAAATATATAGACATAAAACTAAGAGCAGAATATAAAATAGTTCCAATGAATTACTCTAATTATAATTATAATAATTAATAAGTAACTATTTTTCGTTTAATCTTTTATTCCAGTATGCCTCTACATGGGCAATAATTTATTCAAAAGCATTTTTTAATCACACCTGTTGCCATTTATCGGGAGTTTTTATGGCGCCGGAACCGAAGCCTGAGTTTGCATTGAGTTTTTCAGTGATTTTAATCCAAGCATTAGTTTGCCGGATTCTGCCCTCCAAACCCGTGAATTTGCCAATTGCTAGCTCTTTGTCTTCTTCCAAGAAATGAAGGAGCATGTTCAATTGTTCGGGGCTAGCTTTACGCCTCTCCATAGCACAAACTTAACAATAACATCAGTATTAATGAATTAAACTCAAAAGGCAAAATACTATTCGATAAATAACTTAAATTAAGAACCACTCTTCTCGTTTAAAATGAAGATTCACATTGTAATGGCTTATCTTCTTATTTTTTGTTATAAACATCTCTTATTGTTTTTTTGCATTCGAACTAACTTGCCCGATTCACTTTGACATTGACATAACAGCACTAAATAAATTCGTTCAGAAATAAGTCAAACCAAACATAGCCATAATAAATATTATCAATTACCACATGTGAATAAAACATTTTCATTCAATATAATTTTCATATAATTTTAGTACTCAATCCAAAAAAAGAAACATGTGTGAATGTGAAACAACGTATTTGACAGTGATAGACGTCACAAAATAATTTTGTTTTGGTTCTGCAGTTGTTTCATTATGTACGTTTATCTTTAAGAGACACGATCTCATAAACTATCAAACAGAAATGAATACACTTTTAAAATTAAAGTTGCTAAGGGGCAGTTCTCACAAAGAAAAGATAAATCGCCGGAATCTTCGGGATGTGTCCGATTGTATTAATCTTCCGGACTCATACTTACTTAAGAACTGTGGAGTAAACCAACTGGTATTTCACCGCATTCTGATTATTTTGGAGCCAATAGTACCAAAGACGCTGCGGTCAAACGGTATACCATTTCCGCTTAAGGTAATTTTGCAATTTATCTATCTGAACTATTACTCCACGGATGGTCCTTCGAGCCGGATTTTTATCCAATATATTTTATTAAAGGTACTGTTAACTCTGTCATTTCTGGCAAGTGGATCTCATCAGAAGTCAGTGGGCAAAGACTTCAATATCAATATATCGCAGAAGTCTGTGAGCAGAGTTATCAAGATCATTGTGGAAGGTCTTAATGTGGAGTTGAACAAATGGGTGATATTCCCCTCTACTTTATTGCAGAGGGATCAGATCAAAGATGGGTAAGTTCTAAGTTAACAATATAAAACTGCATTTTGGTTTAGTTTCAGATTAGACTAACAAATAAAAACAGCATTTTATTTAATTGAAGTATTGATGTTTATACATTTTGTAGGTTTTATAGAAAGTATCATTTTCCTGAGACAATTGGGTGTCTAGATGGTACCTATGTTGAAATATTGTGTCCAAGAGATGACGAAGAAGCATTCTTTGATAGAAAATGCCAATACTCAATACATGCACAGATAGTAAGTATTAGTGGATCGATACTTTAGATATACACATTCTTGAAATTCCTTAAAAATTGTACCTCCTTTATGAATGACTGTTGTTTTATTGCGTCGTATTAGCAGTCACCATAGAGAAATAAATTACTTCAAGTATCCAATACTATTAAACGGGCAATATTGTATATTTACGGCTCTAAGGATTTTGATGAAAATTGCGGTATGCGGTTTTTCGGGTCAAAAAAACTGTCAACTTGTCATCTTCGGGAAAATTCGGGTTCCAAAGCATTTGACATGTATAGACGACACTATCAAACAGTGATTTACAAGTGTCGTTTACATACACCCGAGTATAGCTCGATCGCGTAGGTACTTCCATTTTATAAGTGCTTTTTTCCTACAGAGACCAGAATCAACTTTGGTGTTGACTGCGAACATAGTATTAAAAAATTGCTTTGTTTTAGATTTGTGATGCCGATATGAGGATAATAGCAGTGTGTTGCCGCTTCGGGGGCGCTGCGACTAACGCCTACATTTGGAACAAGATGAACATCAGACCTTTTGTCGAGAATACCAGCCGGCAGGGCGAAACTGCATGGCTTGTTGGTAAATATCCATCTTAACTTTAATGAATCGTAATAGTCTCTGCCCGCATTGTTACGTTTTGTATGTACACAGTATACAAAAATGTACTTAAACTTATCCGCATTTACGCAAAGAAAACATTATTTTACCGAAAATTTTAGTCAAACTTACCTACTTAGAGAAATACTTACTTAAATACAAAGAGAATATCCAAGTATCTGCTCTTACTGGAAATCGAACTCCGGACAGCCAACTCAGTAGGCGGGATCACTACTAACTAGACTATCGCGTCGTCAATAATGCAGTCGTTGTCTTGTACCCATAGTAAAAGCCTAGTGCTTTTTTGGGACTAGGTCAATCTGTGTGAGATTGTACCTTGGTTTTATTATTAAAGTAAAAAAAAAAACCCTGTACATTATATTTTATGCTCTTTTTGCTCGATCTGATAACCTCGCCTTTTCAATCATTCCAATTATCTTGTATCATTTAGAGTATTTTTAATATTTTTGAATTATTATTAGTTATTTGCGATTGATTTGAAGTCGGATAAAAAAAGCGCGCTTCGTAGAGTTTCGGAAACCAGCCCGCTATTAAAACAAACTTAATATTATACATAAGACCAATCGAACATAGACTGAATATTGCGAAAAAGAGTCCGAAATGTATGGGTCAGCAATATTTAACAAGTTGCCTAGAACCATCAAAGCCCAAAACAATGTTAACATTTTTCACAAAAAAGTCATAGAACTGCTCCTTGCACAAACAGTATACAGTATAAAGGAATACATGAATAATGATTAATGATTATCAAAAAAAGATAATGATATTTAGTATGCGGTATAGTTAAGTAAGAGTAAAATGTAGGTAATTTGTAATTTGACCATCTCAGTTTTTATATACATAATATTTGACTTTGTTAAACTTATGTAATATTATTGAGAAATAAATAATTTATCTTATCTTTTATCTGTATTAGATGTATATCCACCCAATCAACGCTCATTTCTCCAACTCTCTTAGCTAAGTTTCTTATTATTTACAGCAGATAACAAATACCCGCAGCGAGCGTGGCTCATGACCCCCATCCCGCACGCGGTGCAGGGTACCCCCGAGTCGCAGTACAACCATTTCCACGGCCGCACCAAATCCTGCATCGATCGATGTTTAGGCAAACTAAAGGGCCGGTGGCAGTGCCTGCACAGGCGACCACTCCACTACACCCCCCAGAGGGCCGCGAAGATAATCAACGCGTGCGCGGTGCTGCACAATCTTTGTATAAGAGCCGGTCTAGACACGGACCCGTACGTGGAAACAGAGCCCATGCCAGCAATAAACGAAGCTACTGAAATGCCTGATGATAATGTCAACGACTTTTACATAGGAATGGAAGTGAGAAGACAGTTAGCTGAAAGAATCTACTATAGCGTTTAGGGCAGAAGCCACGCAGCTAGTAGCCGCCGCGAGTTCCGTTGATGAAAACTTAGTGTCTGAGAGGTCGCGTCTTTGCCAACACCTACGGTAGTGGCCAACGGGTGTTAACATAGTGCATTTTATTTGCGAAGACGCGCCAACTCTTATTTTGTCGTTGAGTCGTGGTAAATGTCCCAGAATTTCACGCTTTATGCCAGGAACGCATTTGGCCGTTTTCCAAAAAAGCATCTTTAGTTATGGACAAAAATTAACAACAGTAACTTTTCCATTACGTCACGAAAGTTAACTATTACTGCTTTAAGAGAAATAGTGGCATCTGAGACATAGCCCCTCATCACGTAATGAAAAAATTACCGTTGTTAATTTTTGTCCTTAACTATAACTACTTTTTTTTGGAAAACGCCCATTTAACCCTTCGTATGCGGGAGGTCAAAAAGTACCAAGTTCTAGTCTTCTGATTACGAACAAGTCCATAAAATTAAGCTGAAAAAATAAACAAAAAGACATCCAAATTTTGAGTACGGATCTGTGCTTAAGCCCCCGATGTGTTAAGAGATTTCCTGATTTTAATTCAGTGCCCTAAACGCGAATGCGATGTTCGTATAAAACAATATGCACAAAGGTATAGCATCGAATGCGTATTATACTGTCATAAGACAAATAGCGGTATCTCAAACAAAAAATCTGTAGCATTATTCTCCTTTGGCTAATAAATTTTGAGATACCGCCTATTCTGCTTATGAGGGCAGTATTAGTAGTCAGCCACAAGTTGACGCCGCGGGCCTAGTGCGTGGAGCCTTACACTATTACAGGGCCTCTATTCAACTGCGTTATAACGATATCGTTTTTGACCTGTTTCCGTATTGTCAACGTTTTGATAACTCTTATGTCATTTACAATAATGGCGACTGTGACATAAACGATTCTTAAACGTGTCAAATACGATATCGTTTTAACGCACCTGTATAGAGGCCCAGAACTATGTAAATAGGGAAATAAAAGACTT